>WHYT01017823.1:176340-221412 GCA_009806455.1 Tetrax tetrax
CGCCAGCCCGGGACGGGAATCTCCGCTCCTGATTGTCCAAACGCAATTCTTGTGCGATGGAGCCGTACGAACCAAGAATTGTGTCTGGACATCTGTAGCAGAGATTTCAACTCCACCGGCTGGGCTCCAGGACGGTGCTTCGGGGCGGAGGAAGAAGGACGGACCTTCCCCGGGGCACGGCGAGGTAACCGGCTGCAGCCCGGGGAAGCCTTAGCGAGGATTTCAAGGAAAATAAATTTAAAAATCCGGCGGCGGCTCCGCACCTGCAGGTTCCGTCCTAATGCGTCAAATATCGGCCGGCTCCTCACCGGGACGGGCAGGGACGGCGGGGCCGAGCCGGGGGCTTCGGAGCTTCCCCGGGGGCGGCGGGGACGGAGCCGAACGCGACGGGCAGGGACCCCGGCCCTGCGGCTCCATCCTGCCTTATCCTTCTGGTACCTTTTTTTTTTTTTTTCCTAATTGCGTTTTAATTTAATTTAATTGATTTCGGCGCGGCAGAGACCCCTCCGCACCGGGGCCGAGGTCCCCGCCGGACCAGTAACCATCCCCGGTGCTCGGGTACCGGGCGGGCTCGGCAGAGAGGAGCCCGGCCCGGGGTTTCACCGCCGCGGCGGGGGCTCGGAGGGGACGAGGCGGGAGCAGAGCCAGGGGCTGCGGCGGCCCCGGAGCTGCCCCACAGAACCGGGGTGAGGGGCTTTACGGTTGCGCACGCCAAGGGACCCGGCCAGGGCTGCCAAGGAAACGCAGGAGGAGCAGGGAAGCACGACAAGATCTGAGAAAAATTTCACCGAGAGCCTATCTAGGACAAAGCTGGAGACAGAGAATGTTTTAAAAAGCTTTTATTTCAGAAACTTTTTTTTTTTTTATTACAGCATTTTGCTGTACCCCTGTTCTCCCCTCCCCTGGCTTCCCCCATCTTCCCATTTCTAGGGTTTTTTTTAGCAGTGATTGGCAGCTTTTACTACAGCAGGAGCTAAGCCATCTGGGTCTACCTGCGCTAGGAGGGGAATAACACCTCCCAGGGAAGGAACTCATCCTATCGTGAGCAAACAGCTGGGGGGGATGAGAGCAGACAAGCCCAGCCTAAAGCAAAAACGCAGCGTAGAAGCAGGGCAGGCAGCAGTGCTGAAGACACATTTGCCTTTTCCCATTTGGGTTTCAAGTCCGTTTCAAGCTGCACGCCACACAGGTTCGGTATTTTTCAGCCAGCTCCTACCGTCACCTGGAATCCTCCCTCTGCTCCGCCAGCCCAGCGCAGCTTACGGCCGTGAACTCCGGACAGCGAAGAGCCTTTGGCCCGTCCGTGTCATTTTCAAACGGCGCAAGCTGGACTCGAGTCGCTGTGGCTGGATTTGGAAAAGGCTGAATATCGGCTCGTTACCAGCAGCGGGCTTGAAGTTAGGGTTTCTCGGATGTAGCAGCATCATAGTCCGTGGGTGCTTTTAGTTACAGAGGTTGTGGTGGGGTAAACCTGAGAGAGGAGTCACCAGACAAGGCAGACGAGGGAATTACTCCTTGGCACTCCCTCCGCGTCAGAGTAACTCCTCTGCCAGGCGCAGGCCGGGAAAGGTTCCTTGTACGGAGCATGGGGGGTGTCAGGCCAGGCTGCCCGAGCAGGGGCTGGGGCACTGCGCTGCTCACCGCCCCCCAGCTACTCCTCGGCAGCTCCCAGAGACGGAGGACAGGGCGAGCAGGACGCGGCGCAGATCAGCTCTGAGATGGGCAGTGATAGAGCTTACGGCACCGACGAGCCCCCTGCGCCGGGAGAGCCGCTGCTTGGGCAGGAGCGCTGCCGCCGGGACCACCGCGTGCTGCCGGAGCTGTGCCAAAACGCAGGTGAGCAGGGCAGGGGAGAGCGCAGGGAGGACAATCCTGGAGTTTCAGACCTGTTGGCGCCAACCCTACCTTCCCTGACCCCTTCCCTCTGCTCTGGCCGTGGCCTCCCGGACGGCAGGCGGGCTAGTCCGTCTGTCCGAGGAAACTTCTGGAAAGCGAACAACGTCCGCGCCCCGGCAGAGCCACGTACACCCACTTCCGCTGCGCTCGCAGGACTTCCTCAGGGCGCGCAGCTCCCCCCTCAGCGACAGAAAGGGTTAAAAGCCACCGACTGTCTTTTCTGAGTCTCAGCACTTTAACTGTGCATCTCCAGCCCCAGCCCTTCCCCAGCCAGGCTGCAGACACGTAGCTCCCCAACGCGCCCCACCTGCACGGAAGGCAACGCAGGCCAATCAATTCTGTCCATCACAGTGACAGAAAGATAATTTGCTGCCCTTATCACTCTGTGCTGTCTCAGGCCGGGCATGGGTTTGTTTCCCCTCCAGCCACCCTCAGCTTAGGTATGAAAGAGGCCTAAGGCATCAGAAAAACAAAACCAAAGCAGCCTGTTTCTCTCCTACTTCCCATAAATAAATATCACAAGTGGAAAGTCACTACTGAGGGCTTTGAAGCTGTGATGTCCGCTACCTCACAGAAAAGCCAGTGAAGTAACCTTTTGTTTCCTCGCACTTCGTGTCTCGCTCTTCCCCGATCGTCCCTGTGGCTGGTGCACAGACTGCACCAACACAAAGTGTTGTGCTAAAAGAATCCCAGTTCCCAGCACCAAAGCAGAGGCACCGCAGCCTTGCCCCAAAGCAGCACAGCTCCCCCAGACCGCCTCACTGCCTGCAAAGACATATCGTCCTACTCGAGGTTCAGCACCCCTCTTCCTCCCGTCACGGAAAAACAAAGTCCCACGTGCTGCAGGTGCTCTCTGCTCGTTAGGGTACCTGGAAGTGCAGTCAGGAGAGATGAAATGAGGACCAAAAAGATGGATGCTGTTGTGGTGGACAGCAGGCCGCTGGCGGGGCTTTATTTGGATGTCTAGTAACAACTGAACGCGGTGGGAAAATGCAGAGACCAGGCATAGGCAGTTCGAGAGAGGTTTAAGCAGGTTTAGTTTTTTGTTTGTGTTTTTTTTGCCCAGGGATTTGGATTTACATCCTCTTGTTTTTCCAGGAGTTCACCCGCCGTGCAATGTCGAGATGAAAAGCACATTATCCTGGTCCTGGAGTTTATAATCCAGCTCACCCTGCAGGCCAAGAAAAAAAATGAAAAATGGTTTAAATGTCACTTCCAAACACTAGCTGCAAAGAGAAAACAGTCATAAAAAGATGGTGAGCGTTAGGGAGAGCAGAAGGGGACAGACTGATGTTTTCATCCTAACGGAAGCAAAGGTGAGAGATCAGACAAGGAGCTGACGTTCATTATCCCACACCGCTTTCCGGACCAGGGTTTTGACAGAACAGGTGGTTGCCTGAGGCAGGAAAATACTTAGGGGCTGTTTGTTGTCTGAGCACAACAGCGGGCTGGAAAGGGAAGACATTTACCAGTTGCTTGTTTGGGTAGAAATCTCCCCAAGGCTGCCTTCACCTGCTGCGGCACCCCACCTCCCGCAGAGGGGCTCTGCTGCGAAGCTGCCCGGCACCCGCTACGGCGTCACCCGACGTGTGGGGCAGACCTGCCAGCGGCCAGAGGCCAGGGGATACGGGTGATCTCTCTTCACGGGCTGGCTGATGAGACTCAGCAGGTCAGAGAAAGGCTCCAGGCGGCCAAACAGCCACAGTACAACACAGGGAGAGAGATCCCGGCCTGCCCCTTCCCCCCTCAAATACGAGATGCTTCGCTTGGGGCAAGAATCAGAAATAGCTTCTCTAAAAGCAACCAGAGAACAGACAGAGCAATATTTTCAACAAAGAAAGTCAAACGGAAGGAGTACAGACCATTAGTTCCCAGTCTGCGTCGTTGATGAGCACCAAAATTCCTGGCCTCCTGCAGAACAGAGAGAAATAATTAGGATACAGGGCTGCTGAAAGGCTTCACAAATAGTTAAGAACAAGTGATGTTACAGCACAGATCCCAAGCTGACTGCCTGTAAAGCCAGAGAAAAAAAAAGGAATCCTAGCACAGAGGTGGAAACAGGTACAGTCTGTGCCCTTTCTAGATCAAATAAAGGGGAGGCAGGAGCAATCCCAGAGCTCATTTGAATCAAAATGCACCATTCCTGAGGATGCTCCGAGTTCACTACATTTCCTTACGATGTAGAAAAGCCAGGTAATTAAAACCCACGCACTACAGTCAGGTGCAGAGCGCTGCGTGCGAAGGTAGGGGAAGCTATGCCGGTGCCCCTACCAAAGGCAGTAAACACCCGGGATCCACTCCGAGCCCCCGATCACAGGCAAAGGGATTCCCCTTCTTTGATCTTCAGTGTCCTGCAATTGTCTCTCCTGTTACCAGGGGACCTGGCACACGCTTCAGCTCACAAAGATCCGTGACGAATGTTAAACACCCCCAGCGCCACCCTGCAGTCAGGGATGGCTTGCACAGCTCACTCTGCTCCATTTCTCTTGACTTTTTTTTTTTTTTTCCCTCTCCCCTCCACGAGGTTGGCCCCATTTTGACAATAAAAATACATTTCCCAGAAGAAATATTTGTTGGCATTTCTCCGAGTGACTACTTCAGTCCCAGTGATGTCAGCAGGGAAAGGACAGACCTGCTAAAACTCCTGGAATTGAGGATACGTGGGCTACGCTGCTCCAGGTGACAATAGAAAGTATACACGGCCCTGCTTCACATTTAAAGTTTACAGATTTGGGGTGAGGGCTGCAAAAGACACTCTCCACAGAACAGACACCTCCCATTATCACTTTAGCAAATCCCATATTTTCATGGTCATTAACTTGCTTCTTGCAACCAACAGGAAAAACGTATCCCAAAGCACGGGGATCAACAGAGAAACACAAGGAGGATTCATAACAGCTGTACTTACACAGATTCCCCTTGCATAAATAATTCTGGTCGTTCTTTCAGCAGATTGTGTTTGATCCACTTTAGCAGGTTTCTGATATCCCCTGAAAGGAGAAAGGACAGCAGTTTACAAACTAGCTGATAGCTCTCAGCTGATGCCAGGACAAAGCGAGTGTTTATCCACAAAACAGTAGATGAGAAACACGCAGGATGGATGGGGATAGCTGCACACCTCCAGTCAAAGAAACCACCTAACGGGATCGTTCCTCACCAGCACCCAACAGGCAGCCCTGCCTCAGGGGAGCTCAGGACTCTGCCCCAAGCCCCATGGCTTGGCAGAAGAGGTTTCCCACAGAAAACACATCCTACAGAGAATAAACGTAGTTCAGGCTGAAGTGCCAATCCAGCAGGAAGCTGCCTATGCTACAATTTCTTTAACTTATCCCACACCCTATGTGTTCCCTTGTCACCTAACAAATTGATGTTTAACCCTGTGTGTGTTTAATTAGATTCTGAAAGTCCAAACAAGCAAGCCTAAGTACCTGAAAGGACTAAACGCAGACACTGGTACCAAAACCAGCACAAACTCTTGGAGAGCGGAGTCCTGGGGCGCAAACACGTACATAACATGCATTAAACACACGCGCAGGCATCAGCCACGACAGTTGTATTTTGGACACTTGCAACGTCCCTTGGCACCACACCTGCTGCCGTGGCGTGTTCCCCGTGCCGTGCCTGCTCCCTCCCTCTGCACTTTGTGCTTACAGCTTCTTTATTAAAGCTCAGCCTTTATCTTTCCATTTCAGCAGGTGACAGGAAGGATTTGTCTTCATGTAAAAGGAGGAGGAGACACTGCTGGCGGGTTTTTATAGTATCAATTTTACTTTGTGAGGCAAAAACAATTTCTTTAGTGATAGCATCAGTTAATTTCCTATTGGAGAGGTGAGAAGCAACAGAGGGGGGGAATAATCTGTTATAGGGTTTAGGGAAGCTGACAAATTGCAATGTGGAGTTCTCCTGCATTTGCTTCTATATTTCACCGTTCCACAAACCACTTCATCATTCTGAATCCACGATCAGTTATTCTCCCGGGGCTCCTTTAAACAGCCCTTTGAAAGCCCCGAAAGAGTTCTGTTTGTTTTCGAGGCGCAAGGAAGCTTTTCAACGGCACAAATCCACCAGTGAAGGCTGAAGCTGCGCTCACAGGACGAGCAGGGATGGCAGAATGGGCTTCCACATCTCTCTCGTGTAGTAACCTCACCGTAGTCACAGGGAACCTTTCCACACGCGCCTCTCCAAGCTAAAATCAAACTCTGCATACGATTCCCCATGTGTTTTCGTCCTGACCACCAAAAATAAATGCGCGTGTAGCAACTCGACTCAGTCCCTGCCTTATCCCGGGATTTGATGGGATCGTGGACGCTACGCTGGGCAGAGATGGGGTTCTTCCAAATAACATTACCCCCATCACTCCTGTCACACTAAGGATGAACAGCCTTGGCGTAGGCAGCTGCACATCAACTAGGCGATGGGGACATGTCCATCTGCAGCAGATGGGGACCTCTTTTCCCAGGGAAAGGGGGAGGGGGATGCTCTGAGATTCCCTCCGTCGTCCCCCCTGCTCCGTTTCCCGGGGCATCAGTCCCTCAGGATGTCAGCCCGGCGTACCAGTCCCACTACAGGGCTGCCTGGAGCAGGACAGGTATTGCTGCCTCCGAGCACTGGATGGCTCTGATCAGGGCAAAAAGAGCTGCTTTGTGCCTCAGAACTGCCCGGTGAGCTGGATCACCTGCCTGGGGCTGACCCATGACCCTCTTGTAGTTAACAGCACAAAACAGACCATTTTCTGCCGCTTTCCGGGGACAGCGAGCGCCACTCAGAAGGTATACAGACACCGCGCCGATCAGTCATGGTAGAACAAGAGTTAACTATATTTGCCTTTCCCTTTGCTTTCCAAAAAAAAAAAAAATGCTGCTGTAACGTAAAGCCCTCAAGATCTCGCGCCCAAACGGCTCCTGCTCTCCATCACCAAGAAATGAAAACCAGAGAGGAAGAAAGATGGAGAGGAGCCTTCAGGAGAAGGAGAGGGGGGGCCACAAAGGGGACACCGGCCCCACCGCAGCAACGCCCGCAAGCTGTTTCATATTTATGCACTTGCGGCAGGGCACACAACAATGAGCTGTGCCATATACCATTCTCCTTGCATGGAATAAGCAGCCCTTTCCTCTGGGACCTTTCAGGAGAGATCATTTAAACAGAAACACGCTGCACCAGCTGGATAAAAGACAGCCACCTAGAAGCAGCCTGGACGAAGGGGCGAAAGGACTGATTTATTCGCGGCTGTGCTGGTAGACTCCCTCACCCCTACTCCTTCCATAATAAATGTTATTTTCAGCCCCACCTGAGCCTACATTCATTTACTCCTCCCCAGAAGTCACGTACACACATACTGAAGAATTTAGACAGCAGAAAAAAAAAACCAAAACGATACCCCTGTGCATGCCTGGAGCTTCTTGCTCCAAACATCAATGAAAATTAAGACCCCGTCTCCACAGCCAACCTTAACACATAATACTTTCTTAGCATTGAATTTTTTCCCTCACCTTCATGTCTCTACATTCTGTATACCAATATTACTAGAACAAATCAATTATAAGGGATGAAAAATGACCAGAGCCACACCAAAACCATCTCCCACAAGTAAGATATTGAAAAGGAACAAGATTACTTCCACTGCAAGTGGTCTGGGGAGAAGCCATCTTGTAGCTCAGTGCCTTGAACAGCAGTCTTGATCAACCGCTCGGGATGCTGTATGTTATCATGATGGAAATAATAAGAGGTAAATTACAGCACAACCGCTTATCTCTCACAGTTGACACACGTAGCATTCCTAAGACATTTTCTTTCTGATGCTATGGGTCTAACAGGTTTTCAGCTCCCTGGGCTCAGGATTTGCTATGCAAACAGTAGGTCTTCTATAAATGACACAGAAGGAGAGGAAAAAAAAAAAGACAACCTGGTCAGGCACTACAGCCGCTAGCAAGTTAAACCGCCACTACAGCGCAGCAATTTTGCACTCGTGTTGCTTCTCGAGCTGGCCCCCACCACAGAACAGAGCTATTTGCAGTCGTACTGCACGTGCTGCCGTTTGGCTGCAAAGCAACCGTGCATTGCGGCCCAGGAGCGAGGTTCAGGTGAGAGCCGCGACAATACAGCATTTCCCCCCCACATCACCAACTCAAGTCAAGCTCAGCCCAGCGATGATATATTTTTATCTTCGCTGTGCATGGTCGCAATGAAATCATTTTGGTAGCCTACTCCATTTCATTCACAGCAAACAGAAACAGATATCCACACCAAAAAAAAATCCACTCTAATTATCATTAACGGTCCTCGCTGTTGGCAGCATCAGAAGAGAAGGCAGAGTGAACCGGCCAAGAAAGCTGAAATACTCTCAAACTGCAAAGGAGGGACTGAAGCACATGGTAGGAAATCCCTGTCTCATTTGTATACAGGGACAGCTTCTGTTGCCTGTGCTAACAGTACATCAAACCTCTCAAAATTCTCAGGAAAAATAATCTAAAGTTAATTAAAAAAAGAAAAACTGACAAACGTTTGAGAAAACTGCTTAGTTCAAGTGCACAGATGGGAGCTCAAATCCACAACACACGCATAAAACAAATCACCCAGCGAAACACACAGATCAGGAAAACGAAGTGTGTGTGCTCACAGTGACACAAAGTCATTGGCTTGTCACGCAAGCGGACAGGATGCAAAAACTGCAGCGAGCGCGCATACAAAAAACCAACAGCGTCGCCTCATTTTCAGCCCAGCTGCATCATAAACACTCCTGGTTGTGGCAGACAGAACCGTACAGTCTGCTCAGTCCTCCTGCGTATCCTCCAAGGCCTGATCTGCATTACCCCAACTGTTCCTTGATGAAGAATCTGCTGAGCTTCATCTACAAGAGAAATGCATCTAAGACTCCATTTTAGCACTGCCTGGAACAAGAGCCCAGGTTCATTTGCACCCTCAAAACCAGGGCTGAAACCCATAGATCTTTCCCAGCTCAATAAAACCTCCCGGGCCTGACAGATTCATCAGTGATAACTCAGCAAAGAGGACACTCGCTGTGTGCAGAGGGAAACCAGGTGGCTGAAATAAGAAACACCAAGCTAGGCGTTGCACTAGAAGGATCTCGCACCAAACTGACAAACGTGCAGGAACACAGAAGGATTTTTGTGCAACTGTAATGCCAGTTGGCACACACACAGGCAGCTCTCGGCTCCCAAGGAGCTGCGATGACCAGACACCTTCGTGTCCCCCACCTTAAAATCCACACACAAACCCGCACAAAGCAGACAGCGCCCCGAAGGGCACCCATATTCTTGCCTTGGCTGCAGAACTGGGAGCTTATCTCAGGGAAATAGGGGAACTCTACAAAGGCCAAACCATGGAAAATTCCCTTCTGGTCCGCAATAAATAAGATATATGCCGCACTGGTCACTAAGGGGTCAGTGCTGCAAGAGCACGGCGCTTTCCCGGGCCGCCTTGCGGATACCTCCCTGTGGGGTACCACTTCTGTGACCCAGAATAAGATCATTTATCATACTGACCATGGCTGAGCTCCAATTTGCTGAGGTCACTAACTCTGGACGAGCACCACTCCACCCACATTCTCAGCCACCGGCCTGTAACCATGACAAAGCCCCTTCCCTGCCGCTCCTCTGCCATTATTCCCCCTGCCTGCATGGAAATGTATGGAAAGACAATTTGTATCCCCTTTTCCCTGCTTAAGCAGTTTGTTTTTAAAACAGACGAACCAGCTCTCGATACCTGCCGCCCTTACAGGTATGTCTTCCCTCTGCTTCTGAATCTGACAGTTCTCCAGGACTCCGCTCTCTAAAAGAGCTTGTTACAAAACCTGACCTAAGGGATCCTTCCGACTCCTCCAGCCACCCATCTGATATGCAAATCATTCACTGAAGCAGATGATGGTGCGCCATAAACTGCAGAAGAAGACCTGGAATAGCTGATGTAAATGGAGTCACAGGCAAATGGGTTTGGTACTACGCAGAGTGAGCAGCAAGACAAAATTTTGCAGCAAGCGCAAAATCCATTTTCTCTGACAAGCGCACAAGCCAACCCTGCCATGCACTAGAGTGGGCAGTGATTTAAGTACTAGGGAAAAAACAGACATAAGAGAATACCAATCGTTGCTCTCATCTGTTCTTGTCTGCTACAAGCGAACGTCCAGGTCTTGGCTTCTGTAATTTTTAATTGTGTTATGACACCTTTTTCTCACTTCCTGGCTAGAAGAGCAATGCTCTTCTCCATTTCCTTCTGCTCCCACAAGGGGAAGGGATCACAGGGGTCTTTCACAGCCCTCCTCTTAGCAGCAAAGATGTGGATCCCAGCCATCACTTGGCAATTCTCAGCCCTGAGATTTTAATCACAACACTCATGAACTGCAGAGGAGCTGCTTGGGATCTTCCACACCCTGGTAGGAGAACACAAGTTCAAGGGATCTTCAATCCCACTCACTAGCCAGCAGCAAGCCTCCAGATCCATCAGCTCCCGTGACAAAAAAAAAAAAGCAGCTCCAAGCTGATCTGCAGGGTAAACCTAATCCCTACTCATTTCCAAAGTCAGAGCATCTAATCCCGTAACACCCAATGCTATTGTCACTTCAGGCTCCCAAATAAATGCCAGTGCACCAAACTGTCTCTTTTAATTAGGATCACAGGTCACTAGTGCTGGCCCAGGGTCTTGCCTCTCGTTCAACATTGTCAAAGGAAGGAACCGGGAGAGCCTCAAAGACTGCCGCACCGGGAGCAAAGCGCAAGATTGGGAATCACAGACATTTAAAACAGCATCTTGTTAACAGGTCCTGTGATTTTATCCCTCTGCCAGTGCAGAATTACTCTCAACAAAAGACTATCCCAAGCCTTGCCTGGTCTGATTGTAAGATGTTTGAGCAATACAGACCTGCTACCAAACCCCAAGGAGACTGTGCCATGGTCTAATAGTTTTTGCAGTCAGGAATCTTCTGCTAATGCACTGAACTCCCATTTCTTCATCCCTCCCTATCAATCTATGCTAGATGGTATTGCGTCACCCTGGCTATAATCTGTCCTTCCCAGTGATAAAGGAGATATCCCACCTCATCACTTTTCCATTCATTTATCCTGCTTAACCTTGAATGTTGCTGGTTAATTTTTTTTTTAAGCTGTTCTGGAAGACAATTCAGAGAATGCATTGCTAACCGCAGGCGTAAAGCTTAGCTGAAACCCATCAAACTGAAATTTCCCCTCTCTCCTATTTTCCCAGCTTCTGCATTTTGTGTGCATACAGACGCACCGAGGGTTTAAAAGGAAAACGTTATTGCGTTTTCCAGAGAGACCCCAGTTCGCAGAGGAAGGTGGCTGCTCACGCCAGCGCGCAGAGGGATTTCCCGGCAGCCTGGCACGGCCCTGCACGCAGCCAGCCTGGCCGAGGGAATCCCCTGGGCTGGGCTCCCCCTGGCACTGCCAGCTGGATCAGAAAGCGCCTTGAAGTCAACTCCTTGCCCCCCTCCCAGCCTGGCTGGTGTCCCCTCCGGCTGCTGGATGAGTCAGTGTCTCAGCCCGGCTCAGGATTTTATCCCTCTAAATACAGAAATCGCGCAGAGTCCAGTCCTTCCCTCTCACTTTCGGGCTCAGATCTATTATTAGACTTTCATACACGGCAAGCACCATTAAACCGATTCCTGCCCACCCAGCCCAGCCACCCCCACAGATACTCCAAGCCCCTCAGTCTTACTTGAAAGGAGAAAAGAAAGGGCCAGTGAGATGATCAGGGTGGAGGAGGGGGGGGGTAAGATTTACAAATGAATGGAGGTAAGAATGGAGCAGTTTGTGGGATAAAGGGGCTGCAGAGGGAGCTTTACAGATGTGCAGAGGGACGGCGGCTCATTGTTTAATTAAGCAGAAAGTGGCTCTTTTGAAAAGCAATTTTGCACAGGAGCTCTGAGCTCAGCAAAGAACTCCTGCGAGTGAGGGCAGGAGGAGAAAGGAACAGCTGGCCCGGAGCCGTGTGAACCGCATGCTAAGCGGTTTAAAGGGCCCGGATCCTCCTCCCCAGCCCTGCTCCGCTGCCACCCTCTGAACAGCGCTGTCAGCACAGCAAATCCCACCGAGAGAAAAGAGAGCGGAGGGGGGGGGGTGCTGGCACAGAAAGGTTATCCTGCTAGGTGTCCGCACTGCAATACAGCGGCTGGGAAGGAGGGTGGAACAGCCAGGCTTTGTTATCCCAGGGATTTGGTCACACGCAAGAGCTGGTTTCTCGGTGCCTGGGAAGCTCCTTCCACAATGAGCCGGGATGAGCTGATCCAGTAACGTGGCTCCGCGGCCTCCTGGGAGAGCGCTGGGACAGCACTGTTTCTTCCCCCGCTCCCTCCGAAGGATTCGTTCCTTGCGCAGAAGCGATGCGTGGCCTCGCTGGGACGGTGACCCAAAGCTGCGCAGGCAGCCGCTGAGCGCTGTGCCAGGGATGCAAACGCGGCAGGGACCGCTCGATCACAGCGGCGGCAGCCCCGCAGCATCACGCTGGGCTCCCAAGGCTGCAAATGTGCATGAAGTTCCACAGAGCTACTGGGTTTTTTTTATCATTCTTCTAATAAGCCTCTGCATTACCAAAGATATTTTTATTCCTTCTTTGGAGTAAGTTTTAAAATGTTAGGAATAACAAACAGAGCAATAAAAGCATCCCAGAATATTAATAACTTAACTAGGGCGTACTACCTAGCAATAGCACTGGGCATTTACAGACAATCGATGCCAACTGCCACTCTTGATTTTACACAACTCTGCCTATAACACAGGGCTGACCTCTGGAGATCCCCAGGTTCTTTTCCAAGAAGATGAATGCTCCCAACTCTGCAGCAGTCCCTCCACGCTGTGCAGAACAAGGCCCCTGGAAAGCAAAGCTCTTGAGGAGCAGACCATGCTCTTCTCTACGGGGATTTAACATAAGCAGCACTTGGCAGATTATTTTAATTTTCTCACTAAAAAAAAAAAATCTGATTAGCAACAGGCTTTTCCCCTTGGGTTTTGGTAAAGGGAAACCACAAATAATTACCAAAACACACTGATTAAAAATTTATCCTTCCAGACTTCTAAGTGCCAAAACACAGTAAATTCTTGTTTACCCCAGAAGGTCCAAGCAATCACTGCTGAAACTGGTCACTGCTGCCCCAAAAACACAAGTCCCATCACTGAAACCACAGGAGAAGCAGAAATTCAAAGGCCTGGACCTGCAGCACAACTGCCAGAGACTTTACAAGCAGCCCCAATCTCCGGATACAACATCCAGTAGAGAGCCCAGCAGAGGCGTTTTGTAAACACTCTTCATCAGCACGACGCTGCTGAGCTCAACCTGAAATGACTACAAGGGTTAAACGACACCAGCGACTTCCTACCCTTCCCAGAGCATCCATGCAACTCGCATGGCAATAGACAAATCCACCACTGTGAGTCCCAGCGAGATGGAGGAAGGAGCTCCGGCATCACTTGCAGAGCAGTCATACAATGATCTATTTGATTACTGAAGCACTTGCTTAAATTACTGTGGCTTGTTTCAGGAGGAGGCTGCCAAATACATTTTCAGTTTTTAATTTAGGGTTTCTCTCTTTTATGCTCCATTGTCTCTAATAGCCTCTTAGATGCTTGAAAATAAAGTTGATTTCCCTGCCAATTTAATCCTCTCTCTATGTGACAAATATCGTTATTCTCCCAGCTGCTTTCTCCCACACACTGTTTTTATGTAGAGTAAGCCAACAGGGCATTAATGCCTTCAGATCCTCTAACAGCATTATCAACGGGATCATCGAAATAGCCAGCAATTTGGGACAAGATCCTAGTTTAACTTGAGGTCTTCTTTGCACAACAGCTCTAAAAGATTGCACAGTTCTGCACACAGCGTGGCTTACGTAAACCTGCCTGCCTGTGCAGATCCATCACACCTTTTTAAGTTCCTGCTTGGCAGCAACATCAACACGCAGGCTAAGACTGCTTCGCTTGAGAAATAAAGACCTGCTGTTTCACTGACGTTAGGATACGAAAAGCCCCTTGGATAATAGAAATAGGTCCCACCTCACGGTGGTACCCCTCGTGGCTTGCTCTTGGCCCATTTGCAGCTTCCTTCCTCCTGCCTTTCCCAATCCCTTCAGGAGCCCATCTCCTGGCATCAGAAAAGGACACAGAATCAAAACTTCTTGAAAAAGTTAAGTGGATCCAAAACCCACCTACTTTCCACGTAGTGCCTGCTACCAGGAAAAAGGAAATGACCACATAAGAATTTGTTCCAACAACATTATTATTATTCAGAGAACACTGCCCTTGTCAACTATGGAGCACAGCTTCTTTTATTCACATAAATATTTGTAGGTATTTCTTCATATAATTTTCCACCTCCTCTCACTCCTGGGATATATATATAAACGCCTAAACAATTAAAATATAGCTGGGCCCAATGTCCCAGAGAGAAGCAGCTGCTCTGCAAAAAAAGAGGACAAAGACAAAAATAACCTAGAAAGAAAAGAAGAGTGGGTAAGAGAGGCCAAAATGGCCAAAAATAAGCTTGATGGCTAATGAAATCAGTTAAAATGAGGTTAGAAGTGCAAGTCTTCAAGCACTGTTCATACTACAGACCTTTCCCCAGAGTATTAAGTGATGGACAGGGTAAGGCAAGGAACAGGATGCACCAAGTAGAACCGAGCTGTTTCTCTAATCATTGTCATTCTGGCTGCACGAGGGCAGCAGGGACCATACTACATATATCTGTTTTACCCAAAGACAGCTGGATTAAACTTTCTTAATGTGAATGAGAAAAATACATGGCAATAGGAACAATACAAAAATGTAAAAATTTACTAGATTTCTTATTCACATATTCCTGGTAAGATTCTGCTGGTTGCTCACCACTACAATAGAATTCTTATCTGGAAATATGATGAGGGCTATCTCCAGCAATCCCTTACCGTCGGACGTTAACCGCATGTCTGCCTATCCCATCCCCGTGCTGAGTGTAAGTGTCGCTAGAGCAGAAGCTTCACAATTCAGTGTCTGCTCCTCAGCCGCTGCAATTCACAACCAGCCCAAAATCTGAAACCTCCCTGTCACGGAACGCACACGAACACAGCAGGCTGCAAACCAGGGGAGCTGGCAAGTGGGCACACTGCCCATTCTGCCAGTCTCGTTACAGGGACAGCAGCATCTGAAAAACAAGGCAGCGTGAAAAGCTGGGAGCAATAATGTGTTAGATTAACCTGGAATGAATCACTGGAGATCACGAGTTTGAACCTCAAGACTGAGCCAGATCTTCAGGGAAAGATTTATCCTTTAGGATAAATCCAGCTCCTAGTGAAGTCTATAGAAGTCTTCCCAGCAACTTCAAGTGGAAATGGATAGGGCCACATAGAACTGCACCGCTGACAATCATTGGGCTAGAAGAATCATTCTTTGATATTAATCCCTCCCTTCCCCTGGCAGAAATAAACATCTCCTGTAATAACCCCTTCTTCTTGAGCATCTGATCACAGTTTGAGCACCACCAATGTGGCGGATATCTGTGGGTATTTTAAATTTACAGAACAATGAAGAAAATTATGCTCTAGCCCCCAGGTTTATAAACCAAGGAAATGAGTGGTTTAGTGTTTCTTTACTGTCTTCCATCTAAAGATCTTAAGTGCTTTAACAGTGCTGGAATTTAATGCCGAACTCTCTCGTGATACATGAAAGTATCACTACTACTTCACTAGCAACAGGGGAAAGTTAAGCAACACGACTAAACTCACTAAGCAAATCAGCATCAGGTCATGTTTCTGGATCCCTAGTCCCTGTCCTTAACCACCAGACAGCACATTATCCCAGTGCTCTTATTACATTTGAATTACACATACTTATGTCCAAGCATCAAAAGGACTTTCACCAATCTCTAATCACTTCCAGGCATGGCAAGAAGATTTCAGGCCTGAACGTTCACAGCACATAGATTATGGTATTAGCCATTCATGAGATATTAGTTGTTAACATTCCCTGATGCTTTGTACTATTTTGGTTTATAATCCCACTCTCAAATAGCATAAAGCATTGCTATCTAGCTGGAAGAATTCAAAACATACCTGAGGCAAAACTACGTCGCAACTGTAGCATGCACACACCCGAGGAGAAACAAGAGAGTTAGGACAGCACTTCTCCGTAGGGATGTTCCAAATCACACCCAACTCTTACCACTGGGACACTCAAGGGTTTAGCTTAACAGCATCTTATTTTCTGTTGTGGGGAAGGCTGCAGGCAGGATGTCCAGCATCTCGTTCGAACATTAGCTTTGTTGTTTTCATAACATAAAATGTTAACATAAAATGACTCCATACACGTGGAAGTCGAGCGACTAGATAAACTCCGTTAACGTTACAGTGCTCCCCACACCCCCACGTATCCATACGCCATATAGATACGCACACACGGACACGTGCCTCTTGGAAACCTCGGAACAGGCAAGGCAAAACAAGGGAGAGAGGAGCTTATTGCTGGCTTCAAGTACCCGGCAAGACAAACGGAGACTTGATGGAAACATCCAGAGGCTGCCGTCTATCCAGGACCAGGGAGGGAAAAGCCTCAAGGAAGGACTCGATTCACAAGCGTTTAGAGGACAGGAAGGACACTCAGACTATTTCTGCCTGGTATTTACTTTGATGACTAGCCATCGTCTGCCAAGCTATCTGATCCACGGCATGTCTGAAAGTGCTTTTAAAATACAGTGGTTCTCGTTGTCAGCTAACGAAACTGCTGTACAAACCGCCTTTGTTTCATTTGTTGTCATTTTTTCAAGTTATCAAACAGGTTCTGATACTCACAAGGCTCTGGCTGACAGGGCAAAGTCACTTGATGCTTTTTGACACCATCGAACAAGAGTTCTGCACCACCTCTGAAACAAAAACAATGAACTACTGAGATTTTGCTTCATTGTCAAAAGGAAGACAGTACAAAAGAGGCGATTTACATAGATGCCACAACAGAGAAAACAAGCGACACAGACTGTATTTAGCACAGGATTCTCTTTGTCTTTTTTTCCCCTCTCACAAACCACAAGTTTGTAGGGGAAGTTGCCATCTCCCATCGCCAACACACACAGGAGGCTCCGTCGCGGGCCAGAACCCCGCGGTGCCAGGCATCATCCCAACAGAAAAGGGAAACGGCTCCCGTCCCAACGCTTCTACAAACCGCCGTGCAGCGGCCAGCCGAACGCCTTCCCTCTCCCTCCAGCTATCGGCACAGTTTCAGTTCAGACGATACCGCAGCCACCACCCTACATCACACGTCGCTCGTGAAAAATTGTAGCATCCTTCTGGAATAAATATTCCCCCCATTTCCACTGGAGAGGAAATGACTCACACGAGGTTACAGAGCCAGCACGCCTTGAATCCTGGCAAGCCTTTCTTGATCTACTTACTATAAAGCGTTCCCTCTCAGGAGGGACTTCTCCAGGAGAAGCAAGCAGAGCGAGCAACAGTGACAAGTTAAAGTGAAAGAAATACATAAATATACATTCTTCCTCCACTGAACAATCTGATTTACATCCCTCTTCTGCTATGCAGAGCGCACGGGGGGGACTGGCCTCAGATCACTAAGTGATGGCCTCTGCAAGTACAAGAGAGCTGCTCTCCAGTGTGAGCAAAATGCGCAGAGGCTGGCAAGTACAGGAGCTGGTCCTCACACCTGAAAAAAAAAGGGATTTAAATTGGGCTCAGGTACCTAATCTCCTTAGGCTCTTAGAAAAAACAGTTAATTCTTGTAACTGAAACTTACAAGCCTCCACAAGCTCCTCACCTATATTCCTTCTCTGGAAAAAGAACAATTGCAAAAATCTTGAGCTTTACAAATATAAATCAGTTTTCCTGATGTTGTGAGGCCACAGGCCAAACTCAGAAGATTACAAAATTTTATCACGTGAGCAGGGACATGGATAATAAACATGAACACTGCTTTAAGACACAGGACACAGAAGCAGATAGTGTGAGCTCTTGACTGCAGACTGAATAGGATGAACAAAGTTTAACAATCAGGAAAGTTTTAAAAAACTCAACTCACTTGATACTCAGCTGAGGTAGAAAAATGACCAACCTGTTTCAATGGGCGTATAATTGTGGGAAAATGTTCTTCCAACTTAAATGGAGATTACTTTAGAAAAACTTTCTTATTAAGTTACTTTCTGTAAACTTGTTAGTGCACGGCATCCCTTGGAAACCAACATAATAAAGAGAAGTATTTAAAATAAATAAACTCCACCTAAATATCAACAAAGATACATACAGACGTTACTAAGTTCCTTTAAATTCAATATCTAAAAATGCCACACTAGGTTTTCTTGGCTCTGCAACGGAGGAGCACAACAGAACCCTTGTTGTGCCCTCAGCAGCGTTACTTATATGCAGCAGCTCTCCTAAAGAGCACTCTGTTGGTGTTCTTCCACCAGCTCACAAAAAAATAGTTATCTGAAAATTGAAGCAGCGATTATTAACATGAGCTGAGATTCATGCGAGAGAACAAGTCACAGCAATTATATGAAAAACATTTTTTTATGTCAGGAAAACAAGGTCACGCTTTGTTACAGCGGGAAATGTAGATTGCAAGATAAGGTCCTTCTGTGATGCGCTAGCTGTGGGGAACTCAGCTGTGATTTGTACATAGAGAGCTCATTTATGCATTTCCAAGGGAAGCAAAAATGCATCTCACTCTTCTGGGAAAATTAGGAGAGTTAGCGCAGCTGGAAGCGGGAAAGACTGAGGAAAGGATTCTTAAGGAGAGAGGTATTTAAAGGGTTACAGCATTTCTGTGTTTGTGAAAGGGTGGGAAAAAGCAAATAAATAGTAGCCTTTTAGCTTCTGCTAAAAGGAGGCTTTAACGAAATAACACAAGTATTTACACAAACGTGCACAGACTTCCACTGCACTTTAACTTCCCAGCACCACGGCGTTAGCAATGCAGACCCTACAGCAACGAAGACCTAAAACCAAAGTGCTACAAAGGGAGAACCCAGCTCTTTTACACTGAACTGAACTGACTGAAATGCAAAGTGAGCGTGCATGGACGCGGGTATACAAACACACACACGTATACAAACACAAACGCGTGCGCACATTCACAGAGAAAAAAAGCTGAAAAACAAGTGGAAGGTTTTTATAAATAATTTTAATAATAATAACTAAAAAAAAAAAAAAAAAAAAAAAAAAAAAAAGGTTAAAAGGGAAGAAAGGAAAGGACCTGTCCCGGACGCTCGCACAGAGCCGTACGCGAGGCCAGGCCGCCCCGGCGCAGGAGGGCAGGGCAGGGGAGGGCGGCGGCTGCCCGGCCCCGGCCCCGCGCTCCCCGGGCAGCGCTGAGGGGGCCAAGGCCGCCCCGCAGCTCTGCGGGAAACCGCCCCGGCAGCGCCTGGCCTCTCCCGGCGGTGCCCGACACCCCGACCCGGTCCCCCCGGGGGGCGGCCGCACCCGTCACCCCGGGCCGCGGCTCCGCGATCCTTGGCGGCAGCCGGGCCCGGGCGAGCTCCTCCGCGGTCCCCCAGGCCGCGCGCAACAGCCGCTCCGCCTCAGGGCTGCGGCCGCCTCATCGAGGACCCGGCCTCGCCCCCCGCCCAGGTCCCCAACCCCCGGTGCGGTCCCCAGGCCCCGCCGCCGCCCCCCGCGCTCACCCGAATTCCACCTGCAGCGACACGGGCGCCGCCATCTTGGCGGCAGCGGCGGGCGGGAGGGGAAGGCGCGCGAGCGGGCCGCGCCGGAAGTGCCGCGCCGGCTTCCGGCCGCGCCGCGTTGCCTGGCAACGGCGGGAAATGGTGGCGGGCGGCCCCGCCGCGCTCCCCGCCGTCCGGCCGCTTCCCGGCCGCTTCCCGGCTGCACCAACGCACCAACGCACCCCGGGCGGCGGCCGGTTGGGTTGGCCTGGCCTGGGGACAGCCCTCCACGAGGCTTCCTCAGCGCCGGGGCCCAGTGGCCGGGCACACGCTCGCCTCAGGGCTGCTGGAGGAGAGGCCCGTGCCTCCAGGTGCGTGCGCTAGCTCTTGACGCCAGGCCATGTCACGTTAAAATACCTATTTCTGCATTACGTTCACATGTTGCCCTACGCAGAGCCCTTTTTTTTTTTTTTTTCAAATGTTGAGGACGCTTCAGCTGTGCAAAGCTAAAGAGCTGCAGCAAATGTTTCCCAGCGGCGAAGCCAACCTGCTGCCTCGCAGTTAATTTGAATTTTTAGCGGGGAAGCAGAAATGGCCAGGTCGGGTGAGACTAACGACCGCTCCTGTCGCCGCCACGGAGGACACGCCGCTGAGCGTCAGAGAAGGCGGCAGTTCAGCATCCCCTTCTGCTCGGGGCAGCCAGTGCATCTCAGCGGCAGCGGGCACCTTCCAGCCCCGCGTTAAACAACGCGGCTCACATCTGTCGCCTGTTTGTTTTCTCCTCCCGTCCCCAGAGGGAGAAGCGCGTACGCGGGTGGGATGCAGCCATGGCGGCGACAGCTGGGCTGTGCAACGGCGCAGGCTCTTCTCCCCCACAACATGGAGCTGCGCTGGGCAGCACTGGTGGAAAAACTGCAGCGCCTTAACCCTCCCTCCACTCAGTGGAGGGTTTGAATTTAAAAATATACATCTACGCGTGCACATATGCACATAGAAACCTAATATATATGCGTATACATGGTGCATTATGTGTCAGGGGCATAAATTTACGCAGACAGATTGCTCTTCGTTTATGCTAACGGGGGTCAGAGTATGCCTAACCCCGAGAGCAGAAGGTGGTGGTGTTTGTAACGGCCTTTTGTTCTCGGAGGGGATCATTCTCCGGGCTGGGCCCCAGGAAAGGCCGGTCCCCAGTGCAGATGAACGCTGCCGTCGCTGCTGGGGATGCTACGTGATGGCAGAGACGTGAAGCTGTTGACCGTGGTCTTCATCCAAAAATTCCAGATGGATTTTAAATATCTCTAAATCCCGAGGCTTTTGGGTATTTCAGAGATGCAGCCTAGGATGTTGAACTGATTTTATGGGAAACTAGCTGAGGAAAGAAGCTTTAGACAAAAATCTTACTTCTGTGCTCTTCAGAAATGACTGAGGCGCTCTGTGTACAGCGGGTCTGGTAATCTGGTTTCCAGATCAGTGTTTGCAGTTCTGCTTTTATATAAGCTATTCTTCTTGTTTCCAGAAATCATTTATGAGGCCAAATAATAGGACAACTGGCTCCTAAAAGAATCTCGATTTCCGAGTTACAGAAATGCAACAAAAGATTACGGGTTTAGTGTTAGTGGTTCCCTGGAAAAGGAAAAAGAAAAAGAGAATAGTAATCATAAATACCAATTTGGCTCAGTGAAGCATTCAAAGCTGGTTACTGCTAACAATTGCCCTGGAAATACAGTCAGCGAGCACGTGAGATACGGGGGACGTTTTTATGGACATCGTGTGCTTGGGGAGAGGAGCGAGTCCCGTCTCCTTGCTAGGTGCTGAAATCAGAGCATCACAAATTCTCCGGCATATGCTCGGGGATGGGGAAAGCAAGCACGTAATTTCCTCGAGGAAGTGCAATGCTGACATTGTGATTTCTAAAGTGCTGTAAACATGGATGGTATTTCATAAACAGGCACATAAAGCAAAACCAGAGAAAAACAAGGCACCTGCCTGGACCGTGTACCCCGGGTTCAGTTCACTGTAACACGCCGTCGTCCCGTTCAAACCCAAAGATGTGTCACTGTGCTTTACTTAGGCTAAACTTCTCTTTTCATACCCAATTTTCCATGGCCGATCCCTCACTTGGTCCCAAGCGTGGAAGAGCGCTGGGCAGGACCAGGCACCCCCCGTAGCTGTGGTGCTCACCCCGGTTATGCGGGCCAAGAGACTGCACCCACCTTTCCCCTCCCGCAAATCCAACTGCGCCAAACAAAAGAACAGGTTGGAAATTGAGCCTGGCAATAAAGAGGGTTTAATTTCTTTTGTCTCAGTCGTGGGCTTTTTTTTTTCCCCCTGCTGTTCGCATGGTTCTTCTGTCCCCTTGAGCGCGGAAGGGGCTCCGTCCCTCCGCCCAGGGTTTGTTCTGGAGGAAACGGTTTAGGTCGCCATTACGTTTTACAAGGAAACTTGGTTTATAGAAACGGCGGGGCCTGGCCCTACGAGGAAACATTTTATCAGAGAGCTGACGATTCAATTATTTTTCAATAAAACATCAGGGGAATGCGCCAACAGCTGCTCGCATCCTTCCACACAGCAAGTCAAACTTCAAGGGGAACAATAGCTGGCGAAAGGGGAGCCATCGCGGAGGCGGTGACAATGGGTTTCCTTACTCGGGGCTTTGTTTGATTTCCCCCCCCCGTCTCAGTTTTGAACTCCCTCCGCCGGAGAAAGGCGAGGGGGTAGGACGGGGAGAGGGGGAAGCAGGCAGAGGGGAAGGAGGGTCAGTGGGAGTTAAAGCCTTTTGCAGCCTTTCTCTCCCATTCATGTGGTAATTGGGTGTCAAGCAGAGATCAGTAAGATGGAGCCCGGCCTCTGTGCCCGGGTTAAACTGCAGCAGAAAGAAAGCGGGAGCTGAACCGATGGAGGCCTGAATGTCATTAGGGCGGGAGGAAGCGCCTCTCCCCCAGGAGCCCCCTTCTGCCGGGGTGCTGGGCTGGGGGGGGGGCGCTTCCCATTCAGGGCATCCCTGAAAGCGGCCAGACAAAGCGGGAGGGCGTCCGAACAATGCCGTACCCCCGGCTCTACCTTCAATAGGCCGCTCTAAACAGGCGTTTAACCTCCAGAATAGCTGAAACTGATACTCAAAGCTGAGGTGGCTCGCCCGCCACTGTTAGCCTCTTCCTGCGGCCAAGCCGGAGGCCACTTGGATGGCTAGCGGCCAGGAGAGATGCTTTGGCCGCCCTGGCTTCCTCGGCCCCATTAGCACAGAGCTGGGGGTCTGCAGGGCCTGGAGAAGGTCATGGGAGCTGTCAGCTCCAGGGCAGGATCAGACCCTGGACTCCTGCGCGGGCTGGCGAGATGCTGGTGTCCCCAGGGAGGGCTGCTCAGCACCCTCGAGGAAGGCAGGGCTGTACTGAGGAAGGGGATGTGGCGTAGCAGGGGTCATATCCCACTTCACAAGCCTGGGATCCTGTGGTGAGGGATCTGGAGAGATCTGGGCAACGAGCCCCCTCCTGAGCAGGGGGTTGTCCCCACCTTGGGCAGAGTCACCATCTTCTGCAGTTCCCAAGGCTGCCAGCCTGTACTGCATGACACCCACTGCCCAAAGCTCTCCCAGAGCCTGGCTTGGCGTCATCTGTGCCTATGCGCAGGATTTTTAATTAACTAGGAGAAAAGAGGCTCAAACCCCAGGTTATTTTGGTAGGTTGGATTTGTCACTGAAATGGGCCAGGGTCAAAAAGAGCCGAGCAGGACCCCTCCTCTGCGCAGCCCGGCCACCCCGTGCTGTTCAGGGGCCAAGCAGCAAACAGCCCTAAAGAAACACGCTGCCCTAGCGAGGCCTTTCTGCTTTAAGGAGGAAAGCTGCCATCCCTTCCCTCCGCACGCAGGATGAGGAGATGCAGGCTCTCCCCACAGACCATCGTTTTGGTGGAATCCCCTGCAACACAGCCTCTTCAAAGTGGAGGTGGAGAAGCCGTCCCTGGCCCTGCTCCTGGTTACACTGGAACCACTCAGGGGTATCGCGTATTTCCATTTCTAAAGAGTGCACCAAAGGATAGGCCCTTCTTTAGTCCAGAACATTTCCCTGTCACTGCTTAAAGGCAAAGCTAGCTCACCAGCGTGCGGAAAAGCAGGCGGCCGTCATTGTTTGGGAAGACTCTAGCACACCAAGAGTGGCAGGAGGAGGCTGGAGAGATGCGCTGTTAAAAATTGTCACAGGCTTTCTCAGCAGCAGAAATTAATTTTACCCAGAAAGGTCGCGAGCAGCTTGCAAAGCCCCTGCCTGCATTTAGGCTAAAATACACTCCAGTTTTGCATAACAAGCGTGGCCTGGCTGAGCTGGACCTAGAGCTGGAAAGAGACGCTGATCACAGAGAAAGTTGCAGCATTATTTTTCTTAATATTATTGTCACTGTCCAGGATACAGGGTCTGGGAGACACAGCCATCTCCATGGTGAAAAGTACATTTGGTTTGTAAAGCTCTTTGGCTTTGCTTAAATTAATAGGCTAATAATAACCCAGGAAAGGATTTTAATGTTTTCCTAACCTCATGCAAACAGCTTTTAAAGTATTTTAATTAAAAAGGAATAATACCTCATACTTTATATATAGTACTTTTATCTATATGCAGCTGTTGAGCCAGAATAGCTTATTGATCAAAGGAGAGAGATAAGTCTTGCAAGGTGTCTCTAATCATATAAAGAGGATTCAATTAGCTTCTTCCTTAAAAGTGCACAAATAAAAAGAAATTTTAAAAAATCAGAGTAAGATTAAGCACTGGCTGCTTCTTTCCAAACATGTCTGTGCTGGAAGGATTTTGTCCCAGCATTGATCCCGGGCTCAGCACCGCACTTGCACTTGTATTCCACAGCTGAGAGCTTTTCAGGGCAGCTTGCTCTACAGCTGCATTTTTCCAGAGGAGCTGCGACTTTAAAAAAGGCCCCGAGATTTCAACTTAAAGCTGACAGCCAGCGGAAAAACTCTTCAATTGGTGTAGCTGAGTTTTGCAGGGGGTCTCGAAGCATTGCCAAGTGCGATGCAACCCTCCTCAGTAAGGATAAACGCACCCCGAACGGTGAATTGTCCCCAGCCACCAGATCTCCAGCGGGGACCAGAGCTGCTACTTTTAACCCTCCCAACGCCGCGGTGCCGTCAGCATCGCCAGGCACGGTGGCTCCTTACAGCGTAACTCACAGCTACAAACACACCTTCATGGGGCTCCCTTCTCCCTGGGAAATCCGGCACGGAGGCACGCGTCGGTACTGCTGAGATCTGCAGGTCCCCTCTATGGGAGACCTGTGTAAGGCATCATTGCTCACCGTGCGTTTTGCTGAGCTGTTTCCCAGTCATTCAGCAGCCCCTGTGTCCCTGGAATGGGAGCTCTCACCTTGGGGGAGCCCCATCCTGCTCCTCTTGCCTGCACCCTGAAATGACAACCTTCCTCCCCATCGCAGCCGGCTGGAAACGCGGGGCTCGGGGTGAGCTCCCTGCTACGCTCCGGCCAGATCCCAGCCCCTCGGCTGTGTCGGCACCAGCGCGAGCCTCAGCTGCCTGCACGAGCCCTGTCCATCTCCAAAACCCAACAATAGAAGCAGGCTTCCACTTGCATGGGCTGCCTTACAAATACATAACTGCCATACATCCATCAGCTTCCAATGCTATTTTGCAGCTGTGTTTAACAGGGGGTACCCAAATGCAGAATTTATTTGGCCTTTTTAACCTGACCTGCTCTCAGACAGACAGACAGTGCTGAGCCTTGCCCCGTGGCACCTCTTCCTTCAGAGCGGTGTTGTGTGCGGGGCAGCACGGCCAGCTCTGCCAGGACAGGAGAGCAGCACTCCCGTATCCTGTATCCCTTCAAACCATCCACCTCCAGGGCTGACTTCAGGGAGGTCTAGCTTTCGGCCGTTCCCTTTAGCAGAGGTGAGGCTGGGCGGTTTGGATCGCTGCCCACCACCCACCCGGCACAACGCGGTGACCTTGGTGCTGCCGAAGCCTTTGCCAGGCACACGTGCCGGTCAGGAGCGAAGGGAAACACCAGTGCCTGGGATTGCCACCGGCCTCACTCCCAGCACAACCGTCTGTACCCGAAACTTCCTCTCTGCCTCAGACAGGGCCTGTCCTGTCCCCATACCACTTCCCAGGGCTCTGAACCCCCCAGGGGAGCCCTTAAAGTGGTTCCCCCTCCCCGACCACCGAGGTGAGACATTTGCAGAGCCCAGCCTGCCCTCCACCGGTAGCTGTGGGAGAAACAGCGTCCAAAAGTGGGACCTGCATCTGCAGAGGAGGCAGCCATCACCGCACACCCTGCACCAGCCCCCCGAGGCCTGGGGACACCCCCAGACCCCTAAATATGAACCCCTCCCATGGAAAAGCCACCTCGTTTGAAGCCTGAACCACACAGGCACTGCAGGGCTGTGGGGATAAGGCCTGTTTTCCACTGAGCTGGAATGCTGCTTTGGGACAGAGGCTGTCCCGGGAGCTGCACCCTTCCAGCAGCATTGAAGCATATTGCTCTGCCATCCCGCACTCCTCCCGTCCTCACCCGTCCCTGTCCCCACCTGGAGCTGGATGCAGAGACCAATACAGCTCTAAGCTGAGCCTTGCCCAGAGTCACTGCGTCCAGGGAACTGAATAAGCTAAAAGCTTTAATTTTAGTTTGAGATGCTGGAGGAGCCAGCAATTTGAGCATGCCCGAAGGTGCATCTGATCTATAATGGATGCAAATTTCCAACACTTTTCCCACGGTGCATCTCGCCAGCCAACACACTTCACCCAGGCTCACACAAGACATTTCTCCCTGGTACCCGTGTACCACGAAGGAGCTGGTTTCTCCTGTCCCCAGGGCTGGATAAACAGGGTCTAAAAAGATGGTTCTGGCAGCGAGGGGAAAGGGAATGGGTACCAAAAAACTTGTCTGCAAGGGCAGAAATGAGTTGGGAGGTTAAGCATGGACAAACATGGAGAGGAAGCAGCAGGAAGAGGAAAGAAGGAACGGGAGAGGGGCAGAGGAGCCAGATGCCAAGGTAAATACAGAGAACTGGGCCAGGACCAACTGGGATGGCAATGCTGAGAACAGGACCAGGAGAAAGGGAGTGGAGAGTCGGAGGAGTGGTCTGGAGAGGGTAAGCAATAAGTAGTTTTCACACAGTCATCAAACTCAGAAACAAGGGTTAAGGCGAGCTAAAGTCTGCACGGGGAGGTCATGCTCTGGAGCAGCATTTCCCAGTTCCCATAATGGCAGAGTTTCCCACCTCCCCACACAACACAGCACTGCAGAAGGAAGAGGTAGGAAACGCCAGCGTAGCCCATACTCGCATTTAATCGTGAGGACAGGACAGACTGGGGCAGGCAGGTACGTTGGTGTGGAAGCACGGCTAGAAAAGCAGACACGCCCTGCCCTCGCAAAAGACAGATGTCATTTTAAGGAGTAACCCTGTGAAAAGCACAAAAACAAATCATAAAAAAAAATAGAATAAACCCCAATCCAGAGTTTTCTCTGCAACAGACGTTTCTGCATGGTCTCCAAGGACTGGAATTGGACATCGCTGCTAAGGCTGATCCACATCAGACACAACGCGGGGAATTCGCATAGCGCAAGTCAGGTGTTTAACACGAACATTTCGGTTCGGGGCCCATCTCCTGCGGTGGAGACAGGGAGGGCTCTTGCAGAAGGGATGCAGAGCCCATGAAGTCAGGCTCTCGCAGAGACCACCCCGCAGAGCACTTTCTCTCCCCTAGGCAAGTTGCCTCCCCTGTTCAGGGCACAGACATCACAGCAGAAAAGCCCCAAGGGCTGCTCCGTGGTGCTGAGTACGTCTAAGCAAAGGCAAACCAGGCCCTTCATTCCCACTCTCCCACCTGCTTTCTGCAAGGAAGAAGGTGCACGAAACGAGGCTGCATCCACAAAAGGTGGAAGTAGAAGACCCAGAGAAGTGTCCACAAGATAGCAGGGTTTGCTCGTGTTCTTCACCACGGAGCAAGGCCACAAGGACATACACAGCTGCCCCCATGCTGGAAGAGGAGAATCAGTCCCAGATGAGCATCCCGTCTCCCTGCGAGAGAGAGAAGGACTCTCCAAGAGAGGACAGGTCTGGGCTGCTCCTCCACCTACTGCACAAGCCCAGGGCACATTCAAAAGTACAGACAATAAATTAAGATTAAAAAAAAAAAAAGTCAGCGTGTATAATATATATATATATAATATAATATAATGTGCGTGTGATTGTGAAAAATAGAAATGTCATCCCCAGGAGAGGGCAAGGCATGGCAGAAACACATCCCTGTCCCTCTCCTGAGCCCAGCACTACCCTGCTCCCCTGATTCACAGCAGAAACACACCAGCGGGGCCACGCAGGGGACACGGGTCGCGCCTGGCACCCAGCTTCCCTCTGCCAGCGGGGGCCCTGTGCCAAGGAGGAGCTGCCTGCTTGGTGGAGGAGTGAGGAAGGAGCCCAGCACTGGTCCCTTCATGGCCTTCACAAGGAAGGGTTGCTGCAGGCAGGAAAATGGAGGGAAAGGCAGGAAAAGCAAAGTGGAATGGCAGGGGCATCTCACCCCTCCTCAACTGGCTGGGGCCCTGCCCCTCCCGTGGCACAGGACCACCACCACTGTACCAAGTAGAAAATAAAGCCATAATGAGTCTATGCTTTGGTATGTAACCATCCCCCTCCCCTTGGTCCCCTCTGCGTTCCCCTCAAACCGTTATCTGTAAAACTCGTCAAATAAGATCTCTAGCGTGCCTTTATATCACTCCTTGAACCTTTTCTTCCCCAGCACCTGCCTTGCCCCTCTCTCCCCAACAAAATTCCGGGAAGTGCCTTGCTGGAGCCCCACCAGTTACAGCTTCTGCTGTCCCGACTGGATCCTGTCAAACGCTGCCTGGTCCAGCGGCAGGTAGCGGCCTTGCCTGGAGTCCAGGAAATACAACCTGTCCTTCACCAGCGCGGGGTCGAAGCCCTGCTTCCGCAGCTCCATCTTCTGGAACTTGTAAGTGCCTGGAGCAGGGAGAGAAGGAGGAATGAGGGATCATTGGCTGCAAACAGCTCCCATCCCCGCTGCCCCTGTGCTGCCTCTGATCCAGCCTCGCACTCCCACGCCTCCAAACCATCAGAGGAACTGGACAGGGGCTCTATGGGGCAGAGGGCCTCTATGGGGCAGAGGGGCTCCACCCTGACCCTACTGCAGATCAGCCTCCGTAACCAGGTTTCCCCCCCAGCTCCGTGCCCAGCATGAGAGCGCACGCTGCGGCTCACTTGTCTTGGAGACTTCGTGCAGGAACCGCAGGAAGACGGGCCGCGCGTACAGCGGCAGGGCCTTTTTCAGCTCGCTGGCAAAGACTTCTAGGTCACAGGAGTTTTCCGGGTCGGCAATGGCTGCCATTCCTGCCTTCCCTTCAATCCCTAAAAGGCAGAAAAGAAGGGAGAGTGCTCAGACACACCGTCCCTGTGGCATCATCTCACTCTGCCCGGCGCCAGCGAAGCCTCTGGCACAGATCCTGCTTTGTACCAAAGCGCTGGTGCATCCAGCTGTGTCATGGGCTGTGTCACCACCCTGCAGCTCAGGCTACCAGCGACACCCTGCGGTCACGGTCATCTCCTCCCAGAGGAGGCACTTGCAGCCTGTCCAGAAAGGATGCAGAGTCCTTCCAAACCAGCCAGCATCAGACCAAAGCTTGAGAGAGGGAAGGAACCCTCTGGTTCCCCAGTGGCCTCTTCCCAGCTTGCCCACGGAGCACATCGATCACATTGAACACATCGATCTGGATGTGCAGGACATGCAGGCCCGCTTGCCTCCCCTGATCATCCTCTTCTCTCTCAGCTACCTGGGATCTCCACTCCATAAACCACCACGTCCGTCAGGTTGAGGATGCGGCTCAGCGTCCCCTCCACCTCTGTGGTGGAGACATTTTCCCCCTTCCAGCGGAATGTGTCCCCGGTGCGGTCCCGGAAGTACATGTAGCCATATTTGTCCATCACCAGGACATCCCCTACAGAAAAGTGAAGAACAGGTACAAAATGAGGTGTCAGCGGGGCCAGGAGCAACCCTGGGGCATCTCAGGGCAGTGCCACTAGCCTGGGACAGCCCCCACGCCCACCCAGGTACCCTTCTCCTCCACTCTCAGAGGAAGGAAGGGCCCTGCTTGCTCACCTGTGAGATAGGCAGCGTCCCCTTTTGTAAACACATCCCGGGCGATCTTCTTGTTGGTGGCTGACTGGTTCAGATAGCCGTCAAAGTGCTGCAAGGGGTTGCTCTTGACAATGCGGCCCACCAGCTGCCCCGGCTCCCCTGCAGGGAGAAAAGAGGGGCTGAAGGGGGGAGCAACCACCCGCACCCAAGTAAAAAGGGCGTCTGATGGGGTTGGGGGGGTTTAACTGAGCAGAGTCAAACCTAGGTAAATTAGCTTGAAGTACATGGGGAAAGATTTGCACGGGGGCGAGGAGACTTACCCCGGTGGTTGCCCTCACCTGGTTTGCAGTGGATGCAGACACCATCCGGCCCCCGAATCAGCTCCATGGTGTCTTCATCCACCCTCACCAAGCTGATGGGGTACACGCCTGGTAGGATCCTGCTGTTGAAGCCGCACGACCCAACCTAGGACAGAAAGAGCTCGGAATCAGGGGTAGAGGAGGCATCATCTCTCCTGCCCCAAGCCCACACACATCCAGGACACCAGAGAGCTGGCACAGCACAACAGCCAAAACCCCTCTGGGTGGATGGCAACCCATGCCAAGCCTCTTGGAGCAAGAAACCAGAAGGAAACAGCCTGTCTGGGTTTCCAACCCTGCCCAGGCCAGCAGGCACTCAGTGGGACACGGGGAGGGTGGTGGGGCCTTACGTTGTTGTCGAAGTTTCCCAGGCTGCAGTTGCACTCGGTGGCCCCGTAGAACTCGGCCACCTGGGCGATGCCGAAGCGAGCCATGAACTCTTGCCAGATGGAGGCACGCAGCCCGTTGCCCAGTGCCATGCGCACCCGGTGCTGCCGCTCCACCTCCTGGTAGGGTTGGTTCAGCAGGTAGCGGCAAATCTCCCCAATGTACTGCACAATCTGGGAGGGATGGAGAGGAAAGGCTCGCTAGGACCCCTTTGCCAGGCCCCGGCGTGTTTGAGGTTTCTTCAGGGCAAGGAGGAATGGCACAATGCACCCAAAGTCCCCTAAAGAGCCTGTGGTAAAACCCAGGAGTCCTGCTAGCTTGTCCAGTGCCTGTCCCTCCCCAGTTAACCCACTCCCACAGTCTGTGAAACCTATCCAAGACATCCTGGCTAATGCTGGAGTATGGGAAGGGTTTGGACATGCAGAGAACCATCCCAGGTGGGAAGAACACAGCCTCACCACCTTGGAAGGTGCTTTGGGATGGACAGGTAGAATCAGTCCAAGTCTCCCTCTCTTCCAGCAGCCGGGGTCTCCCCAGCATGGCACAGAACCACAGGCTCCGTTTCCCAGTCCCGGCTGGCCCCTTGCCTCACGGTCTCACCGTGCAGTTGTATTTCACGCAGTCCTCCCAAAAGTGCGAGGCCGAGAACTTCTTGCGGATGACGATCGTCATGCCCTGCAGTAGGCACTGCCCGATCCCCACGATGTTCCCTGCGGAGAGGCAGCCGGGGGAGCCCTCAGTCCCCAGACACCTCCAGCTCAGCCCGCTCGGCGAGAGGCCTGGCGGGGCCAGGTGGAGCCCACAGCAGACGGGTGTTCACCGAGCCAAATCCCCCAGGACCACGGGCACCGGGGAGGAGACACGTGGCAGCGAGATCTGGGGCAGCACTTTGCACCTGATATCCCAGCATGTCGCAGCAAGCCAGGCAGGCACCGCTTCCCCTTCCCCCTGATTCTCCACGGGGAGCAGCAATAAGGAGCACCTATTCCAAAGCTGGGCTAGGAGCTGGGATATCACCCCCCTGTACGCTCCCCACTCCAAAACCCAACCCAATTGATTCTTGGCTCCCAGGCAAAAAGCAGAAAGTGTTGGTCAGACACCACCAGCAGCAGTCAGCTCCTCCTTGACATGGAGATGGCTGCTACACCAGCTTCCAGCCTGAGCCCTGGGCTCGGCTGAGGGGAAGAGACGCTCCCGGCACGCAAGGCTCCGTACGGCACGCCTTACCTGCAGCGTGGTAGAGCGGAAGGCAGTCGTACATCACATCGTCAGGCCTCATGCGAAAACCGTAAAAAACTAAGCTGGACATGCGGAAGTACCTGGGGCAGGAGGGCGAAGGGACACGTCAGCAGCAGGGCCAGAGCTCAGCCCCGTCCGAGCCCCTGCCCGCGGCCTTACCGGCAGTTCACCACAATGGCAGCCTTGGGCAGCCCCGTCGTGCCAGAGGTGTAGATGTAGAACAGTCTGTCTGGAGAGCAACGAGGAGACAAGGTCATCTACCCAATCTAAGAGCTGGCTGAACCGGGACGGGGGACACGTCAAATTTATACACTCTGCTCGTGCCAGCTGAGCCAGAATTTTTTTTATGTGACAGCACCAAGAACACGCTGGGTTCACCTGAGCAGATCAGGTCTGTTGGACACATGGAGGGCACGACAGGGTACCGCTCCGCAGAGGGCCGGGCTTCAGACACCGCAGTAACACCCAGCCCAAACACCCCAGGCCCTGCTGCAGACATCTGCCATCAGCATCCCGAGACGACGTTCTTGCCAGTGTTGTAACTGGTTGACCCACAAAAACACCCCCACAGGTTTGGCCCCCAAGAGCTGACCACGTACCAAGAAAGCCCTTATCAGGGGGCGCTGGCTGGTGCCGCTGGGCCATCTGCAGGAGGGGGTCCAGGTGTTTCGCACCAGGAAGCACGGACTCGGGGCTCCCTTCCCCTGACCAGAAGAGAGGGACAGATTTCTCCAGGGAGGGCTGCACTTCCTGCATTGCTGAGAAAGTAAAGGGGGGAGATGGAGAAAGATTGCAGGGTGGTTACACCACGAAGATCCCCTGCCCTCCCAGTCTCAGGAATACACTGCCCTAGGTAGCAGTACCCTTGCTGTGCTCAGCAGAGTCCCCAAAGAGCTGACAACCATCCCAGGCAGATGTTCCCATGATTAACAGATGCTGGGGCCACAGCCCAGGCCTCTTCAGGGACTAGAAGATCCTGTTCTCCACCTCTCCCCAGCCAAAACCTCTTTGGTGCCAAGAGGTCTGTTGACACCATCAACCTCAGAGGCGTTGGCTGAAACACGAGGAGCTGGAGCTGAGGTGCTGCAGGGAGGTGGTTAACAGCCACGGAGAGCAAGGAGAGGCTTGTCCCGTGCAGTGGGGCAGGCCCAGCCCAGGGCTCCTTGCAGGGGATGGACCCAAGAGGCACAAGGAAGTATCCTTATACTCAGGCTGGCCTGCTTGGGAGTCAGACAGCACTGAACTCCAGATCCTGCCCAGCTCCAGATTCTGCCCAGTGTCCAAAGGGACCAACAAGAAAAAAAAAAAAAAAAACCATAACAAAACAACAGATCCAATTCCTGGATAATTCATCTGTTCACTCTCTTCCCAATCCCTGCACTGTGGTGGGCAGGAAAGGAACACTAAATCCACAGACTAGACACATCCCGCTCCAGCCAAAAGCACCCTTGACACATCTTCCTGCCCCTCACCTTCCATCATCTCCACCCCAAAAACCACAGCCTTGGAGTTGGAGATGGTGATGCAGTGCAGCAAGGCCTCCATGCGCAGGTGGGAATTCACGAGGGCGGTCTCCACCCCGATCTTGGCCAAGCCGAGCCACAGCCCCACGTACTGATTGCGGGACTCCATGAAAAGAGCCACCACGTCACCAGAGCGGAAGCCTTGGCCGTAGAAGAAATTGGCCACCCGGTTGGAGTACTCGTCCAGCTGCCGGAACGTCCAGCTCTCGCCCGTGCCTTGAAAGATCAGCGCCGTCTTCTCTGGATACTTGCTCGCGGTCTTCTGGAAGATCTTGGCGATTGTGTTCTTCTCCCTCACGTGCCTCCACACCTGCCACTTCACCCGCAACAGGACCAGCCCCGTGCTGCCAAAGGAAGGGAAGCAAGAGGGCATCTGCTCAGTAACCCCTGCAAAACCACTTCTTTTGGCAAAGCCAGCACAGCACAAGGACCTTGCTAGGAGCTCCAACAGCCCAGCGCTGCTCCAGGTGCCACCCTAGGTCAGCAGCAGCTCTGAGTGCTCCCCTGAGCTGTGTGAACACAAGCAGAGGTCTCATAGCCAAGAACTGATGGAGGCCAGGGAGAGGTGTGTCTTGGAAGGCTGTAGACAGGGATGTCCCCGATCAAAGGGGCGTCTTTGAGCCTCAGGTGCTCTCCAAGAGATGCCACCGCTCCCTTCCCACAAATCCTTGCCAGGAGCTGGCACAGCCCGGTACCAACTCAGAACTGACCCTGCACAGGCACCTGGTGCCACACCAGCAGCTGTAGGGACAGGGTGAAGTACAAGGACAGTCACTAGACTTCAGAGCTCAGCTGAAATCTATCTTCCCTGTGAAAACTTTGCCCCACAGTTTGGAGCCGCCCGGGCGCAGCAAAGGGAGATGTCCTTCCAGCCAGGCCGGCTGCCAGCAGAAACCCAGGGCTGTGCAAGGAGCTGGGGGCTGCGCTCACACGTACACCGGGCCAGGGGGAGGGTGGATGGTCGGGCCATCCCAGCCAGGACACCTACGTGACATCCCTTCGTATTGTCTTGATGAATATGAGGAAGAAGTCCCATCCACCGGATCCCAGGTAGAAGATGAAGAGAGCAGGGATGGCCTGGGCCCAGGACAGCTCCAAACTGACCCTGAAGAACAGCAGCAGTGCTGCAAAAGCAGCCAGACGCAGCATCGTGGCCTGCGGAGAGAAAGAAACCACGGCCATCAACCCATGCACACTGGACTTGGTGATAACGAACCCACGGGTGGGGATGCGTTAGCAGCCCCCAGTTTCCTGGATGAGGTCCCTGAGTCATCACTCTTCCCAGCAGCGAGGACGTAACTCAGCAGCCCAGAGCTCCCACAGACGTAACTTTACTGGACCATGGAAATGGCCTTCAATTAAGCCACCGGCAAAGCACTGCTTAGTGCCAGCCAAGGGCCTGGCCATTCCCACCCGGGGAGCCACATCCTGCACACCAGCCAGGAGCACGGCCGCAGCCCAGCAGCATGAGATGCAGGATAAAGTCACTTCACGGATGTGGAAGCAGAATCATGGCAGGAGGTCTTGTACAGATGTTTGGCAGGCACCAGGGCGACGCCAGGCAGGGCTGGCTCAGCTCCTCACTTTCAGCCTGGGAAAGCCCAGCTCCAAATTCCTCCCCACCCCAGGGCTCTGTCCCCATAGCCCAGGTGTCCCAGAACCCCAGCATTAGCTCTCCTGCACGCCTGGCTCCGGACAGTTAGCACAGCTGAGAGAACGCAGCGTCACACGCTCCCCAACACAGCTCAGACAGGAACAAGGACAGGAAACTCAGACCTTTGAGCTCTGCTCGTGTTTGCAAACCCTCGTGTCAGCGGGCAGTTTCCTGGCCTGGCTCTGCTGGAGACACCGCCAGAGAGGGCCGGGGACAAGGCCAGGCACAGGCTCGCCCTGGCAAGGCTGGAGCGGGCAAAACAAGGGCTAGCACTGCTGCCAGGAGTGCCCAGACCCCCAGCCCCATGCCCTGTGGACAGCAACTCAGTCTCTGGTACTTGTCCCCCCAAAACCAACACCTCTGTCCCCATCCCAAACACATTCCAGATGTGGTTCTGATACTCGCAGGAGACTGCGATCGAGCAAAGGCTCTTTTCAGGCAACAGCATCGGGCAGAGGAAAGCGACAGCGATGTGGTCCTCGCAGCTCAAGGGCTCCTAGATAAAACTGGTCCTTCCTGGCATGGACGTAGGCCAAAGAGGAAGGAAACACTCACGTCATTTCCCTTTCCTTCTTCAAGGTGTATTCACTGCTCCAAAGCTGGCAGCCCTGGGTGGGCTCTGCCACAGCTGGTAGGGCCAGGAGCCACGCTCGTGGCTTTCCCTCTGCAGTCACCCCAGGTCTGGGGAGCTTCTGCATTTTTGGTATGAGATGCTGGCAGGGTGGGAGCTGAGGCAGTGCCACGTGGTCACTGTGCCCTGGCACGTCACACGGGCTGTCTCACCTCCCAGCCGTGTCACCGGCAGCAGTCAGGGATGCTCTGGTGCTCAGAGGCCTGCGGACATCCCCTCGTTCGCAGCTCCTGCCCAGAGATCCCTGCTTGTGCCAGCAACCTCTGAGCCCCCTCCACCAGACACCTTCCAGGCCTGAGGTCCCACAACAGTTCCTCGGCCTTTTAGCAAGGCAGGACCCACTAGATTTTTGCCGAGGAGCCTCTCTCCACAGTTAAACAGGGCAGCTCTCAGATCACCATCAAACTACCATCCTCGGCCAAGACCTGAGCCCTTTGTTACACACTCACATCAGACAAACACAGCGGTGGGGGAGCCACGCTCTGTGTGGGCAGCAAGGTGCTTCATCTCCCACTGCAAGGCAAGACGGGCCCAGACAGGTCCCTCTTATCCTCCGCTCGCATCTCCGCCTCACACCAGCATGCCCAGTGCCTCCCACTGAGAGAGAACCGGTGCGACATTACCGAGAGACAAACCGGTGCACTGCTGCCAGGGACCTCCAGCTCCACCGTTAAGGATTCAGGTCTTGTCTGGCTGCATCAGCACTGAGAAAATGAAGCCCTGCCTGTAGCTCCACAGCCAGCGGGCGCCAAGGCAAACCACAGGGATCCATCACCCCGGGGGGCACAGAGACCCGAGCAGAGCCCGGGGACCAGGTCGCAGCGGGGACCACAGGCAGGCGACCGGGCTCCAAGAAGACCCCCAGCGCTAACGGTCAAGCTCCAGGGGCTGGGAGATCCCCACAGGCACCATCAGCAGCTGGGGAGGCACCTGCCCCCCCAACTTGGGGCTGGGCAGGGTGACAGGGGTGAGTCCGCCGGCCACGGGGAGACCCCCGTTTCACCCTCCCCATCCTTCCCCGTGGCCGGCGGACTCACCCCCAACAAGGAGGGCGACCAGCACAGCACCATCCCCTTCTGACGGGGGCAGAAGGACCGGGAGGCCCATGAAGGCCTCGCACCGGAGCTGCAACCGGGACCCTCCACCCCTAAACCCCGGCCAGGGCCCGGGGAGAGCCGGTACCGACGGGGGGAGCCCTGCAGCCCGCTGAGGAGAAGGGCTGCGGTGCCTCATGAGGAGACCGGGGGTGGGGCTGAGGGTCCCGGTACCTCAGGAGGAGACCGGGGAGGGGCTGAGGGGCCCCGGTACCGCCCGCAGGGCCGCGGCGCCTCCTGAGGAGACCGTGGGCCGCAGCGGCCCCGCCCGGTCGCCGGTGGGGAGGCAGCGTGGCCGCCGCAACGGCGGCGCCGGGAGGTCACGGAGGGAGGGAGGGACGGAGGGGAACGGTGCCGCGCTCTTACCGGGCTCCGGAGAGTCCGCTGCGACCCGGCCACCTGCACCGGGAGCACGGCCGGGAGAAAGAGCGGGGCCCGCCCGCCGCTGCGGCACGGGGCGGGGCTCGCAGCGAGGCCCACCGGGAGATGTAGTCCCGCCCGGCTCTACCGGTCCGGCCCCGCGGCGGCGGGGTGCGGTCCCGGGCAGCGGCGGGGCTCGGGGCGGGGCGGGGCGCGGGGCGGCGCGGCGGGAAGAGGCGGTGAGGGCGGCGCGGCAGAGCGAGGGCTCTGTGGCGCAATGGATAGCGCATTGGACTTCTAGCGCGTGTGACGGGAGTCATTCAAAGGTTGTGGGTTCGAGTCCCACCAGAGTCGCATTTTGCCACCGCAGCGGGGCGATCGCCCTCGGGGGCTTCCGCGACCGCAACGGGCCGGGGGGAACCGGTCACTCCCCCCCCGGGCCGCTGCCGCAGCGCAGGAGCTCGGGAGTCTGCGGGGAACGCTGCCCCCCGGCGTGGGGGGCAGTCAGGTTTTTGGAGCGGGGCCTGGGGACAAGGGCACAGACTCAGGCGGGAAGCGGAGGTCCGGAACACGGCCCCTCAGGGGGCTTCATAAATGTGCATCGATCCCTATAAACGTGTATTGACCCCAGCGGGTCTGCGCGCAGCTCGGCGGCAGCAGCATCCCCTCCTGCAGTACTTATTGTTATCGCATCCCCAAAACGGCCCCAGCAGCACCGGCAAAGGCCACCATCAGCGGCCTTGGCGGAGCTGCCACTTGTCCACAGCAAATATTTCCAAAAAAAAACCCTACATTTTTGCTTGACTTGTGTCTGACCTGCCAAAATCAGTCCCACTCCCCCTGCCTCTGCCACCGCTGCCTTCCCTCTCGCAGACTTGACAAGCGAACGGGAGCCGTTAAGCGATCCGGCTGAGCAGATGCAGTTTAAAATTACATTTACGTGCCATTTCTCTAGCGCTGGCACCAGCCCACCAAGCAACACGCGGCTGCGCGAAGGCGGCACAACCGCCACCGCCGGCCCAAGCGCTGCACAGCTGAGTGCCGCAAAGCCCTCGCTCACAACCATCGTTTCCCGTGTTTCCTTGACTGCTGCTCATGGCTTCTGGAAGCAGCGAATCTTTGCTGCCCTTTGGTTTAACCACCCCAAAGCTCCGACACGTTTCTGATGCAGCAAAGCATGCTTCTGGGTCATTTTAGGGCCAAATGCTTCTTTCATCTCAACCAGTGCGATAGGACAGCCTCTACTCTGTGTTTTACCAGCAGCTGAAGGATGTGTTTATATGATATCCTTCATCATCTGCTGGAAATAACTCTGGACGCCAAGGGGAGGCACGCACCCGGTTTTGGAGAGAAACCTGAAGTCCGGCTGGTGGGAGGGAGCAGAGGGAGAAGTTGGAAACTGGGAGCTGGGGGAAGTGCAGGAAGCAAGCCGATTTCTCTGTCCCACTGCCTGCTCTTACCAAAACCCAGGAGTTTTGCCCCTGCTCAGCCTCCTGCGAGCCAGCAACTGCCATCCCCACTCGTGCTGTCAGCCCCTGCTCCTGCCTGTCCGCTCCAGCATCCTGCGGGAGACTGGGACGGGGCTGGTGAAGCTCACAGCAGGGCAATGTCATGTCCCCTGGCTGCACAGCCCCTCAGAGGACCACCAAAGAACCCCAGTCAGAGCCCCACTCCCTCCCCTGGGAACCAGGATCACTTTAAGAAGCCCCCAGCCTTGCTCCCCTCCTGTTCTGCATCCTGATCTTCCCCTGTCCGGACCTTTTTCCAACGACCACTGCAAGGAGCCGCTCAACAGCCCAGCACCCCAAATCCCAGCTGAAAAGATGCGGCTCCACAGCCCATTTTGTGTCCTGGTCCTCAGGGGTGCGCGGTCACACGTGTGCCCCACCATTACCTGCCACCGCAGACCCCGCTGGAGCCAAAAAGGGGTGAGGTTTCATGTCAGATCTCCCCCTTGGAAGGGGAGATGGGACAGAAGGAGAGGCCACAAGCTCCACTGTGGATTTTATTAAGCAAGAACAGATTTCAACAGCAAGCCCACACATACAAAGAGCCCTCGGCCTTGCGGCTCTCTGCCCTCACATCTGACACCTCTGCTGTCCAGCCACGGGCAGGCTGGAGCCCTGTTTAATTAACCCAGACAGCAATCAGCTCCCAGGCGCAGCGCGAGCGGCCGCCCTTTCTGCACCCCCAGGATTCAGCCACTTATTCCCAATTGCATCACTTTGTTGCCCAAGGCGGGGAGGATTCCTATTGAAAACCCAGCGCAATCACACGGATTTCAGCAGTTTTGGTGGGGAGAGGCTACAGGGAGACACGGCAGCCTGAGATCGGCTCTCGAAGAGCCAATCCACCCGGGATAATATCCAGAGGTATTTCCCTGCGTGCTCCTGTGGGCACGCAATCGTGCACCGCCTGGTCTCCAAGGCGTGAGGCACATCCTATACGACCCATCAGGAGACCAGTTAGGCACCAGTAGAAGATGGGATTTCACTGTTGCACACACCAAACCTGCCCCTGGGCTGCTCTGTAAATCACTGGTTTAGCTCCAGTCCAGGGCGTCCCCAAGACTTTAAACCTCGATCTTCGCAGGGCGGGTGGGCGGAGGGAAGCCCTAGAGCTGCAGAAGGCCGGGACGGCGGTTTGCTGCAGTGTGTCGTAAACCAGCTCTGCTCCCTCCACATCCCAGGATTTCGGAGAATCAGTACTGGAGCCAGCAGCCAGACCCAGCTGGCAGAGGCACGGCGGGACTCACCACCCCTCCACTGAATCACAAACAGCAAAAAGGGTCAAGTTTTGTCAGGGCACAATTTGGTGCTGCTTGGCCTCTACCAACAGGAAGGTGCCAGCTCTTGGCAGGAGAAAACTCAGCCCACTGGTCCGTGGCAGCTGGCAGCAGAGCCATGCTGCGCTCCCGGGCAGGAGGAGATGGAGCGTGGCAGGGGACGGCTGCTGTCTGCCAGCGGGGATCCCCTGTCGCCTCCCGTATTTGAGCTCTCACACTTGAACGGCCGGGGGAGGGAAGATGCCGATCTCCTCTCGCAGGGACTCCACTGACTGCTCCCAGCGCTGCTCATAGTAGATGTTCAGGATAAAGCTGGCGTTGCGTCCACTCCGAATCGCCCAGGGAATCAGCTCGGTGGCCAGGACCTGCAGCTTTCTGGAACAGAAGACACAGGCAGTGACAGTTTTCATTTCCATGTTTTGTTTTTGATTTCCAAGTCCCCATTGCAGGTAGATGCCAAACCCATGTGTCCCTCCACCCTTCTAGCATCCCTCCTACTTATCTCACAGGGGAAACTGAGGCACAGAAGAGGTCAATGTGCCAGGAAGGCAGCAAACCCAAGACCAGAACTGAAATTCTTCGATTTCCAAACTGTGCTGGGCCACAAAAACAGATGTGCTGGGGCAGGGAATGGCCTTCAGCATGGTGAGGGTCCTGCTGGCCCTCAACATGTGCCCAGCCAAGGGCAGCCAGGCCTGGGCATCGCTGCTCCTGCCTGGCACAGGAGATTTGGTGCTGGAAGCACATGAAGCACCAGGTTTTGCTTCAGTGACCAGGCAAAGCTGTGCCTCCCATCGTGACCACTTCCCTGGGCCATGGGGGCAGAGCAGATGGTTCACACGAGGGATCCTCATCTTGTTCCACCCTGTAAATTAGCAGTGTCCCCTCTTCATCCCCAGAGGACACCGGAAAGCATCACCCAAGCTGGCTCATTCCCAGGGCAGACTCCCTCCTCATCGGCCGGTGCCTACCGTGCGCTGAGACGGATGGGGCCGAACACCGCTCCCAGGACACACATGGGCAGCCCCGTCTGGACGGCTTCGAACCACTTCACCACGACCTCGCCTGGGAGGGAGCAGGCAGGCCGTGAGCGGGCAGTGCGCCCGGGTCGAGGGCAGCCAGGGCCGTGCGGGCTGCATGGTCTGCCCCTTCCCGAGGACGGCTACACACCCATCCTTCCCACCTCCACGGCAGGACGTGGGAATGCTTCCCAAGTCCAGCCGTGGCCTCATCCCATGCTAGGACGAGCCTCGTCATGCACCACCCACCCAAGAGGGACGGCCGGGGGAGCAGCATCCCACAGTCACCGCTCCGAGAGCTTGGGAAACACTGCCGGGCAGGCCGGCTCTCTGCAGACCTCTAGCAATGCGGCTGCCAAAGCCTGGTCCCCTGCGTGTTGCTCCGTGTCTCTCAGCATGGGACAGAGCTTTCACAAATGCCACCACGGCTCAGCCAAGGCCTGCGTAGGAGACCTGACGTGCCGGTTCCCGTGGGCTCCCCAGCAAGGCTCGACTTGTGACTCGCTGTTGAGTCAGACACAAAACGAGGGCAAAGGACATGGGGACGCGCAGATAAGGAGCAACCGGGGATCCCCCACTTCTGCCTTTGCTCAGAGCTTGCGAAACATCCCTCCCTCGGTGCCGCCCGCCCTGCCAGACAGCAAACACCCACTCGCCCAGCGGCTTTCTGCACCTAAGGCTCAGGCAGAGCATCTCCCAGCAGGGGAAAGGTGACATCCCACAGGCTCTCGGTCACCACAGAGCCAGCGATGCAGGACAGTGACGACGCAAACCTCGCCACACACCTCCCTGGGCTGAGGACTGGGCAGTCTGACTGGCCCAGCCCGCTCCATTCCTGGGATATTTGTCCCAAGTGGGGTTTGGCAGCACAGCCCCCCGAGCCCGCTGCTGCTCACCGAGCATGTTGGTTGGCATGCCCAGGAGGGTGTGCATCAGGTCATGGACTTCCCGGTACCGCTGGATCACGTACGCCAGCTCTTCATCATCAACAAACTTGGGCGGCATTCGGGTATCCGGAGAAACCTTCTGCAAATCCAAAGAGGTCCAATTCAGCCCCTTCCAAACCTCAAGTTTCTGGTCTCGTTCTTTAATGCACAGCAATATGTGCTCCCCTCCTCCCAGCCCCCAGTGATGGGGGTCAGTGTCATTTAGACGAAAACCAAGGGCTGTGCAGCACTGGTGACAAATCCAGCATTGTCCAACACCCAGCATCTCATCCCATTTCCCTGACTCCCTTTCACGCCCAGAGAGTTCCCCATGGGTTCCTCCATGGCTCCAATCTCCCTCTAAAGTGAATTTGTGTTCCCAACACAGGGATCAACTACAGCTATTTGTACCCTGTGTGAAACCCCACACTCACGTTGTCCTCCAAGAACCGGACGTACTCTCGGCCCAACGTGCCGTCCGGCAGCCCCCGCAGCCTGCCCATGTCCAGGGTGGAGAGCCGGATGCGAGGCCGCTCCCTGAAAGCGAAACACAGGTCAGTGGGTCTCCCAGTAAAACCGACAGCAGGGGGTTCTGGAGGAAAGGAGCCCCTGGAAACCCTCATCCCCTGCCTCTGCCCTTCTTGGGCATTTTCCTTGCATGGATCCTGACTGCTCGCTGCAGGGATAGCACGGTCCTTATTCCTGTTGCTGAGGCTGGGACACAAATTGCTTAAAGGATCTACCGGAAGCCTCAGAAATAAAAGAGCTTTCATTCTGCACCCCTGTAGCAAATCTGGTTGGAAAAGCACCAGTGCCCTCCAAAACAAAACACTGCGATGTGGGCTGGCAGCCAGGCCCAGCCCCCAGCAACAGCCGACCCTGGGGATGCAGAGCGCTTTAGCATCCCTGCAATGAAGCCAGAGCTTCCAAGGAACCACCCTAAAAAGGGGAGGGAATTTGTTCCAAATGCAGGTTTAACTTCTCTCCTGCTCAGGCTTTCACCGCCAGCCACGTGGCAGCCGCGCACAGCAACGTCTCCTCTCCAGGTTGTTGGCAAACGGGTGCCCCACAGCCCTTGAACTAAACAAAAGCTCTTTTATTTCCACGCACAGGATAAATTCTTTCTGCGATAAAAGCCGTGCAGCGGATTCAGGAGCTGCTCAGCTCCTAGAGCAGAGGTGCCAGGGAGAAAAACGGGACTCGCACCAGCTCTACCCTGGCTGCAGCCGCCTCCTTGTGTATTTTGTGTCAAAGGGATCTCAGCAGCTTCGGGGATTAAAAAAAAGACGTGTGTGCACAAATCGGACGACTGGAAATCCCTGCGATACCACGGGGCAAGGAGCAGGTGAGGATGTCTGTCCCCAGCCCTCGGTGCCTTTGCTGTCGCCTCTCCCTGGGCAGTTCCTCTGCCTCTCAGCCCCATCCTGGTGCTCTGCGTGCTTTGCCGGGTCGGCATCCGGAGCCAGGATCAGGCCGCTCTACACAAACATACAGCAAAAGGCAGCTTTTCCCCAGCCCCTACATGGTACGACCCAAAAAATACACAAGCGGCAGGCGTGACAAGAAGCAGGGAAAAGGCAGGCAAATAAACGGTAAGATCTTGGTTAATAAGAGACTCATGAAGGACCCTTCTGGTCCTTGGTCTTGCTGCACTCGACAAGTCCCTGCAGACATGGAAGCAAAGGTGATCAAGTCTAAACAAGGAAAATGAGAGAAGTGGCCTCATCTCACAGCTTGGGGAGATGCTGCGGGTGCCGGGAAAGAAAATACGGAGTGGTCTAAGGAGGAGGCAGAGATGAAGTTTCCAATGTAAGGAGATGCAGCAGCAGGCACAGGGGAGAAACCCATGCCCATGGTGAGCTGAGCACGCTGAGCAGCAATGAAAACTCATCACGGGCACGGATTTCTCCCCTGTGCCTGCTGCTGCAGCTCCTCATGTTGGCAGCTGCCAGTTCCAGCAGCGAAGCAGAACAGACAGACAGCAGCGCTTGAAATAGGGCTGGGTCCAGCAGCTGCTGTGCTCTTGCCCTTGGACTTGCCATGGGGCTCTTGTGATCATTAAAAATAAATTAAAATAAACAACCTGGAGTGTTAGAGCTAACAAGATGCTTGCGCTGCTTTCAAGACAGGGAGCGCAGGGCTCTCCACGGGGCCCAGGGAACGTCCTCGGCCTTGTGTCTCCCTCCCCACCTCGAACCACGCGATGAGGGAGGGAGGGATGCGGAGGGACGCACTGGAGGATGCGGTAACCTTCAGGGTCGTGCTTCATCTTGTCCCGCAGGTTGGGCAGGGCAAGGCAGCCTGTGGTCTCCCCAAGGACAGCCACCATGTCTGAAAGAGAGACCAGAGAGTGACCCAAGAGTGGTTTTTTTGCAATACCCAGCTGTCCTCCGTTGGGAAGTGAGGAAATGAGGCAATGAATCCCTTGGCCAGGGAGCGGGCAGGAAGCCTGTGGCAAACGGGACCCGATAAACCATGGATCTTCAGCCTTGGGGCTGCTCTGGCCTGGTGTCACCTACAGGGAAGGATGTAGAATCATAGAGTGGTTTGGGTGGGAAGGGACCTTTAAAGCCCATCCAGTCCAACCCCCCTGCAAGGAACAGGGACATCTCCAACCAGATCAGGTTGCATCTAACCTGACCTTGAATGTTTCCACGGATGGGACATCTACCACCTCTCTGGGCAACCATGTTTCATCGACGGGAGCGGGCATGAGGGCTGGAGGAGTGAGATGGGGCCAGATGGCATCACAGGGGTGAGGAGGAGGTCACCGGGGGTGTTTGGGGTTCTTCACCCCCCCCTTCCACAGCCTCCTGCCCCGGGCCAGGGCTCAGCCCTGCACGTGCCCCATTATTGAATGTCTCACCCAACGGGGGGAGAAATAAGGTCCCCTGAGAGCCTGCCAGGAGACACGGGGCAGGATTTACCGATGTCGGTGAGGCTGGGTGGGCCGAGCCCGGCTTACCGTGTCTGTAGGGGTCACGGAGAGCCATGACCGCCGAGCCGGCGGCCAGCAGCACCTTCTGCAGCGGGGTGGTGCGGATGTGCCCGGGGTAAATCTGGTAGCATCCTTCCTCCTCCTCTTCCTCCTCCTCCTCCTCCCCACGGCGTCCCGCCCGGGCCGGCGGCTCGGTGTGGCTCAGCCGGGCTCTGCCTGCGGGGAGCAGCGGGGTGAGGAACGGGCCCGGCGGGCACGGGAACGGGGCGGGCCCGGTCCGCACGCCCTTGGCGGGGGGACACAGGCACTTGGCGGGGGAACCGGGACCCGCCCGCAGCAGCGAGACCCCCGCCCGCCGCAGCAGCAGCAGCAGCAGCATCGTGTGCCCCCCTCCCCGCCCCGCCGCCGCCGCCGCCTGCCCCGGAAGAGCCCGGCGGGGCGGGGCGGGCGGCGCGGAATGGCGGCGGCGGTACCGGGCGGGCTGTTCGCCGTGTACAAACCGGCGGGGGTGGTGTGGAGCCGCGTCCGCGACAACGTGGAGACACGGCTGCTGCGCGGT
>WHYT01017823.1:242895-282799 GCA_009806455.1 Tetrax tetrax
CACCTTGACTCCGAAGCAGCCTTCGGGGGGACGGGGGTGTAGTCTCTGAGGTGGCGAGGGGGGGCTGGTGGGAGCGGGTATTTACATAACCGCCTGGGTTTGGGGCTTGGGTGTTCGATAACAGACACAAAAATGCTGGAGGAACTGGCAGGATTCAAGTTAGAGCTTATCAGGTTACCTTTTCCTGGGCAAAATGGATATGATTTAAAAATCAGTTCCAGATTGCTTCTCCGCTTAGTTCATAGTTATTACAGTATTAATGTGTTATTGGTAAGGATTGTTATTTTCCTTCTTAAAATCTTTCACAGAGTGGAAAACCTTATTATCAGGCACTGCTTTTTCACTTTGCATTCAGGATTAATTGCCCTTTATTAATCTTTCCTTATTACTCTTAGTTATAAACCTAAAAACACATCAAAATATTTATTTTAGTGTGGAGTATCAGATTGTTTCCCAAGAACATCATTAGCTGTATACAGAAGTTGAAAATTTACAACTCTGAGCTTCTTGTCGTAAACCCGTCACACTAGTTCTCACTTCAGGCTTCTCTGGACTTGTTTTGATTCCTTCCTTCCCCCCAGAAGGACAAACTCTTTGAAGGACGTTTCTCTTGTCCTTACACTTTATCTGTCTTTTTACCCAATTGAGTTTGGTGGGGAGTTTTTTGACATTATACTCATAGAAGGCATATTCTGTTTGGACTTCGGATTTTAATTTTTTTTTTTTCCACAGCTGAAGGAATATCAGCAGAAGAATAGCCCTGGAGCAACTCCAGGAACCAAGAAAAAACGAAAAACTAAAGAAGATGGTAGATCTGAGACTTCCACCGATGATGACCAGCAGCCTCCAGAGAACGTGAGTGTCTCATTCTTTCTCCCACATCATTTGCCACCTCCTTGCTCTTTGATTTCCCAAACAAAATGAGTAGAACCGGGAAAGGGTTATGCTGGTGCGCTGCGTGGATGCCGTAGGTGCCTGTATGGCCAGTGTATGAAGTGTTATGTATAAATAGTTAGCAACCACCTCTACTGGAAGGTGCATGCCAGGGTCAGGGGATGTGCCGATGCGGTGTCTGATCGCACAACGCTGTCCTGCAAGCCTGGGTGCGTCCAGAGCTGCATGCTCCTAATGAGCTGGAGGATGCCGGTTTCTTTGGCTGCCTTTGACAGACGTTTTCTCTCTGTCCTTTTCTGAGCCGTTTCTCTTTCCCCTTTTCTTTCGCCTCCTTTAGATTCAGAACATTCTGAAGGTGCTGGTGTCAGACCTTAACCGCTCCAATGGGGTAGCCATACCCTCATTGGACAAGAGGAAGGTGAGGCGGTGCTCGCGTCCCTCGCAGTGACTCGCGCTCCCCGCTGCATGCTTCGGGTTCTGTTTACACTGACCTCGATCTCTTGGGCGGAGCCTTGCCTGACATAGCCACTGTCAGTTGCTTGAGTTTTGTTGCTGTTTTTATTAACGTGGAGCTATTTGTTACCGTGTATTCCCAATGCTTGTAAGTGCTTGTTTCCTTCTGGTTTGTGTCAAATGTCCCACGTGAAAAAGTGAACCTTGTTAAAAAGTCTTACTTGAGATAGCTGAGCTTTGAGGAAAACCAGGAATTTGGGGGAAGGCAGTAGACTAACCAACCTGCTGAAGAAACTGCACTCGGAAGAGGTAGTGTTTTCTTAGGCTGTAGTTCTCCTGTTCTGCGTGTCATCGCTTTGATTCCTAGAGCCTCCTTTCTGAAGGGCACGTTTCTGCTCATCTCCAGGCAAGCAGCTGCCCAGAGTACACTGTCTAGTTATTCCAGCCGACCCGCTTCATGACAGGCGGTGAAACTTGCGCCAGGTGATGTACAGTCTGGCAAGTACCATGGCCTTACACATGTCTGGGCAGGAAGTCAGATACCTCAAGCATTCACAGGCTTTAGCGTCCCCACGTTCCCAAGCTTCTGAAGAGGAAAGGGCAGGAAGTACACCCATAAGGAATAGAAATGTGTTCAGGAGCAAATATCATAGAATCATAGAATGGTTTGGGTTGGAGGGGACCTTCAAAGGTCATCTAGTCCAACCCCCCTGCAAGAAGCAGGGACATCCCTGACTAGATCAGGTTGCTCAGAGCCTCATCCAGCCTTTTTAAAAAAAAATATTTTCAGACAGTCAGTTTATTTAAATAACGCTCAAATTGTGATAGAAACTCAGGGAGGTCAAATTTTGTAGGCCAGAATTTTGTTTAAATTTTGTTGTTCCAAAGCTCTGCTTTTCATTTTCATTTTGGCAGCTTATTTCCTACCATTGTTTCAGTTCAGTTGTCGTAAAGTAACTCATTCTTATATTTACTGCATATCCACGTGTCTCAGCAATAAACGTAACTATAGTAATCACCAGAGGTACCAGAGATATGCAGTGAAACCTGCAGGATGGAATGGAGTTCGCTCTGAATTGCCTTCGTATCCCTTTTCTCCTTTTTTTTTTTTTATGTGCTAATACAGCAGCTGTTTTGTCCAACGCGCAGAGTGAACAGCAGAAGGTTCCTCCAGCTGGACCTTGTTGCGTATCAGTAGAACTTGAGTGATGCGAGGACATACGGCCAGCCTTGAGGGTGCTGGGGGTGCCTGTCTGGCATCAGAAAGCACCTGTTTTGATTGAAGTTTCACTCTTGTCAGGGGGATTATTTTCAGTCAATACTTGTAAGCTCAGTGTAAGTTAGATCTCAGAGAAAGAGACTTGTTTCACATTGGAGGGTAAGATGAAGACGGGCAGTCCAGTGCGGTTGCTGAGAGGGCATTTGGTCTTGCAGTGAAGGCCTACCTGTGTCTACAGTGTTAGTCCTGGCCTGAAAATGGAGAATTTATTACTTCTATTCATTCTTGTTTTCCCTTTTTCCCCCTTCTGTTTCCTTAGCATGGAGAGATACATTTTGATCTGATTGGCTGTTAGGGAATTTGTGGACTATTGTGTCTGGGGTCTTAGGAACAATTTGAAAACTAATCTTTAATTGCAACATATCATGAAAGAAAGATTTCTCTTTCCAGTTGCCATCCCGTAAAAATCCTGAGTCAGGAAAATGCTGTTCAGAAACTCACTTGACGCTAATAGGGCAGAAAAGCTGATTGTTAGCGTCTGAGCTACTGCTGCCATTGGTGTCTTAGTGAGGCAGAGCCCTCCCGTCTCACCCTGGTCGGCTTTCTTGGCTCTGAAACACAGAAAACCCAACAAAATAGGAGCCTTTGTGCGAAAGCACTACTATATGCTAGGCTGAGCAGAATTACTAACTTTTTATTCTGCATTATTGGAACCTCACAATGCATAATTTCTATATAAGTGCTCTCCTCCTAACTCTTCATATTTCCAACAAATTCCGCTGTTCAAATAGTTTTTTGTTTGTTTGTTTTTTAAATTTTTTCAAAACTGCTTATAGTGAGGAAGAAGGACAGAGTCCTTGTGGCTAAGACACGTTACTGGTTTTTGTATTATGCAAAAGAACGTCCTGATCAGAAAAAAAAAAAAAAGGAAGCATTTTTGAGTGGTACTGGGGATGATCTTCCTCCTGTCCATCGGATGTTCTATATCGATGAGTGTCTGAACCAGTAAAGGGGAAGTAACATGTAGCTGGAGTAAGGGAATTCCTGACCTTCCTATTATATATGCTTCCTATAAAGCACGTAACATATATTGCTCCTTGAGAGCACAAGTACCTGTCCTGCTAAAAAGAAATGGAGAAAATTCTTTTTCTTTCCCTCTGCAGTCTTCCAGCTTATTGCTTTCATTAAATCTGTTTTCACTGGTACTGTATTCTTGCTGCTGGGTTCTTGACTGAATTGCTGAGCAGGTGGACAGGGAATGCCAAGAGAGAAATTTCTTGTTTCTTGTGAAGTGCCAAGAAAGAAGTGACCGAAGTAAGAGGGAGCTCTTTCAGATGGAATAGCAGAGAGTTGCAGTTATTGGTGGGGTGGAATGTTGACAGATGTTGTTGATGTGCTTTGTAGTGTTGTTAAATGATGACTTACCAGAGCTGGATGATGAAATAAATTGCCATGAAACACTAGAATGCTGCTCTGGGGCTTTATGGCTCTCTGATGCTATACAAGATAGATGAAATTGTCTAGTTCACTGTGGAGTGGTAGAGGTGTCATCAGCTGCTATTCGTCCTCCCACAAAGGCTGGATGAGAACTTGCTTTGCTATCCAGAAATAGTTTTTTGGCCCTTCTCTTTTCTATTTAGATTCTTCTAGTCATGGGATTCATAGCTCCAGCAGGGCCACAGGCACCTGCTCCCAGCCACGCTGAGTTTGGCCTGTTCATAAATGTCCTGTTTCTAAACTTGTGGTTCACGGCATGCCACAAATTTCACCAAGTTGTAGATGGAGCATTTGAGTTTGACTAACCCAGTTCTCAAGCAGTCACTGACCTCTTCTTTTCCATCTTAATTTGCATACAGTGATCCGTGTTTTCCCCAGACAGATCTTGATGATAGTGCTTTTCAAAGCAGAGTGACTGCCATCTGGCTTTACCCTCGCTTGCATTTTGGTGACTCCTTTGCAGTAACTCTAGTGAGGGAACGTAGAGTTGGGTGACGTTATTGCCCCATGTTGGAGGAGCAAGTTTGATTATGGGGTACCAGTTCTTCAGGCCGGCGATGAGAGGGCACAGGTCTGGGACAGTGTTTGTGGGTTGATGCAGTCACCTGTTTGCTCTGGGGAGAACACAGATTCCCTTCCACATGTTTCTAAATGATTGATTGTTCACATCTGTCTGGTTTTCACAGGCAGATCACAAGGTGATGTGTTCATGTGTGTTTGCATTCATTTTGCATGAAGGCTGTAATTCCTGTGATGTGTTTTGTGACAGGCATACTTTGACAGTGATGTTGCCACTCGTAATGCTGAACAGGTTGCTACCGATGTCCCTGTGCTATCTAACAGCAACAGCCTGCCTAGTTGTGGTTCTGTTCTGCCTGCTTCTGGGGGCATGCAGCTGACACAGGTTTGTGAATCATCCTGAATATTGCCATTGAACCACTGAGCATTGGTTAGGGATACCACATTTTTCTGAGAAAGATGATCTTCATAAATACGACATGACTAGTTCAGATTTTCTCCTGTTAAAAATACCACATGCTCCACTCCCCATCTTGTCATCATCTGTCTGTGAGAGCAGAGAGTACTAGTGTGCACATGCCCCTGCATTTCCCAGACCTGCTGTTTTCCTTCCCCTTCTCTCCTATTTCATTAGCAGAAAGTGTCCTTAATAAGACAGGAGTTCTCCAGTCAGATCAGTGAGCATTTCCTTTCACTACTTAAAGATTCAGTTGAAGGTTTTCCCAGCAAAGCAATGCAAAGTGTTGATTATACTGATAAATAGTAATAGCAAACATAAAGCTTGTAACACTTAACTTTCTCCTTTCGAAGAAAGCCAGGCTCACACCACTCAGAAATAATGTGTAAGCCAGGACTGAGTTGGTGTTTTTAAGTTCATCTTTCTTTGGGAAGCAGTAATTGTAGGTACTGTGGAACCTGAGCCCAGATGTAATCAAGTCTTAGTGACATGGTCACAAATGTGACTCCCATCTTCTTTTACAAGCTTGTAAATTTTTGTGTTTCAATCCACAGATTCATGAAGCCGAGGATCATAAAGATGCTTTGAATGAGAATAGGTGAGTGTCTGCTTTTTTTTTTTATCAAACAGCTTTGCAACATGATCCCGAGATGTCCAACAAACTAAGGTTTTATTCCTCCCCAGTGCTGTTCGATTTGGGCAGTTCTCTGGGAGAAATTTTCATCGCAAGGTTTCTTTGTTCTCAGGTCTTTCTCATCAACAGAAAGTCTCCGCCAGTTGTCTGAACAACTTAATGGCCTGGTTTCTCAGGTACAGCCTCATTTTGATCCATTTGTCCTCTTAATTCTCTTGATGTTTGATGTCGAGATTTGAGCAGTCAGCTCAGGAAAACACTCTTCAATCTCAGAGGTGTCTGCAGACATCCTACTACACAATAAGATATTTAAGCATTGAGAAGCAAAAACTCCTGGTTTAGGAATGTAAAACGTCAGCAGTGGGAAGAAAAGCAGAGTAGGATGAATGAACAGCATGTGTTTGTGGAAAGATGTATTCTTGAATTAATGGAAAAGAATCTGAAGTCAGTCTGCATAATTCACATCAGCTTGTCACAGGGAGAGTCTGCAGCTATCCTTAGCCAGAAAAGTATGTTTTCCATGCCTGGCTGTGGTACTTTGAAGTGAAAGGTGCTAAAAGAAGTATTATTATGCTATTCGGTTCTTTCTTAATAGTGACTTGTTGCCTTAAAATCTGGAATAAAACTGACTTACTTGACTGGCTTACTTCTAGTCTACGTCGTATGTGAATGGGGAAAGTGCTGTTTCTCCTGCAAATATTAAGGAAATGGAAGTAAGTTTTTCTTGGTCTCTCTCTCTTCTTTTTTTGTTTTCTTCTTTCTTATTTGCTTCTGTTGATCACTTATTGGGACTCTGTGCTTACAGCAGTGTTCATGAGACCTAACTGAATGCACAGTTCACATACATCACTGTTCAGTGTCGTCTTGCGCTGTAAGTGGGTAGTTGTGGTCAACAGCAGGAGGCAGGTATCGGAGGTATTTCCAGTTTGGGGACTGGGGATAATTTGGCTTCCATGGAACTCCAGTTCTTATTTCTGATTCCTTTTAATGCCAAAATGAAGCCTCAGCAGAAATGGATAAAATATGTTGATGTCCCAGCTGTTTTTGTTGAAACAGTAGATTTTGTTGATTTATTTTTCTGTCCTTTTTAATTATTGCTTTTTTCCTCCCCTCCTCCTCTTTTGCTCCTTCCTTTTTCTCCTGTCTGCATGTGCCCATCAGACACGTTACCAGGAGCTGGCAGTAGCCCTGGATTCCAGCAATCTAACTAACAAACAGCTCGTTACAAAGATAGAGGAATTGGTAAGAAACAATCTGACCAACCAGTTTGACATTGTCTTTGCTGCTCCTCCATGCTCTCTGGGTGTCTGCAAGGTTATGGGTTCTCTCACAGTGCCACAAGAAAGGCTGCTTACCCAGCGCTTTGTGAGGAACAAAATGGGTTATAGGGAAAACTTTTTAGGAGGATCAAAGTCTGAGGCCACTTGTGAATGTATTGGCTCATCTGAGGAACAAGAAACAGAGTTTTGTGTTTCTATTTAAGTTGGATGAGGCTCTGAGCAACCTGATCCGGTTGGAGATGTCCCTGCTCCTTGCAGGGGGGTTGGACTGGGTGGGCCTTGAAGGTCCCTTCCAACCCAAACCAGTCTGTGATTCTGTGATACTATGATAAGCATCCTGGTAAAACAGCTATTTCTGGTCCTGGTCTGAAACCCTGAAATACAGAATTCTGGTGCTGGCAGCAGTGTGAAGACCTGTTTCTGCAGGTGGTAATGCTGTTCTGAAGATATCAGCAGAGTGGGAGCAATAGGTCTAAGAGAGAGCGTGGGGCTGGTTTCTGATCATATCCTCAGCTTCTCTTGGCACAATGAATGAACTGCTTTGTCCTGTGCTCTGCATGGATTCCCGCTGCTGCTTTTCAGCCTTCAGCTTTAACACTGCAAGAAATGCAGCTAAGTGGACTTGTTTCAGTCTGAAAAGAGCCTTTCTTGTGTGAAATACGTTCCCCCATTTTGTTCCTCTCTCAAACTACACTTTTCCCAAAGTTCACCATTCCGCAGTGCACCCCATGACCCCTCTTGTTTTACATTTTGTTTTGGGTTATTCTTGTTTCGTTGTGTTTCTTTTAGTTTTTTAGCTGACCTGCTGTACCTGGTACAGTGCACTGCCCACCCAGGATTCTCCTTGTTTGCCTGCTTTTCTATTTGCCTGCAACCACGTAGGGCCTTTGCTGCATTTGTGGTTTTGCCTTTGCTTTTCCTGGTTATGTTGTGCGCTGGCATTGCTAGAATCAAAACCTCTAACTCATCACCCTTCCAGCTGTAGTCATGGTCCAAAATGCATTGAAGTAGTAGTAGTAAAGAAACAGCTTGGCCAATGTTCCTTCTTTGGGAAGGGGAAAAAGTACAAATTTTGCAGTTACTTGTGAGACATCTGTGAGAAAACTGCTGAGGGACAGCAACAGCAAATGGCAAATGCGTGAGCACAGTTTGTGTGGCAGGCTGGGTAGACAGCTGCCACTTTTGTCTCCTTCCCCCATATCTAAAGATGCAGTAGATACAGTCAGCACATCTCCAAGTACTTCACCTGTAAGACTGAAATTGGCTAGGACACAATTATCCCTTCTCTGTGGTTCAGCGCTCTCATACCACCTTTTGCAGCAGCCTGCCAGCAGAAGCGCAGCCCTGCATGACCTAAAGGCCACTCGTTAAGTGGGGTAAAGGTCTAAGGTCTCAGTTAAAGGAAAAGACTATGGGTTTTGGTTTGGTTTTAGGCATTTTTGGTTATTATCCTAATACAGCAGGATTACTGTGATGGATCTCAGATGTGGGGTGCGAGTTTAACCGAGGTTGGTGGATGCTGGAGAATAACGGTGGTAACTGAGCAATTTAAAACATATCTGGCATATAAAGTAAATTAGTGAAGGTAGCCCCAAATCTATTATTTTTAATAGCGAAGATGAATTTCCTAGTCTGCTACAGAAAGCATTATGGAAATTCTGTTTTCATTAATTGGGCATGTATCCTGCTTCATTAAAGCAAAAATGTGTTTCAGCAGTATGATAATATTTTCTCTTAATATTGGTGCATCAATTTTCTTCCATAGAAACAGCAGAACCAAGAAGCAGTGAATCAGCTGGAGAAGGTAAAGTGTGTCCTATTCTGGGACAGACACAGAAATAGGTATTTGTTTCTCTGAGGACTGGGAAGCATAGCGGACTGTGGCATAGGCATATGTGATCTTGTCTCATGTTAGACGCCGTTTCCTTTGTAGCATAAGGTTCAATATTGAGTTAAGCCTGGCAGGTAGCATTCTTATTTTGACAAAAGCTAATATTTAAATGCTCAAGTATTGGAGGAGTGCAGTGGAGATAGGAGATTACAGCTGAAGTCCTTGCCAGTAGCTTGGATTCCAAACGTTGTCACGTTTATGCTAGCAGTGATCGCACTATGCTGTCATTGCCATTCTAGGATGGATAAATAATGAAGTAATTCAAATAAGGGAAGACTAAAGTATGTCTTCAAAAATACTGGTATCATTTAGATGCTGGAAGTACTACCAATGAATCACTGCTTTTTTATTTGACGTAAAAAACAAGCGTTAATTGTTTACCGGTTTGTGCTGACTAGGTATCATTTCTTACACAGGAAAAGAAGGAGTTTGAAATGAAATTTTCTAAAGAGCAAGCAGCACTGAGGGAACAACTACAGGTAAGGCAGAGCCTCCATCACAGTAGCATCACCTGGCTTCTGCTGTTTTCTGGATTGCTGACTACTCATAGTCTTTATCCTGGAAGCCACGAATCCATTCCTTCAGGAAAACTGGGAGTCAGTCAGACAGACTGTACGTAACTGCAGGAGCTCTTTACTGAATTATCCTTTTGTGGCAACAGAGATGTGCAGTTACAAGCAAAGAAGTTTTGCACTGAGTTCGTTTTCCTTTCCCAAAGGTTCATATCCAGACTATTGGAATTCTAGTCTCTGAGAAGTCTGAGTTGCAGACAGTCCTTGGACATACTCAACAAGCTGCACGGCAGAAATCAGGTAATTGACTGTGAGCACTCCAGTTCCAGCTGTTGGTTAAACTGTGGATTTCAAGTCACAGGCATGATAGTTGCTGGCAGCCAACTCACAGCACTCGCTGACTCCCTAATGAGCAGCACTTGGCACCATCACTGCTTCTGTCATCGTAGCTGCCCCCAGACTGGAGCATGTTGATCCCATGGCAGTTCCCAGAGGGTCTTTTGTGCATCACCAAAGCCTTGTCAGCCCTGTTTGGGCCTGGTGACTACCCCAGACTGTTCCTTTCTGACCTTCTGATTCTTTTAAAACTTTGTTCCCTTTTCTCCGCCCTCCCTCCCACACAGCTGTCATATTAATCTTGATTTTACCTGAGCCTTTAATTCTGAACTAAATTTGAGGCAATTTATTCTATTAGGAAAAAAAACCCCAACCCAAACAACATATTGTCTATTGTTCTGCAAAGGAAGTTTCATCATCTCCTTCTAAACGTGAGGAAGGTAGTTACAGAGAGCTTTACTGCCCAGAGTTGCTAGTGATTCACCTGCAGAGCCAGGACTGGATCCAGGTCTACTGATTTACAAAGCTCTGTGCTGTTTTAAGAGCTTGTTGACAAAGTAGAAAGTGCTGTTCAGCCAGTTCCAAAAAGCTCTTTGTGGTCTAGCCTCAACTGACTTTGCTCCGACTTGTTCAGGAGAAGCTGAAAGCCTGGCTGTTCGTTTACACTCATCTCGCCAGCGGGTATCAGAGCTAGAACGTACTTTGTCCTCCATCTCTACGCAGCAAAAACAGTCAGAGAAGGTAAGAGTCACCTCTGTTTATGCTGAACCAGCAGCTCTGCCTCTGGCTATTTGCTTGTTACTACAGTACTGCAAAGTATGTAGTCCCTGCTTAGAGAAGAGGCAGAAATTAACCTTGTTCATTGTTAGTTCATGTTGTAAAGCCCTGCATTCTCCATGATCAAAGCAAACTTTATTCAGGTTTCTGTGACCACTAATCATATGGTCCGCTTGCTGTCTTCAGATCTGGCACCTTACTTCATTAGTCTTGCCAGCTCTACATGACAGAAGCCTCACTGAGACCATGTTCCAGGAGGATCTCCATCAAACAGACACTTTAGTATTGATATTAATCCAGAAGTTTGCAGAAATAACTTTCTGTTCAGTTAGTAGCATCACATTTGAAAAGACTGAGCAGACATATTCCTGGCAAATTCAGGAGGTTCTGAGGAAACCTGTGCTGAGGATTTTGCCGAAGTTATGACCTTTTCTACTTTAGCTGATCTGCTAAAGGTGAAATGAAGTATTTTTTTAAACATCATATTTGTTTGGCTGAAGTCTGTAGCTGAACCAATAATCTCCTTTATTTCCAGCATAATAAAGAGTTAGTGAAGGAGCGAGACAACCTGAAACTGGAACTGTACAAGCAAAGGTAAGTCCATTCTGCTTGCTACCGCAGAGCAACGCTACTCCTCTTAGTAAAGCCACAAAACATAACAAGGGGCACAGACCACAGGTGGTGACTTGGGAGGTTGGATATTTAAATGGAAAAAAAACCCCAAACTCACTAGATGTGATTGTTTTTGTGATTCTAGCTGCTCTGAAGAGCTGGATTGTAAATTTATGACCTGGACATGAGCAAACCCACAGTACATACAGTGATACTACTTTAATTTTTTCTTTGTTCGTTTCTTTTCAGCAAAAGTAGTGAGGAAATAAAGCAGCAGAACTCGGAGCTGTCAGAGAAAGTCCACTCCCTGGTTTCCAAGAACTCGGCTATGAAGTTGGATATGGAGGATTTGCATAAGAAACTGGAAATGGCTGAACTGATGATTCAACAGGTAACCGTAGTACTTCTGGGATGTGAGGGTGGATCACACTGATCATTGTCAGACTTTGCTTCTGACAGTGGGGAGACTTAATTCTTGTTTTTAAACAAAGGCACAAAATCCCATTGAGAAGTCCTGGCTTTCGGTGAGGCCTCTGTGGACCAGAAAGTCTGTTCTAAGGAGTTGGAGCAGGAGATGAAAGCCATTGTGATACTGGTCTGCTAAAGGAACGTTACACAGTATGAGAGGTTAACTAAACATACCAAGTGTGAACATATGGTGACTTTTTCTGCTTGTATCTGCGCAGCGTTTTGGTTACTCAGTTGCTGTGCAGTCTCAATGAGAAGCCAGTGGAGTAGCGGTGGTGTTTGCACCCACCCTAGCAGAAGGTAGGGAGTTGGACAGTGGCAACTTAAGCGTCAGCTGCCGAAAGTTAAGAGAAGCAGCCAGTTAGAAAGAGAATGCACAGAGCCTGCTGTTAGCAGTTCAGAGAGCAAGCTTGGTGTAAGGTGAGTCTGTGAGAGAAGAAACTACTCTTTTTTTTTTTTTACAGTGGCTTGAGTTACCCTTGAAACAAAGCCAAGTGCTACTATTCTGGGAAAAGTACTGTGTCTCAACTGAACTAGCCCTGCTGCTTAGTCCACTGACATGTTCCAGACATTGGCTTTAAATTCCTGACATGTTTGACAACTTTTAAGGTCACAAGCCTTTATACCATCGGATCTGGCTGTATAATACAGACTCTGGAAATGCAGTTTCTGAGGCGTATGGTTTGATTAAAGCATATTTTTTTAAATTAAAGTAAATATAAAATTGGTAGGGAGGTGCTGCCCAGTTCAGCCTGTTTTTCAGTCTAAGGTTTTTGATTTTAATACCTTTTTTTTTTTTTTAATTGAACTTCACTGTGAGTTGGAGCACTTTAAAGAAGAGAAGGTTGCAACTTGGATCGTGTGGCAGGTTACTATCAAGGGAAAGGCTACGGAGAAATTGATTATTAACATTTTGCTATAACTTTTTGATTTTTGTTGGCAGTTCTCAAATCAGGGAGGGAGTCTGGATGCGAACCAGCAGTTGCAGATGGCACTGGAGGAGAAGGCGAGCCTGGAAACCCAGGTTGCTCAGGTAAGAGGTTGTATGAAATATGATTCAATTCTTGACTTCTGTAAAGAAACTTGTGTGGCAGAAGAAGCTTTATCCCTTAAGCAGTCACTGCCAAATTTATTTAGCCAATATGATTTTCTTTGTGTTTTATTTTGAACAGCTCTCAGAGTCACTTCACCAGCTCCAGGCAGAAAGAGATCAGTATGTAGAAAAGCTGAAGGAGGAGCAGAGCGTTTGGCAGCAGCACGTACAGCAGCTCTCTGAGCAGGTAACGTCGGGGCAGTATCACAGCTGCTTTTGACAAACACAGGCAGCAGTAAATGCACCATGAACTTTGTTTTAACTATCACTTGTGTGGCCTTACAGGTCCACACAATGGCAGAGGAGAAGGAGAAGCATATGGCCCGAATTCGGGAGCTGGAAGCCAACATTACAGAGCTGTTGAGCAAATCAGGTAGGGCTTTGCCTTGCAGAGTACCAGCTGGTTAACTCTGTCCCTGCTGAGCATGAGATGCAGTAGGTCTGATGTGCTGAAGCTGTGAAGGCAGCTGAAAGCCTGGTGACCTAGGAAACCTCTCATCCCAGCAAACGGCGAGCGAGCTACTTCAACTAATTGACAAGCAGACAGTTTATGTCTTTAGTATCCTCCTGACTGTACTGTCATCTTCTCTGGCCCAGGAGTCTGGGGAGGCAGGACGCCCTTGCTAGGGCTGTGAGGGAGTTATCAGCACACAGCAGGACGCTGTGCTTAGTTTTGGGGTTGGTTTGCTCCTTTGTTCCTCTCAGTCAGGACTGGATACTGCTGCTGGTGATACCTTTTGGGTCCCAGGGCCCTACAGGTTGGGATACACACATCACTATTGCATACACAGAGCATTGCACAACAATTCAGCCCTTTGACTGAGCTGCTTTTCCTTCCATTTCCTCAGCAGTTAAGCCCATGGATATTGAACCTTCCTCACCAGCAGGGCCCACAGCAGCTGAGCTGAGTCTACAGGAAGAGATCCAGCGGCTGCAGCAAGAGAAGGAAGAACTCCATGGGCAGTACCAGGCCCAGGTCCGAGACAACGAGCAGCTGAGCCACCTCAACCGGGAGCAGGAGGAGCGGCTGCTGGAGCTCGAGAAGGCTGTGCAGCGCTACAACGAGGAGTCTGTGGACAGACAGCAGATCCTGGAGGACATGCAGAGTGACAAGGCCACCATCAGCAGGGCACTGAGACAAAATCGCGAGCTGAAGGAGCAGCTGGCCGAGCTGCAGAATGGGTTTGTCAAACTGGTACGTCTCTTTGGTACATCTTTTCTCACTGCTTCCCTCACTGGTGCAGTCCTTTTGTAGCACAGATGTAAAAAACTGGCAGAAGCGTTATCTGTCTCTTGTCCTCTGAGCCTATGAATGCTCTGTCTTCTCCTATACATACTGCCGTGCCAGGAGGTTCCGTTAATTCCTTACTCTCTCCGGTGCCTTGGCAGATTAACCAATGTCTGTGTCCAGAGCAGTTTCCTTTTCCCACACATCTGGCAGTCGGGCTGTTTCTTTCCCTGAGCATTCCTCCTGCTCTTTTACCCTTGCAGGTACCAGTGTTCTGTTCCCTGTATTTGCCCATGAGGAAGAAGTTCTCAGCAGTCTTCTCTCCTGCTGCTGTCATTCTTATCTGTCTTGGAGCTGAATCCTTATTTTTGCTTGCTTCTTTCAATGGAACAGCTTCCCCTTTGAGGCCTTGGCAAACTGACACATGGTCCAGCCACTCTTTTCTTTAGTCCTTTCTGCATTCCTTGGTTTTGGATGTCTGTGGCTCTGTTTGGGATATTCATACCACCCATCTGCTTTGGAGCTGGCAGGCTCTGTGATGTGCCAGGCCTTTTCTTGGCACTGTCCCAGCACTGATTCCCCCAGCTCTTTCCTTGCTCTCTCCCATCTTCTGAGCCTTTCTGTAAGTTATTTACTGCCCTGAACAGTCAATTTATGTCCCTTAGTTACACCCCAGAGTAACACAAAGGATGGCACCCTGTTGTATCAGGAATGAACACGGTTTATTGAGGGTATGTTTACGTCGGCTGGGGCAAATTCCTTCTACAGTGGTATTTGTCTTGCAGACAAACGAAAACATGGAGATTACAAGTGCCCTGCAGTCAGAGCAACATGTAAAGAAGGAGCTGGCCAAGAAGCTTGGGCAGGTGCAGGAGAACCTAGGGGAGCTCAAAGAGACGGTAAGCAACAGCCAGTGGGATGGCAGGGCAGGTACGCAGCGGTTTCTGCAAACTGCTGGCAACTTCCCAAACTTTGATGGAAGGATGGAGATTGGTATTGTAATGATCAAGCTGGGAGCCCTTCCCCATCGTCTGCTGCCTGATGTGGGGGACCAGCATGTGGGGGCAGATGGTGGCTGCCTGCCCAGTTGGGGCAATGTTGACAGCTTGGATCATGTCACAGCGATCGGCTCTTCTGGCAGAAATGGGTTGATGTGACGGTTCCATCTCGTTATGCTAGCTGGAACTGAAAACACAGGAGGCTCGGGGTCTGCAGGAGCAGCGGGACCAGTACTACAGCCACTTACAGCAGTATGCCGTGGCGTACCAGCAGCTGTGCGCGGAGAAGGAGGAGCTGCACAAACAGTACTTGCTTCAGACACAGCTCATGGATCGGCTACAGCACGAGGAGGTTCAGGGGAAGGTGACAGTGGAAATGCACCTGAAAGAGCTGCAGCAGACCAAGGTAACAGTACAAAGAGGCAACTGGAAAGATGGGAGGAAAAGTGTTTACCTACATTAAGTATTAATTAAGCAAAAGGTCGGACCAGATGATCTTTCACAGTCCCTTCTGACCTGGGCTGTTCTACGATTACATCCTGTGCAGTACAGGTCAATGATATTTATCAGGAGCAGAAACACGGCTTGCTTTTTTTATGTCTATGTCTGTGTTGCTACTGCCTGAAGATGTAGTGACTGCAGTCTGGCTTCTACAGGTTTCCGTGATTTTCTGCTTCTCTCTTGCAGGAAAATCTGGAAGCTGTAGCTAAGGAAAACAAAGAGCTGCAGGCCCAGATCAGTCAGTTAGCAGCAGACCTGGATGGCCGGATTTTACACCGACTAGATGGTGAGTAGCTGCAGCTGGTCTCCAGGGTGGAGACAGAACTGGGCTCTCTGGGGTATTACCACTTTGTTCACCTTCCTCCTCTTACAGGAGATGGAGTTGAAAGTGAAGCAATGACCGAAGAAATCCAAGCATCTTCATTTGTGATCCCAGAGAAGTTTGAAAGCCATGAAGAAATGGTGAGTCTTAATGTGTAGAAAAGCCTTTGTTTTTAATTCTAAACAAACAGCTAGAAAAGGAGGCAGGTTCAATTGCAGAGAGATTCCACTGGGTGTATGGAATAAGCTGTTTATCAGCTACGATCCCAACCAGCTGACGCACAGCGCTGAGGGAAGCGTAACAATTCCTTGTGCACAGCAGCAAAAAACCAAGACTCCTGCAGTGTCCTTGCAAGATAGGCTGGAAGTCTGGCAGTGGCTTTACAAAGCCACTATGAAAACAACTCAGCTGGTAGAGTAGCTCTCTAACGATGATGATGATAATATTCTCTTTAGTTTGGAAGGCAATTTGGAAATGGTGTTGAGTATCTACTAGATTTTTCTTTAAGTAGTCACAATTGGAAATTACTGTGATCAAACAGATAAAATGAGAGCTAGTATTTAACCTGCATATTTATACTACTTGGGAATAAGAAAAGATGCAGTAGTTGCAGCCTGGTTTAGTTCCAGGGCAGTCACTTAGTACTTTGGTTTCATACCTATAAATAAAATGGGGTAAACTGTTATTCTGTTTGTCCTGAGATGCGCCATTGATCACGCTTCACACAGGAGAAGCACTCATGTGCACATTCTGGAATTCTTCTTAGGTTGTTTTCTTGACGTCTGCCATGTCCCAGGTGGAGAAGGAGCGAGAAGACATGAGGCAGCAGCTGGCTGCTCAGAAACAGCAGTGCAGAAGCCTCCTGCAGCAAATAGCAGCTCTTAGGCAGGAGCAGCAACATAACATCACGCTGGGTGGAGGTAAAAATGGGGACAGTGTGAATTTGGAAGCATGCCTCAGCCAGCTACACTGACCCCTGTGAAACAGATCTACAGGGTTTGTGAGTGCATCATGTCCAAGGAGGAACCGTAAATTACACGTGTCCCTTCCAGGTTCCGCTACGGATACTGTTCCTGTGGAGGTTCACGAGGCTTTGAAAACTGCCATGGAGAAACTACAGGTGAGCAAAGGCTCTCGTGGTCTTTCAGCCCCACTATGCTGCTCGCTAGACTCCGACCCAGTGTCAGACTCTCTTACAGCGCACACACACAAATTGTAGGCAAATAAGTAGCAGGTGTTCCATAATAAGAAGCTAATTCCTAAAAAGCTTATCACTGCTTGTCTGAGCACAGGAAAGCTTGCAGCAGTAACTCCCCTCCCACTCCCCCAAAAACTGAGTATAAGGGCCTAACACTCCTCTTTGGTCTTTTTCTAAAGAAATAGCTGAAAAACAGACTCAGTATCTTCACCCTACTGGGATGAAGCAGATGGTCTGCTGTCTTGGAGCCAAGTAGGACCAGAGTTGTGCTGTCCCATCAATGACAAGGTTAAAAGGCACTTTGTTTCATCAGCCTTTCTGCTTCCCAAAATGCAGAGATACTTTTTTACACCTTCTCTAGCTTGCTGCCTCCTCTCTGTTCCTTTTTAGCATCAAAGTGGAGACAAGTTGGAACAGCAGCATGATTTATTCCCTAGGCTCAGAGCAACGGGAATGGAGGGTGTTGTCTTTAACACAAGCATTCTCTGTACATGAACAGTTCAGATGATCAATACCGGTGTTTGTGTTCAGTCCCGTTTCACAGACCTGATGCGTGAGAAAGCTGATCTGAAGGAACGGCTGGAAGAGTTAGAACATCGCTGCATACAGCTCTCTGGGGAGACAGACACCATTGGTATGTTTAGGCAACACCAGCACAAGCTGGTCCATTATTTATTGCAATATTTATTTATTGAGCTGGTTGCTCAATGCATTATTTATTGGGGAACAGAAGGTCTTGAATTGCTTTTGGAGCTGAAGCCCACCAGCTCCCTGAACTACCCTTTCACATCTCCTACCGCTGCCTAACAAGGCTGGATCTCTAGTCCAGGGCTGGATTTTCTGTGCTCACCGTAAGGCTTGTACCCAGTCTTGCTGATGCTCCTTACCCTTCTCTTGTGTTCCAGGGGAGTACATTGCATTGTACCAGAGTCAAAGGGCTATCCTCAAACAGCGACACCAGGAGAAAGACGAGTACATCAGCAGATTGGCTCAGGATAAGGAAGAGATGAAGGCAAGGAATCTTTTCTGTTACTACTCCAGCAGGGCAGGCCAACCCTCCACATGTTCTTCAACTAGCTTTAACCTTGAAGTTGCTAACTTTGTGACAGAGGCAGGACTGCAAACTGTAGTACAGTGTTTGTGGCCACAGGGATGTGTACGTTTCATAGGCTTTCCTTTACTTTGGTGCAGATGAAACTACTGGAACTGCAGGATTTAGTGATGCGTCTGGTCAGGGAAAGAAATGAATGGTACAGCAAGTACGTAGCAGCTGCTCAAAACCCAGAGCTGTTAGCAAGCCAGAATGAAAGCGTACTTGCCGCGGAGAGGCGCATGGAACTGAACGCTACTGATGGAGAAGGTAAGCTGCGGTCAGGACAAGTTCTGTAAACTGGAATAACCCAAGGTCTGAGTGGTGTGCGTGGATGAGGAAGAGTTACCTGCCTGCCTTGTCTGTGTTCCCTACAGGCTTACGAGAGGTTAATTTATCAGACGAAGCAGAACAAGAGGCTGCTGTTCTTCATCAGTCTGGTTTCTCCCCTGTTGACAGTAAAGCTGCTCAGCCAAGCCAAGAGGACCTCACAGCAAAGCAAATAATGCAGCTGCTCAGAGAAATCCAGAACCCCCAGGAGAGGCTGGGCTCCCCGCTGGAAAACCCCTGCATCCCCTTCTTCTATCGTGCTGATGAGAATGATGAGGTCAAAATCATGGTAGTTTAAGTGACGCTAAATCTTACTTACAGCCATTTTTTATGAGCCTGAAAGGACTTAACTGACTTGTACGTGCCCATACCTCTTCTCAGTGCCCTTGGTCAGAACAGTCTTTTAAAGACATCAGGAAAGAAGGCTTACACAGATGGAATTGGAGCATCAGACCTCATCTTCTCTTTCTTCTGTAACTTGGGGTGCTTGGAGTACAGGCAGACTTGAACTAATGGTGGAGGCAGCTGGTGCTGGCCTTCACCTGGGCCAGGTGCAGGGGATTCCATGACTTCTGCCAGAATGACTTCATCCCTTGTCCCAGACTCTGCTGCCAGCAGCCAGCTTCATACTCATGACTGTAACCGGCCTCCTTCTTTCCAGGGCTCCCAAAGCAACTAATTTATTCTGGTAACAAACTCTTGGACTCCGAGCCGGTTGTTTCTGTTTCATATAATGTATCTTAAACTTCCCACTTTCTTCTGTACCCTGCCTCTTGCAACTCTATCTGAAACCAGCCTTTTCAGCCTGCAACAGCCAAAAGATGCAGGCTCGCCGTCAGCTGGACAGCACTACAGACCCATTTATTCTCAGTGCTAGGGGAAGGGGCTGAGGGGTGCCTTGGGAGGCTTTTTGGTTACTTGATAAAGCTTTATGTGATTCTTGGGAGTGGGGTGGAAATGTAACTGCACTTTGAAGGATGTGTTTCACTTGTATGTGTCTGAAGGTTTTATTTATTTAAAAAAATGGGAGAAATAAGTAAAAGGAAACCACTTAATAAACATGCTTTGTTATGAGTTTCTGAAGTTCTGGGACATACATCAGCAATAGAGGTAGCACCTGGCACTGCCACAGAGCTGTAGACTTTAATTCTAAGGAGAAAACAAAACACGATGGGAAGAGAGCATCCCCTGAAGCAGCAGCAAAGCCAGTCCCTTGGGTGTGCAAGTGGTGAAGTGAACTGCACGTGGATATCCTGCAACTTCAGTTTGCCTTTCAGGCAAGGACTGCCTGTTCTTGGGATTGCTAGTTTCAGGATTGGAGTTTAAGGAAAACTGCAGGGGAGGTTTAAGGGACCTGATCACCACAGTTGTGTGATCTAAGCACAGGAGCCTGGACTAGTGCCTCAAGAAGCAGACACCACCTCCCTGTCAACTTGTCAAGATAAGAGGAACACAATATCCATTTTTCTTCTAATGCCAGAAGAAAAATTAAGTGTTTGTGTTGTTTTTTTTTTTTTAATGGGTCATTTTGATTTTTCCATATACAATGGAAAAAAGCATACACAGAACAATTAGTGCTTTTCTGTGAACCCACCAGGGGAAGAGGGAAGCTGTTTTTTACCTCCTTTCATATTACCGGCACAGCACAAAGGACGTGGGCTCCCAAGCTCCCGCTGCATGGGTTTGTGTACATAGTGTATCTGTGTAAAATGCTGTATATTCCTCCAGGAGAGACTAAGCCCTGCGGTGTTTATGCCTGCTCAGGCTATTAATAAATCTGTATCATAACTAATGAGGGCACAACTGATTTAATGCAGAGCATTATTATAAAAGGAATAAATAAATATTGGGTGTTCTACTCTCCTACTGTGAAGGTGGTCTACAGTCTGTTGCAGGGGGGACTTGATGCTGTTATAAATTTGCTTTCTGAATAAACTTATTCAGATGGGCACCAACGAGCTGTATTTCTGCTGTTCAGATCACCCTGAAATTTGGCCAGAAGAGAAGAATGAGTTCTTTATTAAAAAAAGCTGGCCCAAGTTCTAAACACCTGCCCTGGCACTGATGCCACTTTGACTGAGCTGTCATGAATGTTTTCCTGTAGGCAGACTGCTGACAAGCCTCAGGTGTTTCTCTGGGCTAGCATTTCCCTAGGTTCAGATTCATTTTTTTACCCTGTTCCCTTTAGGAGTGTTTCCCTCACCCCACCTTTACTTGGAGCGAACGAACTGTTCAGTTGACACTCAAGAGCTTTAAATTGGAGCAACTGAACTGCTTCTGCACCTCTGATTTGAGGAAAAACAGAAAAATGCTTCTTAAAGGCCATAAGCACCAAACAACAAGAAACAGCTTATGCTGGAGAGGGCACCTGGCTTGACAAGGCTGTAGATCAGCGGTTTATCTTGCCTGGGCAGGGTATTCTCATCAAAATGTACTTCACCTTTGACAACTGGTAGATCAGGGGTTTATAGTTTTGCAAAATAAGGCTCTAGTATTTACTTGAATAAATCAATAGTTTTGCTTTAAAAAAAAAGAAGTAACATTCTTTAAGAACAACCCTATATATAAACACCAGGAAGAGGTGGAACAGTTCCAGTGAGGGGACAAAAAAAAAAAAAAAATAGGACAGCATAGGGCAAACAATGGTTATTGCCTCAGTTGGACAGAAACAGAAGTTACAACCCATAAAAACATGCAAGCCAGAGAGCTAGAACACACGTAGGAAGGAAGCACTAGAGATCTAGTCTATTCCCTCAGCCCACAGCAGTATCTACTATGAATAAAGTCTTCAAGGAGATTTTTAGCTTATTAAAGTCTTACTAGGGAGATTCCACAGGTACCAGAGCCAGCTGTATGCAGGAGCACGCAGGGCTAAATCAGGCAGGGTGGTTTAAGTCAGCAGCCCCAGTGCTGATCTCTGCAGAAGTACTGCTGGAGCCCTGTCACACAGGGGCTGAAGGAATCCGTAGCACTGTTATCCCAATGACTGCAAAGTTCAGGAATTGGGGAGAAACGTGGTTGTCGCTGTGAGAAGCGGCGACCATGATCCGAGACCCGCGGTACTCACTGTTTTGGTACGGAGACAGCAGGAACAGGTTTAACCCAGTTTAACCCAGCTAGGGGAGAAATCCCACTTCAGCCTAGAAGCAGCTTTCAAGTAGGAGCTGCCATGTGTGTCAGACTGTGGTTAGACTGCACTTCAGATAAGGGCCCAAAAGACACCGCTTGACATAGACACTACAACTCAACACTTGCCATGTTCCACAAACAGCCTAGGCAAAAATACCTTTTTAAGAACCAAGCAATTTTGTGTGCAAAGCTCCCACCTTCTGTATGTCCAGTCACTGAAGCACCTCCGTGCATTTTCCTTTACAATGGAGAAAGGGAGTTAACTTCCACGTCTGACAAGCTGTTTCACTCTACTGCAGCTCCCGGACACCACTGCTCATGCAGATCTGTTCCACCTTCCCTATCAGTGATAGCACCTGCTTGCATGTATAGCTTTTTAAGCTCTATGGGATGGAAAAAATTAGGTTATGATTAAACACAGTTTGAAAATCACACAGAGAAAGAGCAAGAGAAAGAGAGATGGTTTTATTCTAGTCATGGAGACCTTCATTATACAGAAATGATAGTTTATTTCATCCAATAAACAAGAGTGACAGGTAGATCACAAACTGCATCACAGCTACTACCAGCACTGAGACAGTTCACCCACAAGTCTGGGGTAATACAATAACCCAACTGCACACAGCAGAGAATTTAACAATCAGCTCAAAAACTCAACATCGGGATTTTGTTACCTTTTTGAATGTGTGTGTATATATATATGTATATAGATATTCTTTCCCTACTTAAGTATTTCCTAAAATCCACATGGAAGCACAAATGGCTTTAAACACCTGGACATATATAGATTTTTCATCTTATATATATATATTTATAGATATTTATAACAGTGAAGATACGGTTTTCATTACTAGAGTATACTTGTTTAACTCCTTTAAGCAGCTGGGAAGGAAAAAAAAAAGAAAAAAAAAACAAAAACCAAACAAACCCAGTTTCACTACAATCACATCTGATATGTGTGTGTCACAAAATACAAACAAAACAAGCCATGTGTGAGATTCGAGTCAGACCATTCCAGGACAGAACAGCTAAGAGGCAGGCAAAGAGTCTCAGAGGGAGCAGGCCTACATGTCAAATGGCGGTTTTGGGCTCTCCGGGCGGGAGGGACTGGCCTTACCCGGCCGGCTGGAGTTTAAAGACAAGAAAAACAAAGAAAAAAGGGAAAGGGAAGGAAGAGGAGGAGAAGTAGTAAAACAACAGTTAAAATACAGAAAGGAACTGTCATCAGAACAACAGAGGATCCACAACAGAAATTAAGAGCAATAGCACTGAAATAAGATAACTTAGATCTGAATGAGGCCTGGTTGAAAGCCTGCAACGCAGGTGGCTCATTTAGCTCTGGCAGAGACGTGACATCCGAGATGTACAGTGTTGAGATATTTTTAATTTTCAAGTCTTTTTTTTGTTGTTGTTGTTTTTAATACATGTAGCATGAAAAGTAAAAACCAAACCTTAAGAAGATGAGTTGCGATCAACAATGGTTACAAGTTTCCCCAAACACGTACCATCCACATGCAAGAAGGAAAGGCTACAGAAGTCACCACAGTACCCAAAAAACACTGAAAGGTGTGCTTATTCAAAGCAGAAATATTTTCAACAAAATATCACACAGCAAACTCCCTGAAAACATTTGGTTGTCCATTTGCAAGGGAGGAGCAGCGTATCTATCCCCCTCTCCCTGCTGGGTTCAGGAAAGTCAGCCAAAAATTACGACGCAAGACAACGCCTGGCAGAAGCCAGCGCGTCACCAGCAGGATTTCCCCAGCTCTTTCGGGAGCCGAGTGCGGGCAGGTCCGTGTGCGCCCTGCACGCTGAGGTGTGTGCGCTATCTCAGACTTCACTCTAGCAGGACTGTGCTGATCCATCGAGTTCCCCCCTTCCTTATCTCCCTGCCTCACTTTGATATAAGGTTGATTGCACTGTTCCCAACATGAATTTTTGCACCTTAGAAGTCGAACTAATACACAGGACATTTAATCTGTTCCTAACGGTGTCACGTGTTTTGACAGTATTTTTCCTCTAAGTCACACTTTTGTCTTAACTACAAGAAAAGAAAATAGCTACAGATCAGTCCTAGGTGCTACAGCTAACTGGTGCAGGCAGGACACTTTTCCAGGCTAGACCAGGCAGATGACAGTACTGGACGGACAGGCACCACTTGGACTTAAGGATGTCCCTGCGGCTGATCTCTCCAAGGAGCCTGTGTACTTCAGGGATCCATGCCACTGAATGAGGGCTACTCTACGCTCACAAAGCAATACAGGACACACGAGTGAGGACGAAGAGCTCGATCACTAGGCTAGTGTTTTACGACACACCAGGCGGGGGTGGTGGGAGGCAGAGATGTGGGATGGATGAGAGGAGTGACTGTGGCTGCGGAAAGGAGGGTGGGATGGGGAAGCCGCCAGCACGGCATTCGTCGCCAGCTGTCTACAGCCTCGAGTTATAAATCTAAGAGGGACGGTTCAGCCGGTCGGATTATGGTAGGTCGAGTAGGTGAGGCGGGGCCCCTTCTGCTGTGAAAAAGCAGAAAACAAAAACAAGAGAACACACACTGTGGTTAGCACAGCAATCGCAGTCACAATCACACATGCTTCTCCACCTCGCCTGAGCCAGCAAGAGAATAAAACTTGAGGCACAAACTACCAGAGTGCAGCTCCACAAAGGACACACACAGGTTTTATCAGGCCTCGCGCTGGCCTTTCTGCACAGCACGGATCACCAGTAAAGCAATCTGCTGGACAGCCAGTTTTGCTCTCCCTCTAAAATTTAGAAGTGCAGAGACTTACTTGCCAGTGAAGGCACTGGCTCTGGAATGAGAGTTGAGAAGCATGGACAACAGTGAGCTCCTGTATCAAGCACATGACAGTCACACAGCATGGATGGGGTCCTCTGAGACGCGCTGCTGTCAGAGGTTCTTGGCTAGTTTGGAGGAGCACCTTCTGCCCCTGAGGCTACTGCGAGCCCGAGATTCCCTGTTCCAATACACAATACTGGTGTTTGATACTGGAGGCAAGCTTGCTGCTTTCAGTTCTCTAGTTCTGGTGCTCAGCAAATGCAGCTTCTACTTCAATAAAAGGAACTTTGGCCACTACTTCTCCATTCTGTTTCAGCTCTTTTGCTGGTAGGTCAGCCCACTAAATTGGCAGCAAGTTAAGTCTTTACGCTCTACACGGATTAAGCGTTCTAGGATCTCCTTCCTGTAAGGGACTGGGGAAAAACAAAACCCCAGAAAATACAAGACAACACCTCTGCTGTGTCTCTCAACTCATTACTTGAAAGACCACTTCAGAATCAGACTACAGGCTTTAAAAAGTCTAAAAATAGTGTCCTGTAAATCAGTGAGTCCAATCTATGTTTTTCCTTTAAAGCATGCTCCCTGCAGTGTCCACAACCTAATCATCATAATGATAGTGTACCACTAATTAAAATTGTTCAGCACCAAGCCAGAGTAGTTTACAGTCCAAACTGCCTGAAATGCAAAGAGCAAATCCAAGCGGATGTAGACCAAGCAGAGAGGAAGTACTTGCACTGATCATGCAGAACCAGGTGTCACAGAATTAATGCCTGAACAAGCTTTAATTTAGATTAGAGAATCAACTGACTCCTGGAAATGAAGGCCTTCCCTTAATACAGGGACTGAAGGAAGGGAAGAGCGGCAGAGCGGGATATTTGCACCAGTACAGTCATCTGAGGCAGGGAAGTCTTTGTTTTGCACTGACTGCAAGTCTGTAATCATGCCGGTATCAGAGGAGCTATGCTCCCATAAATTGAGGCAAGCTCCCTCATCTGAGCAAATCAACTAGGGCAACTCCAGTCCTGCTTATTAGACCTCAGCAGAATTTATTGCTCCGTATCTATTAAGCCCCAGATCTCAAAACAATTACAACCACTTGTTCCTTGTCTTGGGAAATGATATATAAAAAAGCTTCAGACACTAAACCATTTCCAAATGTTATTTCCTTGACTAAAAATGTCAACAGGGACTGCAAGATCCCATTGTCAGCATGCCAATCAAGTTACTGCTTCTGTACAGCAAATAACAATGGGATTGAGCTAAACTGGAAATTGCAGCCACCTTGCAAGGATGCTGAAATCATACTACCTCCCAGAAGCAAACCTTGCAATAAGATGTTACAGCTGGGGAATCTGTGAACCTGAGCTTCACAGATGTGGGATCCGTACGTTATCTCTAAAGGGCGCTCATGGTGTAAACGCAGCCGCATCAGCATTTGAGAGCTACCACCATCACTGGAACAGTAATAGCACTTGAACTTCTGTGAGATGCTGTTGCACTGTCAAATGTGTTAGAAGGCATTTTTTTGAGACGCTCGAAGGGCTTTTTGCATTTCAGGAGTCTGGACAGGTTGTCCTAACAGCCTCTGCAGATTTACGTGAAAAGGATCCTTGAGTTGTTGGACTATGTAATGTGTTCTGGCAAGAAAGGCTGCTTGACCCCACCAAAATAAACAGGGCTGAAAGGAGCACAAATAATTATCAGGTACATGGGTTGCTTTGTTTGTAATGTACTACGATTTATTTTTGCAGACATTTATTTCTCTCAGCACTCAGAGCATTTTAGGGGTAGGGGCTGTCTCTTTCTAAAGCTACAGGTTTTGTCTCTGCTCAGGTTTTTTGAGGAGACTTGCAGAATCTGCTTGGTAAGGTTAAAAAAGGCTGAAAACTGTTTCCCAGCACAAGAAGGGACAGAGAAGTCTCTCAGACAGGCAACATTTACCCTTGAAATGCTGCTTCAGTCTGTCTCTCTACATTGTTAACCAATATCAGTGAAAAGTCACTTTCCTCTGTCAGGACAAGGAACAAAATTTTGCTCACGGGGAAGCCTGTGGCAGTCTCCAGTAGATGGGAAGTAAGACCTGAGTCCTGGCAGGAGCCTGAGGAGACTGGTTACAGTGACTGTCACGTCCTTTGAAGTCAGTCTTTCAAGCCATACCCAGACAGAACACTGACCTAATGATATCTAGGAACCAACGGGCTAATAGAGAGTTCTGCTAGTAAGGACTTAGAGATGATAAAACATCACATTTATTCTCTTGGGCTGCAAAAGGTCTCGGTAGGATTTTTTTGGGGTTGGTTGGTTTTTTGGTGGTGTTTTGGTTTTTAATTTTTATTTCCTTGGTGCTCTTTATGCCAGATTAAGAACAGAACGCCCCATAACAGCGAGTCCCAGAACAAGGTACAGACAACAGCAAGCCTTTTTCCTGAGGTTGTTCACCCAGATGCACGTTTCTAGGGATGTCTGCAGCAGGCAGAGTACTGGAGGAAACTGCTGATTGCTCCAACACCTCTGCAGTATGTCATCAGCGAGGAGGGCTGACGGATGACGTCCTCAAAGATGTCAATCACTGAACAATCTCTGCATTGGGTTGATGCGATGCGGCACCTCTCAGCTCTAACTGCAGTTACATGCAGCAGTAACAGACACCATCTGCTGCAAGATGGGGCTAGCTGTGAATCCCCCTGCCCTGGAATTGGGGTTGAACTTCTGAAATTTCTAATAAGATAGGACTTCAGCACACAATCTCCTCTCCAGTTCTCTCTGCTGCAACCAGCAGCAAGGGAATCTACAGGAGCTGCTGCTGCTCCACTCCTCTCAGACCTTTCACTTCAAGAAACAACATCCATAGAGAAAGGGAGAAGGGGCCCCAAAACTCTACATCTGCCTTGTTCTGCCCTTTCTGCCCTTCATCAATAAGGGCTAGATGTTCCCAGGAAAAAGACTTGGAGAATTTGCCAGGTCTCCCTCTACACACCCCCAGTCTCAGCATTAACAGGACAGAGTTGTTGGGCTAGTGCAGTACAGATGAGCCTGCCCCAAGTACCCCACTACATCACTGAACAAGTACAATGCTGCAAGATGCAGGGAGAGATAGGAAAGGGAAACAGGCAGAAGCTCAGGGCAGAGTATTTGGGAGGACATGGATCACTAAGCCTTTCCTCTTTCAAGGGCAGAAGGCAGAGGAGAGAAGGCAGTTTGAATGGAAGCGGAATAACCTAGAAGGTAAAGGGTCAAGTGGAGAACAAAGGGAGTTTATTTCTAACTGATGATGGGACACAAGGATAAAAGGGAACATTCAATGTCAGAGTCACCCTGCACTCAGACATGGAACTCCTGGTATTAATGACCCAAACGCCTCCTGCCTTCCACAAGCACTAGGGACACAGCGGGGATGGGAGCACTCCTCCAGCCAGGCACTGGGATATAGGAAGAGGAGTCTGAACTAACAGTTCACCAAGTCTCTATCTTGACCTAACAGAGCTGACACACCAAATCAAAACAGTTCCTTCAGTTGATCTCCCAGTCAGTGTGGATATAAGCCAAATAAAATACAGAGTTTAGACCTTGTTGCTGAGCTCATTCCCCCATCCCACCTCCTCTCTCTGGAAGCAGAGAAAGGGTCCTCCAGTACCCGTAAGTCAGGTACTGAGGCTTTCCCAGCTCCCGCAGCTCAAGCGGCTGCTCTGTCTGATCAGCCAGTTTTTCTGTTCAAGACTCCTCCCTTTATGAGATCTGGCAGAGATGGTTCACTGGACAAGGGACTCTGTTACTAACACAAGAACTAGGCAGCAGAGGTGAGCTGCAGAGCCGAGTAACAGAGGATGAGGACACAATGACTCATGCATTGCAGGGAGAGCGCAAAACGTACCGTGGCTGCCAGTCCTCAGGGGTCACTGATAGTGATTCTGAAAGACAACATGAAATCAACATGGCAGTTCAGACAGTTCAAGGCAGAGGCCACACAGACTGTCAGGAAGGCGGAACAGACACATGCGCTTGCACAGACACACATTTGCACGTGCCCCTCCAGAACACAGCACGAGCATGCGCTGCTGGGTAGGGCTGCACTCAGCCATGCAGCACTTCACACACTCTCAGCCTCAGCTTTACACACATTTAGAACCCTGTTGTGCACCAGGGTGCATCAAAAGCCATGCATTTGTTCACAAACCTACTGGCCATTGCTCTCACCAACCCAGCAAGTCCACTCACACATCCAGGCTGATGTTCATACCTGAACCAGCAGTATGCCTAGGTCTCTGCACCCACTGGCTGGGCGCGGGTGGTTGGACTTGTCTCTCCCTGAGGATTCCTACCTTCTGACCATATTAAATGCTAGAGTTGAAACAAACAGCTCAGGGAAGAGGGAAATACCACACAGTCCTGAGCACTACCCAAAAAGGGAAGAAGCAAGGTGAAGACTCACATTTTGAACATCACAAATCATGACATCCAGCTACTCTGAGCTCCTGAATAATTGAAGTCATAGTCAAAGCTGTGTGAAGTTACACATACAGTGACACTGACCGCTTGCGTCTTTTTCCTCAGATGTACCAAAGAACAGAGAACCCATTAAGGCCCTCAACAGATTTTTTTCCAATGGTTAAGTCATTCTCCCTTAAACTTTCATATTTCTCCTTTGAGCTTGCCTAAGCTTTCACCTAGTTTATCAAACTATTTTAAACTGAAGATATTAAATACCTGGAGGAACACCTTCAGTTTTGTTTCCCAGAGCAAATCCTCCTGCATAGCTTCAACATGCATACAGTACAAATGCAGTCTTTCATCACACACAGACATGACCTTATGTTGTTTGTAACTCTCAGCTCCCAGAGGTATGTATTTGACCGACTTCCATAACAGACTGAATAAATGCTCAGTACAGAAGCAGGATGATAAGTAAGTCTCAGTTTAAATCTACTTCATCACAGGCAGGAAAACCTTCCTGTGCAAGAAAGTGGACCACATGATGTTTATACATGAAAGTGTGTGTGTCTATACAATTACGTTTATAAAAAAAAAAAGTGGAGTCACACTTGCCTTTAAATTTGTCACCCCTAAAACCAGATGCTCACACTAACTGGAGACACAAACTGCCCAACTCTACACAGGCACCAGTATGCACACACATGCAAAGTACATCCAGCCACCACCACGCACTTCCAGTTCACTACGTAACATCAACTCCTACAGCGAAGCCCACTCGTGCCACATACAAGAGCTTTGTTCCTCACACACACACAAAATAATGTATCCAGTTAGCAAGGGAAAAGATGGTTATTAAAAAAAGCAGCAATGGAGATGGCATTCGTTCACCCATGGCAGAAGGACCTGAGTCCAAGTGCTAGCAGGGAACATTCTTATTCTATATACAGGAGAGGAAGAGAAAGAGTCCCTTGTCATTGGAAATTCTCCATTCATCAGTGAACTCAAATGACAAGCTGGTATCAGGATCCGGAGGAGTCTATGAACAACTGGAAGAATCAAAGAGGGGGGGGATCAGAGAATGAGCATCACTTCACAGCTTCTGGAATTGCACTGTCAACTCCAGATCAGGGCAGTCAGTAGCATGCAATCCAACCTTCTCCTTCTAAAGCAAGAGATTGCTCAGTTAAGCACGAAACACTTTCTTCCTCTGCTCCAGTGCTGTTCTTTACCTTCCCCTAAACCCTTCTACCTCATGCAAAAGGCAGAAAAGCTATTAAGACAGGTTATGATTTCTTAAAAAAAGGCCAATTCATTTCAGCCCATTTGGGGAATCCTATCATTATGATCAGGTATATAGAATATTTTTCATGAGTGAAGAAATGAAACTGAGTGAAAGAAGAAAGACGGAGACAGAAAGAAACATAAGTATACTGAAAACAAAATCACAAAGCAACAGTATATGGAAAAAGCAGGGTCACAAGAAGCAAGAGGCAAAATACACAGTAGAAGCATGCTGACATCCAGAGGTGCCACCAGCAGGACTGCACTGGGGCAACACTGTGGCACATGTGGACAAGTTACTGTGGGAGCTGCATCAAGGTGCATAGGGAGGACTGGGGCAGAGGCACCAAGAAAGTAAAACCATTTGCACACACCAGTGTCAAACTGTTCTATAGTATCTTTGGACTCCTCTATCTCCGGGCTGGACACAACCTAGCAGAGAACACTTCCTCTCCAAACAGGTAGCACCAAGTAGGAGTTGGGGCACTGTTACAGGAGGAAGACCGAATCGCCTCTGCCACATACCAACACCACCCATTGACAGGCTGGGTGTTTCCACAGAAAATGGCAAAGCTTGACATGTGCCACCAACACCCACCGGAGAGGAGGTATTTTCCACAAGGAAAGTGTTCCCTCTGGCGTGTCATTGAGTAGTTTCTGATTATGTTCATTCTTTACTCTGCAGTTACTTTCTCTTCCTCACAAGGAGAGCAAATACCCAACATAAAAGCATTCCTGGTACCAGACTGCTTCCTAAGTCCTGTTCAGGAACACGTGCTTAGCTGCACAGGAGATAATCCCTTATTACTATGTTGAAGTGTGTTTCAAGTGACTGAACAGGAAAGGAATTAATTTTCCTAATGGGAATGCAGAGTTGCATGATTTGAACCCTCTAGACTGGAAAATGTTCAAGTTGATTACAGAAGCAACAAAAATGCCTAAAAAAAGGATAACCAGTTTCCTTGCCTGAGATATTGCAATATTCTATTAGCAAAAAAGCATCTGAACAGCTTAGATGAAGGTGTCTCCAACTCCCCTGAAAGAACTCTGGGCCAGGAGAAAAGAAGCAACATCAGACTTTGGGTAGCCCTACACAGGTGGGAACTGCTACCCCAGTCCTGTGATTTTTCTAGTGACCACCTCCTACTTGTGAGCAGAGGTGCTGGTATGATTTCTTTACTAAAGCCCTCTGGTACAAGGTCCTCTTCCCCAATCCTTTGCACAGAGCTTATTGCAGAGGAGAGGCTGCCCCTCTGTTCCTGAGAGCTGCCTTGGTACTGTCTCATCTGTACAATGAAATCTCAGTGGACAACGATGCTCCTGCCTATGGACCCAATTCAAATATCCCAAGACTGTATCCACACCGTGCACTCCATTCTCCTTCTATGGCCCAGGCAGACTAAGTGCTGTCAAGGCTGCTACCCAAAAATTGGACATATCCCACCTGTGTGGAGCAGCATTTCAGGACTTACCTAGGAACACCAGGAGGAGCACGATTAGGCCGAGAAGGAACCTGAGGTGGAGGCCCAAAGGGATCAGGAGAGGCACCTGGCCTGGAGGGCACAGGGGGGGCACCACCCAGCGTGGACCCACCAGCAGGAGGTGGTCCAGGAGCTGGGCCTCGAGACCCAGGTCTGGTGGGTGGAACAGCTGGAGCTCTCCTCTGTGGCGTGGGGCTGGATGTAGGAGACCTGGCAAAAAAAAAAAAAAAAAGAAATTCAACTGCAACGGGCCTGGCATCTCTCTGTCACCATCAGGTCCCCATATGCTGCAGTGTTCCTTTTTTAGTTTATGTCCCTTTGGCTTTCAAGGGCCATGCTAGGCTTCAGGCTGCCTTCAAAGCTTCTTCAGACCCCATCTAACCTAAGGGTTTAGAAGCCTCCACATGCTCTATGAAGACATACCAGCCCTACACAGCTTTCAAGGCCTAGGAGCCTCCCAACACAAATACCCAGAACTCTTCATCCACAGGGAGAAGAGAAGAGGAGGACTCCCTGTCTCAGTAGGAGGCCCCAGCTAGCCACTAAAGAGGCATCAGGCAGGTCTGTGGGGCTCTCCCCCTGAGCCTCTGGTACCTGCGTCCAGATGGTACGCTCTGCACCTGCAGCCAAGAGTCGTCCACCGGTGGGGGCATAGGGGTGCTGATGGTGCTGGTGTTGATGTCCCCGATGATGTTCAGGGCCTCTTTCAGGGCATGGTACATGCGCAGCATTTCGTCACGTCGCTGGGCCTGCTCTGCCGATTCCTCCATCAGCGTATTTTGGTCACCACAGGAGTACAAGTTTGCCAGCAGCTCTGAATGGATAAAGTCCTTGGTCTGCAAATGAGAACAAGGAGGGAATCAGTTTCCACCATCTTCCCCAAAACACTCCATTCTGTCCCCACCTCTTCCTCCTTCCAAGTTGCCTTCAGTTCTTTCCCTCCCTATTTTTCCCCTTCTCTGTCTCCCCACTTCCATCGACCACAGTGTGATAAGTACATTGTTTATCATGAGGTGCATAATTGTCTTCGGCATGAGGTCTCTGATGGTTTTGTTGACAATCGCCATGTAGGAATCCACCAGGTTCCTGATAGTTTCCACTTGTCTCTCCAGCTGAGGGTCCATGGAGTGCATGAAACTGTCTGATCCATTCTCCTCCGCTTCACTGGCCTGCAGGAAAAAGGAGAAACAGATCGATTCTTCAAATGTAACACAAAATCAGCTTTTCATCAGAGAACTAAGAGAAGAAAAGAAGGGAACAAGCAGGAAGTGCATGCAATAAAACTTAAATTTATTTTGAGCTGTGATTGTCAATGCACAGCTCACTTGTACAGACTACTCCAGCTCAGATCTGAGAAGCTTTAACAATAAAGCTGCTCTCTTAGTAGAAAGTCATTACACAAAGGTGAAAGGCAAGCAGGACTCCTAACCAATGTTCACAGGTTATGGCTCTAGGGAATACTCAAAGCTGTATTTTTACTTTTAATGTTTATAGCTTCCTGAAATATTCTTTGTCTGAGCTGGGGTTTCCATGCCCAAATTCAGTTTAGACCCAACAATCACTCACCATCAGTTAAGCCTTACAGGCTGACACACTGCCTCTTTATCCTCATTATACAAATGAGATAGCAGATATGGAGAGGTGAAACAACTGCTCACCTCAGATTGCAAGTAGGTGGAATCATCTAGAAAGCCTTCCTGATCACTTTACCTGCAAATCCTGCATCACAAGTCATAATCATCTTTTCTTGCACACCAAGCAGATGAGTCTCTTCTTGTCTGCCTGAAATGCTTTCTGTAAGGTAAGATCTGGACTGTGCTGTTTGACAGCAAGCAATCACCAAGGCTCATCCAATTGGGATCAATTTCAAAGCAGCAAAGCATGAAAACCTGTCTTTCTCAATGCTTCTTTACAAAAATCCCTTGATTTTTATTAAAAAAAAAAAAGTCTCACTTTTAAACTGTCCCAGTCTGGAGGATTTGCAGCAATGTAGGAAATTGCTAGTCTTGTGTTTTGGGGAACAAAATATATGAGAAAGGGCAAATTCTTTTGTTCATTTGAGCTTTTCCTGGGAAGATCTTACATAATGAAGGAATGCAAGGTCTCAAGCAAGAAACAGAGTAAAGGAAGTGGACATCAAACAGTACAACTTAAAAAAAAAAGAGGGTAAAAAACCCAAAAATAAATTTGCACCAAGATTCAGAAGTCATACAAAAAAAAAGGAGAAATAAAAAGAAAAAAAGGAAAGCTCAAATCAAGAACAGAAACCAACAGCAGCAATCCAACAGGAGGTACAAAGAGGGAGAAGCAGCAAATGCCTCAGGAAACTGTGACAAAAGGAAAAAAACAAGAGAGAAATATCCGGTGAGAGCCCCAGGGGGCAACATAGGCAGAGAGGGTCAGACTTACTTTGTCCTTGTCCTGGCAGGCCAGTTTGAGCATACATGGAAAAAATTAAAACAAAAAGGGACAAAAAAAAAATAAAAGATCACTTTTAGTTGGTCTCACAATTTGGAGAAGGTCCCATAATAGCACTGAACAAGCAAAAGACCAAATCCCACTAAAATACATAAATACCTAGATTACCCCAGAAGAGGAACAAATTAATTGTTTAGCTCAACTGCAAATCAAAATGGGATGCTCTGCAAAGAAAATAGGATTGTTAGCAACAGTGGGCAATTTACTTGCGTACTATGGCTACTTGCTATTCGTTACACAGGGTTTTGAGTCAGTCAGCCTAGCGATCAGCGTTCCTGTATCAAACCACTCCGTTTGCACACCAATAGGCTGCATGTGTCCTTTACAAGTTTGTGTTTAAGAGGCCCAGTCTGGTTCAAAGCCAATTTGAAGTCATGTCACCGTTAAGGGTTCAGTCCCTAATCTTCTTTTTTTAATATCACATCAATTTGTCAGGAAATGCTTTAAGGCAAAACCCACAATCTTCAAGTGTAACAGGAAAGATGAATGCAAGTAGTCTATTAGAAGCAACAAATAAAAACAGATAAGCAATTATCAGTTTTCTAATGGGAAAACTATTTACAGCAGCTTCCTCTCACAGAGGAACAGGGAGGCTTTGAACAGGAACATAACTGCAATTCGCCAGAACATACTTTTAAAGCGGAGCATAATGCTGGCAGCAAGTGTTGGGAGACAAGGCTAAGAGAAGAGAAGAGGTCTTGCTAAAGTAGAGTATCAAGGTACCTACCAAGCAAAAGAAAAATTCAAAGAACATCCATTGCTAATTGGGTTGGGGAAGGAATGGGAGAACAACTACTAACGAGCCAGGAAGCTCCCAACAGGGTTGTACGGTGTAACTGAAAAGGAATGGTGCCTTCACCCAGCAGACACATACCACTCAGTAGTCAGGTACTTAAATGTCCTCCTTATATTGGGCATCTAACGCCCACAGAAAAGAGCCAGAAGGGTTTGTCTGGGTAGTCTTTGCCAGTTACTTTATCCCAAGGTTCCTTAAAGGAAGCACCAGGATGTGCCAAAAACTTAAATTTTTGTTCCAAAGTATCATCAGCTCAGGAAAGAGACAAAACCTTCACAGACTTATCTTTAACATAAGAGGATGCAGCTATCCTTAAAATACATGCTGTGTTCCTTCTCCTCCATTATTATGGCTGTAACTTACCCCAACGCGCTCTGGGTAGACTCCTGCACGAAGGAAGGAAGCCTTCCAGCTATCCACCTCCTCCTGGGTCTCACAGGCCAGCTCCAGCTGCCGGTAGTCCTTGTAAACATTCCTGAGGGGAAGACAAGCATTTTACTCTTCTCCACTGCAAATCAGAGATTTGCCCGTATTTGACAAATACGTCAATGACCAGGGCATCTTCCTGTCATTTTCAGGCAGAGACGCTTAGTCCCTTGCTAGTATCCTCGTTATGACCCTGCAGAGGGGAAAGGAATTTTTTTTTTTTTTTTGGAGCAGGTTTGACTGCCCCCCAAATCAGTTGTGTGGTTCAACAGGGCCTGAAAGAGATTCTCAAATTCTGCTCACTGCTGGGCTTTTCCAGCCAACCTGGGTCTCCTAAGGCTTTTCCTAGTCACCCACTAAGAACACTGATTATATATACTCCAGCCACAGCCAGTCCCAGGGAACCACACCAAACAGCTGAAGGCTAAGGTTCCACTACAGGCCATGCACTAGCGAAGAAAAAGTGGTACACGTCTGTAAGACCAGAAGGAACGGAGTCAGACTTCTTAAAAGCCTCCCGTCTCCTCCAAAAATGGCTATCCTTAAAGGATGTGCACATCTTTCCTGGACAGCTATCCCAACACACTCATCTCTACTCCCTGCTACCCAGTATCACATAAATCCTGTCCCTAGCTTCAACAGCTTGGCATACTGAGATGTGAACGTACCTCTGTTCAGTGTTGAAGAGAGCAAAGATGTGCTTGCTGGACATGAACCCCTTCTCAACATCTCGCAGTTTCAGGTTATCCACTGGTAACATATATTTCTTCTCCTTCTCCTGAAAAAAGGAATCAGTAACCAGTCACTCACTGCTCCAACAAAGCCTCTAATCTGCCAGCACGGAGGAGCGTCAGCCGTACAGCCTCCACATCACCAGGGGGGCTTGATGTGGTGCAACAACCCTGCCCCATTAACTCCTCCAGCAGCAGGCAGCAGCATGGCACTGTCCCAATTGTCCAGGTTTTGATCAACATCCAGGTCCTCACTCTTCCCAGCAAGGGGTCACTCAGCACCAAGACCTTCACCAGCCACTTGCCGCCCAAAGCAAGTCTGCCTGGGAAGGGCTGCTCGTATCTTTATCTCTGTTCTCAGGACAGCATTAACGGAGGGAAACATCGCTGCTGGTCAGAGAGGGGGCAAGCAGCCCTTACAGCCCCACTGTCACCACCTCAATGTTTTACTTTTAATCACTACGAGCCTACGTCAAGGTTCAAGAAAAGCCAGGTGTGTGACAGAGAAGCAGGTTTGACACAGAAGTTACAGCCTATATCAACTTAAATTCATGTTTTCAGGAAAGCTGATTTTCTCCCTTCATCCTATCACTGTCCTACACTCTTAAAGGGTTCATGGTAACCAATAAAGTATTTAATTAATTATAAATGTGCACCACATGCATTATGCAATAATAAACATGCACCAGAAGACCAAAGAGCAGGTCTGGCTACAATAATACAAGCTGCCGTAAGGTTACCTGAAGGTCTCCTATGTTGAAAAAAAATCAAGTAACTATGCTCATTAATGAAAACCTCATGTTCTGAACGATTAAAAGCTCCAGCAACAGGGCTACTTTACTGCTTTGTGAATATGAAAAACCAGAGTCTGACATTTCAGTGACCAGACTCAGAGAGCTTTAAGGGACCCATTTTTCAGAGTAACTGCACCCACAACCCTCCAGTCTGGTTCTTATGGGACCTCTCCAGCTAAACACAGAACAAGGCGTCCAAAAAACCAACCTCAACATTTTTGACCCTAGGTATCATCTTTCAACTAACAAACTTAATCTTAATTTAGGGTCTCCATTTGGAACATCCTGTTCCAGCTGGGTATGATACCCCAACACAACAAGAGAGGGAGCCATCACACTGGTCTCCAAGAGGCAGAACACAGCTATCCAAGACTCAAATAGCAAGAGAGGATACTTTTGTGTGCAAGCATGCATGTGTGACTATCCCCTTGCGAGCATCTTATGTGTTCATAGACTTTTCTTGGCTGGAAAAAACAAAACATGATTGCTCTCAGGGGAAACAAGAATGGAAAACAAAGATGGTCAGTGAGAAGAGCTAGCCAGAAAAGAGGGGTAGGGCAGAGGAGCAGATAAGGAGGACAAAGCTGCTGAGCTCAAACACCCAGAGGATGGCAAGTCCAGCCAAAAATCCTCTTAAGCTTCCGTTAAGTTGATTTGAGTTTACTACATAGTCAAACTATACCAGTCCGTTACAGGATCTATGCAACAAAAATATCCCAGAAGCCAGCATCTCAAAAGTACAGGAGATCACCTGGGCAGCTGCCAAACTCTCCATTCTCTCTCAAAGATGCCAGGCTATGAAAGCAGGAGAGCTCTTACAAGAGAGTTTCCCTGGATTTTTTTAGTACTGTTGATCAGTCTAGATTAGAGGTAGGCAAGCATTTTTGTAATGGGACATCTGTCTCAGAGCCACAAAAACCACTTCAGGTTCTGTAAGCCACAAACAGCTTCCAGTTTTCTATTACTTTGAGGTATTATGATGTTGGTTTAGGTTGAACTAGAGACCTAGGAGTGAAGGACTCAAACTGCCAAGTCCCTAGGCAAGACAGACCATTCCTACTGCAGTCTCACTTAACTGGAACTCCCTGCATCCATCCCAGAGTTTCTAGGCTAGTAAAAAAAAAAACCAAAAAAACCCAACAAACAAAAAACCTGACATTAAAGCTGTCTGAGAAAAATCATTTTGCCTTAGAACCACATTAATTCCATAGAAATTTAGCAATGGAGTCATTCTTCAGGAAAGAAGTCAAGAGGTAAGGGAATCCCGTGTCCCAGACATGGAAATACATGCTCTTTGCCAGAGTTTCAACTTTCACCCCTTCCAAGCTCTCGCATAAATGGTGCTGTGTGATCCAAGACAACGCTATCTCTGCATGCTGATCTTTCCATACACCAGAGGAAAGACGCTTATATCCGCCAGCACAAAATATCAGTCCTCCAACTCTGAGGTAGCACGAGCAACCAAATGGAGGAGACCAGCACAAAGCAAGAACCCCCCAACCCACACACGCTGCGGTGCAACGCACACTGCCGTGAGCCCCTGCCGCTCTCCATCTCCCCACACCTCCCCCCTCCCAGTCCCCCGACTTCAGTCTCCTTTCCAGCTTCTCAGTTTTCAACCCAGCCTGTTTTATATCAACACTCTGACTTCATTTCCTGAATGGAGAGACAGGAAAGTGTGGAATGAGCTGCCAAGGGCTGAGCCTCTCAAAACTTTGGCTGAGCCCTCTGCCCATATGTTAGCAATCTGGCAGTACGCGCTACGGCTGAATAGCATCCTGGCCAAGAGGGGAAAAGGGCTTCTCTCTCTAGCTTTCCAGACTTTGAGGGGGGGAAGAGACAGAAGAGCCAGCACACACAGAAATGGGAAAGTAGTTTAGTTTATGAAATGCTATATTCAAAGCCCTCGGTCTCATCCCAAAAGGCTTATGCTGCTCATATCTCCCCTTGTCCAAAAGGAGAAAAAACCCCAACAAAACCAGGCAAAACTCTCAGCAGCAGAGTATATGTTATGTAAAATGTGCTCTTTGGCTGTGGGTTAATCTGTAGAGCCATGAGGCCAAGGAGAGGTAGTGAAGTGGCAGAAGCACTCAGACTGGCTGTACAAAAGAGGACACGGATGCTCAGGGTTGGCTAGGGAACGTTGTAGGCACAGGGCTGGCTACCCCTGATCAGGGCTGCTGCTCCAAACGGGAGTCACACTGCCTGCAGAAAGAGAACTGCAGAAAGAAATGCTGCAAGCTGCTTGCAGAGGCAGGATAAGTGCCAGAGGATTATTCCCTCGCCCCCAGCATAGTGCAGATACAGCCATATGGCTCTGTACTTTGCATCTACCAAAGAAAGAAAATATACATGGCTAAAAAGCAGACCAGGACCCATTAGCCTTTCCAGTTGTGGGGTGTGAAGCACAATAGCTACAAGGCAAAAAAAGGGATGCTGCAGTTGTAGCCTGATGTTGCAACATCCTTGTTGTGGCTATATAACTCTTTATTGTGGCTAAATTCTAGAGATTGGTTTTGGCCAGAGACAGCAAGGGTTTGCACTATCATCTGAATTATATTTTGCTATCCTGTAGGTAATAACCTACAAGAAGTTCACAAAATTGAGCAGGCAGCAAGCCAGCCTGACTCAAAGCATTTCCTCCATTTAACTGGACTGCCTCAACAGCAAGTTCAATTTTCCTGCTCTTGGGTACATGTGAAATTAAGCTGACAGATGCATGTGTGGGCTCCCCTAAGGTTGGAAATTGGCACTCGCAGTACAAGAAAGTAATTGGCAGAATTATTAGGTCTCAGTTTGTGTCTGGAGCACAAATAAACTAATTAAAGGTTTCCCTGTAGCTGTTATGACAAACACCTCAATTCGCACAGAGACGAGGATCTGTGTATATGGGAGAAAGAGCATTACCATTGTTTTAACTGGTGGCTGTGTGAAATTAGGAGAAATTCATCTTGCTTAAACCTCTTAATCTCCTTTCCTTCTTGTAAGACAAAACACTATGGATAAACAAACCTGCTCCAGAGATGACTGGGGTTTCAGTCAAATCATTTGTGTTGAACACATGCATGATGCTTTGGGAACTCCTGTAATAAAAACAACTCTACTCAAATGGAAAAAACATTAACATCCTAATTGATAATAAACACACTGCATGAATACATGCACATTACAAGATTATTAGGAAAAAGTCTCCAAAAAACAGTCTGGAGCATTTAAAAGCAAGTTAGTTGAGCATTTAAAGTTGAACCACC
>WHYT01017823.1:282819-331008 GCA_009806455.1 Tetrax tetrax
TGAACCCCCCCCCCCCCCCCCAAACAAGACTTTACCAACTGCTTTCTGCTCCTTGTCTTTGCAAAGAAAATGCACATTAGAAGAGCTGAATTTCTGAGCTGTGATTCCTCCAGGATGCCCTAAGTCACCCCACAATATTTACGCATCTCAAGACCATCTTTCCAGAACACAGCCCACCCATATCACATCACTTTTCATCTCAGAGTATATAATTTACTGGACACTGCGATCACTGCTTGTTTACATCAGAAAGCTGCACTGGTTTAACTTGAACAACACATCCTAAGATTTTAAGCTGATTTAGTTCAAAAGCTCTGCAGACACTAGGCCTGTCCTCATGTGATTAATCACAGCCATTACTGTTGGCTTAGTAAGCACAGCAATGGTAATCAACACACCTGCACAGAAGAAAAGCCTTTACATCAGCTGAAATAACGTGCAGATTTAAACACGCAGCTAAGCGCAAGCCTAGGAACAGGCTCACAGGGTGTATGAGAAAGCACAGGCAGACACGTGATAGCTTCAGAGAGGCTACAGCGGCCAAGACTCCGCTGTCGTGACCTCTCTATGGTCACAGCAGTGCCCACCAGCCTTTACAAAGGACAGGCACGCGTTTCTTCCTACACCTGTGCCAGGGCAGGGATCAACCATCCCCGCGTGCGGGACTTACTTTGATGAGGCAGAGCACACAACACGCACGCAAGGCGTTGCACACCTCTGGGAAAAGGAGAGGGTTGGTCACCCTTCCCCAGGGCATGGTTAGAGGCAAAGGGGGAGTTCTGGCTCTTCATGTTTTTGGCCACAAATCTTAACCAGCATGCACAGAAGAGAAGGGGATCCTGGAAGGGAGGCGTGCGGTGTACATAAAGCCCTCTTTATCCCTGCAGCACCAGGGAGACAGGGAGCAAACCGCACGGGCTAGGGCGAACATCTGGAATCGTTACATGGGAGCCAAGCGCCACAAAGCGACAGCATTCCTCAACTTTCCACGCGGGGTAGGGAACCTTCCCTTTCCCCCCTCACAACCCCATCCGCAGCCGGCTCACTTCCTGCCAACCTCCGGCCTTCCCAGCACCCAGCAAGCTCCTCCCTCGAGTCTAGTTAGCTTTCCACTGCCACGTCAAGTGAGACAGAAGGACAGAAGGGAAGCAAGAAGGGAGGGAGCTAAAAATCAGAAGAGGGAGGGAAGCTCAGCAATGCCAGACATCGTGGGGGGAGAAAAAGAGGGGATGTGGATTGCTTCTGCAGTAGCCGGAGGTGACCTGCAAAGGCAACTGGCCAAGGTGGGTCAAGGACCCTTCTGAGGACTTGGAGGCAAAGGCTGGTCCTGTTTGAGCTTCGCTCCGGACCCCAGGCAAAGGGGCTGATCTACAGGACAGGAGGAGATGAGGGTGGTGGGGCCTGGGAATCGTCCCACAGAGCTCCACGGGGAAGAAGAGGAGTTGAATGAAGCAATGAGTTCTGCACACCTGGGTGACAGCCAAAACTTCACAGCATTTTCTCCTCAAACAGCAGTAACTGATGGTTTGTTTTGCTTTCTTTTTCTCCTCTTTCTAAAAAGGTGCAGCATAGCCCAGAGGGAAACCAGGTACCAGCCTGATACCAGCACTGGAAGAGGAAGGAGCTTGGAAGCTTGCTCCAAATTGGAACCATGCAGAGAACAACATTTCTTCTTCCCAGCTGCCAGAGAAGGATGCTTCTTCAAATCAGGACTTGGAATTTTTTCACCCCATCTCTGCCCCCAAAAGCCCATCCCAAAAACAGGGAGAGGAAAGGACTAATGAGCTGCTGATAACCGGAAAGCAGATCACAGAGGCTCCACTCCGTCTGCCCAGTGTTCAGACTACCTGTTCAGGACTACGAGATTGTACAGTAGTCTGCACATTGGTTAGGCTGTGCTGGGATACACCACACACTGCCAGTGCTGCACGGGGACGGCAACACCTGCATGGCACAGGGAGACGCTTGGAGAGGGTGGGCTGCAGGGATAGCTGCATGCAAAGCTCACTCATCCCTCAGCCTGGGAGGATACAACCCTTTGGAACCATGCTTGATGATGACTTTTACCTCCCTATTCACCAGCCTACTCACAGCTCTCTTATTCCTCCTCCATCTCTCTCATCTCCTTAACTTCTTTCAGCTTCATGCACTTGTCCCAGGGTAGCTGTGTTCAGGATGGCTTATGTTTCACATGCTAAATTTTGCCGTAAAATGCAGAGATAGACACACAGGCCTGCAGAGTTACAACTGCACTGAGCTCTGCTACCTGAGAAGGCAGGATCAAGCACAGAAAGGTGACTGGAGAAAGGGGATTTCACATCACAAAGAATGTTGGTCATTAATATAAAGAAAAACACACAAAGGATTGAGAGTTGGATGTTTGGATGCTCTGGAAGTTGCATTTGCTTTGATGTTTGTCTGGAAAAGAAAAGAGAAACAGTGAGTGAAAGTAAAGGGAGGACTGATTAAGACTGTGTATGATATTATCTATGAAAAAACATGCGCTTGTGAAAACATGCGTGAATGGATGAAAGAGCTCGACAGAGGATGTGAAGGGAAGGAAATGTTCCAGAGAGCACCTGAGAGCAGTGTGAGAGCAGGAGAGGAAGAAGCTCAGGGCAGACCTACTCCTATGGTCTTTAAACAACCTAGATGAAAAACCTGGCTGCAGCCAGAGCCATCTCAGCAAGTTTCTGATGACTTGTGGGCATCAGAGCAAAGACAAGGATTTCTACCAGCTGAGCTGGGCCTCAAGGACACAGACTGTTTGGGGGTAAGGGTGGGAGGGGAAGCATAAGGGGGAGTGCATGCGTGTGCAAGTGGGGGAACAATCTCAGTATTGATCCATGTATTTATTTTTAAACTAGAATTGGGTACAAAACATTAACAGGTACAGAGTAAGCAGCTATTCAGTGACTGTCAGTAAGGTCACATTTTCCCCACGACAGGACAGAATACCTTCACTTCAAGCAAAAGAGAAGGCACGAAGACAGAAAAAGCTCAAGCATAACCGATGCAGCAGGAATCTATATGATGCATAAAGAATATGAAGCACCCCCTCCCTCCAACTTGAAAGTACCTAAAACTCTGCACCCACCCCTCCTGTACACACAGAGGGGTTAAATGCACTGACACTGCATGCCACACATGAATACTTTCACACAAGCAAATAAGGCCATATTCTTCTCACGGAGTCACCTGTTCTTACAAGCCCCAAATTTCTAGTACGTGATTTACCTGAGTAAGGACAGAAGGTCCCATCTGTAGTGTACATTCACACAAATTCCCAAAGGAAACAGCAGATACATCCATCTACCCAGCTGTGCAAACACTCCAGCAGAAACAGTCACCTTTGCAGAGCAGGGGTCCCCCCCAGCAGGCAGTACGCTTTAATAGGAACCACTAAGCACAGTGCTCATTGCGTCTTGCCTACGAGGTCCCCATCGCCAGCAGCTCTAGCCCACCTCACAGCCCCTTTTTCCAGCAGGAGGGAAAGCCCTGCAGAGAAGTGGGTATGGTGCATTCCTAAGGGATTCGGGCAGAAGGACTATTCCAAGCAAGTTCTTGTATCGTGCCCACTGTGGTGCTCGCTGAGCGAGTAAGACAGCGTGCTGCGCTGCTGCTCCAGCCCTGGGGACACCGTGCCCCTCCCTGAGCAAGGAAATCTCACCCTATATTGCCAGAGCAGGCTCCTCCCCAGCTCTCCCTCCCACCGCTGGCCTGCAGGATAATCCCACAGGGTTCAGGAGGTGCAGGTACCTCAGAAGGGTCTCCCAGTCTTGGGAGGCCAGCTTTCTGTGGGGCCAGTATTTGACTCATTGAAAGGAGACAGGAAGAAAAACAGAGCCCAGGAGCACACACACATGCTCTTGGCAGCAAGGCAGAGCGGGGAGCCAACTTTCCACCCCCGCCTGGCCTGCACTTTCCTTCCCCTCCTATTCCCCAGCACACTCCTTCAGGCCCCTCCAGAGCATCAACAGCCATATATCCCTGCTAACATGTAACGCCGGGCCCTTTAAGACATTTTAAGTTTCAGTTCCTTTCTTCAGAGGCAGAGGAAAAACAAGCCAGCATTGCGGAAAGACTGGTATTTCACTAATGGGGTCCAGATGTTTTCATTCTGCAGACTCTGAGTCCAGGCGTGCAAGACAGGGCAGGGAGAAGCTGTGCCTCAACTCCCCCCAGCTCCAGAGGTGCTAGCATGGCCTTCACCCTGCCCCAACTGCACACCACCTCACTCTGTTCCTTCCCCCATCGCCACCCACAGCTCCACCACCAGTATTTCCATCTGCACAAGAGATTCAGCTGCCTCCTGGTTCCCTCTGGATGGCTGCCAGAGCACAGGGGAACTGGGATAAGAGAGCCCACAGAAGTGCAGGGTGGGGCAGATAAAGCCTCTCCTCCTCCCAGAGCTTAAGTGAAGAAAAATCAGTGTACAGCCTTTAAAAACACATAAGAACATTTCAGGAGCTGCAGAGGACAAGTCCTCCTGAATTGGTGGAGAAGAACTCTGGGACAGACATGCAAAGACAACTGTCTGACAGAGGACTGCACACTGCAGACAGCTCTTCAGGATGGAGCCAGCTCCGTGCAGGACTGAGGTCTGGGGTGGAAATCCCCATGCTCAAGGCTCTGCAAGCTGCCACAGACTTTTAGCCTGTCTCAACTACAAAGTCTAGGTGGAAGTCACTGCCTTTCTCCCTCACAACAGCCAGTGATCAAGGAGTTGAACATGGGGAGGAAGCAAGTAAAAATATGCTTCCCTTTCACCCCTGCTCCCACTCAGTTGAAGACAAAGGCTCTTTTCTCAGAGGCTGCTCAGACCTCATCAGCACTGGATCTCCTGTGTTTAAGGGACCAAGGCTGTCAGGAAACTGCTTTCATTAGGCAGCTCTACCTCTTGCTATGCAGAAGGGAGGTGGTGCAGACCTCCAGTTGCTATTGTCCCCCAGGCTGCCTTCCCTGAGGAGGGAGGGAGGTCCAATCCCGTCTCAGACAACTGGAATCTATCAACAGTTTACACATCCCCACTGCAGCCCTCCCTCCCACTCTCCCAGGAAGAGCAGGGAGTTCTGATCATCTCTGTAATACAGATGTAGCAGCTGGCTTTGACTGAACTATTTGATGTTTATAACCACTCAACCTCCATACGCAACCTAAAGGAAAGGGAAGCCTCCCCAAGCAATTCTGAACACAGAGCAGGGCTCTTACAGCACTATGAGACACAGCGATTTAGCAAAACACATTTCAATGCCTAGTTCTTTAATTAGGAAATTGCTGCCTGCTCATCCATAGCAGCACAGCAGCAGTCTCCACGCAGAAAGCAATATTTAGAGGCTGATTCATCACCGTATTTGTCATCATTTCCACCTGCTGAGAATGAAACAGGCCCACTGATACAGATTAGACAAGAAGCCAGGCCTCGCTGCAGCTCCCAGACACACCACAGCACGCCTCGCAACACCTGGGGGACACGAACCAGAGGAAGAAGCAGAGCAGTTTCTGTATTTGCAATCAGAAACCCTAATCAACTTAGAATGCACGACTACATCATACCGGACGTTTTTCGTCCCCCAGCACAGAGTGGGGCTAACCCTTTAAATCACGTCCTTACCAAAACCATTCAGCCATTCTCTCTCTTTTCAAAGTAATCAGAAAAGACAATTATCTACCTTTGTCTTGCATAGGAAGCAACATAATGTTGACAATGATAATTTCAGCTGGGACAATTCTGTCTGCTTATATCACTTGCCACTGAAGCAGAAAGACACCACAGCACGTTGCCAGAATTTCTAATATTCAAGATTTTCAGGCAACTCTACCGAGTAGGTCTCTGTTCCTATCAGTGATATTGCACACATCACTGTACATCACAATTCAAACAATTACAATAATGCATTAATTGGCATGTTCAACATACTAATATTAAAGACAGACATTCCTGCTTTACAAGTTTAAAAACTGAATTCTGGAGAGGTTAAGTAATTTACTCAAAGTCAGAAGGCACCAGCACCTGAGCTGCAGATTCAGGTCCACAGCTCCTGTTGCTATGCTGAGAAAGGAGATAATTTTTGTCTTGTGACCAGCAGAGATACATGAAAACCTCTCCCATACTCCTTCAGGAAACTCACCATGGCTGCCCCACAAATACCAAAAAGTCCAAATCTTGGAACTAACCCATCACACCCTTGATCACAGCTGCCACAGCTAGACAAATAAAGGTCAAATTCATTCCAAGCGTCTGACAGCTTCCTGCTGAGCCAGGGCTTCAAGCATAGATGTTACTCCTTGTGCGTCACAAAAGCCATGTTCACATCAATTCAGAAATGCTCAGCAGTGCTGAGACCACAGGGAACCTGGCCCAAGGATCGTTTCAGCTTGTGTCAAAAGCTGCAGACAGTACTCAGAAGATGTATCTGCAACACCCAGTGAACCAAAAGCCTTATCCTTAGTAGATGCTCAAGACTCAAGTTGCAGAGTTGAGCTACTTACCTCATCATCCTTGTACCAGGAGAGGTTCTCTGCTGTCAGGACAAACCAATACTCCTTGGAGCCACCCTTCATGATCCCAATGTTGTTGATGGTGAGCCAGCCCTTTCGGATGACCTAAGGGGGTGGAAGCAGCAAGCGTTAATAAGGACCCTAAAAGCCTGGCCTTAAACAACAGAGGAAAGATCAGAGGGTATCCCTACAGAGTCGTATGGAAAGACAAGGAACACCGTGCTCTCTGCTGCTGCCAGAAGAGCCCCCCACTCAATTGGCCAGTGAAGGTCTTTGCCTCGAAAGGGCCAGGAATAGTATAAAAAGGACGCAGGAAGGAGCCTGGCAGTGCCATTCATAATACCCTCTGCCAAGAAGAAAGATGCAGGAAGAACTGCATCAAGAGCACCTTGGACACTGGCACAACCTACAAGCACCAGATCACAGCAACACACCCAGAAGAGGCCATGCCTAGAGAAAACCAAGACACTAGCACACCTTTTGGCACACTGAATGTGTGGAGTGCTTCACCCAACTCAGAGGTGAGGGGAACCAGTTCAAGAAGAGAAACAACCCAGAAAGAATTGAGTTTAGTAAAAAGGAGACACTAAGTATAACAGAACAAAATGGTGCATCTGGAATTAGTACCCTGGACTTCAGCATACCCAGGTATTTGGGTTCATCATATTAATTTTGGGGAAAAAAAACCAAATTCCTTTAAGTTTAGTCTGTAAAGAAGCCAGGCTATTAACCTCTAGTGAACTCCAATTCACCAAGTGCTGGTTTAAAAGCCTCACACATGCAGTAATCAAAGGGAAGTATGCATCAGCTTAAATCCATTAGCTTTTATATGTATTACTACACTGTTAAGACCCAAAAACATCTGCATGCATTATGTGCATGTAACCCTGTTGTATGGATACGCTTGCTGAAAACGACCTGGCATTGAAGACCCAGGCGACTGCACTGGATGTTGGCAAACCGCACTGTGTGAGCAGCCTACCACAGAGGTACACAATCCTTTCACCTGTCAATTTACCCTATAAAGGTAAACGTAGGAGCATTGGATCTTCATCTCATGCCTACCGTTAAGCTCGAGCTAGTCCTATTCTCTCTGTGGACAGGAGGGGGCAGTGAAACAAAACCACACATCCTTGGATTACTGCTTTTTATCTCCACCCACTCACAAGACATACCAGCAATTCTGAATTTTTCCTCAACATACTGCCTTTTCACCTCATTTCTGCTTCACCTGTGTCTAGTGCCAGCTGCTCTCCTCTCCTCATTCAGCAGCAGAGGGAATAATTTGTCTGTGCACTGTTCTTGCCTTCCCAGATGCAACATTAATGTTCATTAGCACACCCTGCTGAGTGGCCTTCTACTCACCAGGATCTCATCCTGCAAAGGGGAACCATAGCAACAGCAGCAGAGCAGAGAGCAGGAGAGGAGCAAAGAGAGGAGAGATTGTTACTAGGAAAGCTGGAGCAGGAGAAGAGAGGCTCAAAAATAAAATTGGAAGCTGGTAACAAATCTTTTTACCCCAGGTGTTAACAAAAGCAACCCCCATCCCAAAATAAAGTCTGCTAATGGGAAGGCCAAAGCGCTTTACAGGTAGATCCAGAGTTTGCCCTTTGCGCTTTCTTACGCTCAGCTCTTTGTGAGGCATGCTGCGGAGGATGAGGTTCCCTACAGCTGCTCCGAGATCCCATGAAATGGATGGTTGGCCAGCCCAACCTGCTGACCTGCCTGCCAACAGTACTGAAACAGTCTGCATGTTTATGTGCAGGGAAGGGTGGTCAAACATGTTACAGAGAGGATGGGTGTCAGGAGTCAATGTCTTTAAAAAGGCTAAGCAAAAGCATTTGCTTCCGTTCTCTGTGAAGCTGCCTATGAGGCTTTGTTTCTACAACATCTAGCCCAGATAGCCTTGCCACGTTCCCAGCAAGTCTGGGAGAAAGCGTCATTAGCCTTTTTTCAATTGTGTGTACACTCCTTACAGTTCCTGAAAATAAGGGAACTCCTGCCCTTCGCTGCTGTCTTCTCCCGTGAGTGTGTTCTCATACATACCCAGGGTAACCATGGCTATAATCACCCTTTGTCTCCTGTACAGAGGTGAACTGTACAGAACTTCACTTCCAGTGAAGTTTCTAGAAGAGAGTCCACAAACTCTTGAAATCCCTTTCCAGAAAGGGGATACCATCGATGGGAAGGACAACTAGAAAAGGCAATTCTTGTTCTGTACCCCTCACCTCAGCAGAAGAGTTAGCACAGCTAGCGAAGGGACTGAACAAACAGGGATTTACACAATATTAATAGGGATTTCTACCAGAAAAGCAAGACCAGATCTTGATTATCAAGCATCTATTTCCCTTACAACACGTTCCCTCCATTGCTGCTACATGCTCAGTTCTTCCTGACTGCAGTGAGCCTAAAAACACTATGCTCTAGGTATAAACAGAGTTTGAGTAAAAAAACCAAACAAACCACCTTCAAATACTGCTGCATCCAATGCAGCACTTGTCCACCTGGTAGCTTCCAGGTAGCAAACATGTCCTTCTTGCAGCAGTGAAGGAGATGGAACTTGGCCTACCTGGTTGCCAGCTGCCTTCTTCTTGCTCATCTGGCTGCTCCTCTGCTGAGCACTGCAAACAACAGCAGAGACAGTCAAAACCCCTCAGATTCTTCTCAATCCCCTGAATCCTGCTCCCATCAGATAGCTGCTACAGTGAGTTCATGCCCCTCACCCTTGGCTTCCAAGCCTTGATAAACCAATGTTTTTCCATCTGCTCTCTCAGCCTGGTCTAGTCATCTTCTCACTCCCACCGGAACCATATTTGGGTCACTAAACCCCCAGAGAGCAGGTCTTTTCCCTGCCTCAACACAACCCTAATACTCTAACTTGCCCTTCTGCAGATCCCTGTTCTCCTCCCCAGCCCTGCAATACAGAGCCACTGAAAAACAAGCCATATGGAGAGCTGCACCACACTTCAGAACCACTGACCAGGGCCTCTGCAACTCATTTACTGGAGCAGCTATAGGACAGAGCCACAGGAAACACATGCAGAGAAGAGGAGGCAATAGGATGGGGGTGCTTACTTGGCAAAGCCAATAAAATCCTCATGGTTTGTGTTCATGTAAGCCAGCTCGATGTCTATTAGAAGCATGACCTGCCAAACAGAGGCATAGACAAAGCAAGACAGACGTTAGTGATTGACAGTGCTAGTAGTCAGGGGCAGACAGAGCCCTGCACATTGTTCATCTGATCAGCCCTCTGCAGCCAGACACCCCTTGGCTCATGCCCCTCTAGCTTAGATTGTCCCTTCAAAGATGTCCCTCACTCCACCCAGTGTCCCCTCTTACACACGCTCCTGATGTCCTACCTGATCTTTGGTCCTGCCTTCTCTCTCACGGATGTGAGTAGTAACAATCCTCTCCATCTCCTCACGCAGATGAGGGTACTGGCTGAGCTGCAGGAGAGAGAAAACACGTGCACATGGGAAAGGGAGGTATAAAGGGGGGTGCAGGCCCCCACACGTATGCATGCATACATACATACACCCTGCAATCAGATATTTTCAAGGGAAGTTCTAGAAAGCTGGACTTGCAAGAATATTTTTCCAAGTTCCTGCAGGTGTGACAGGGGCAAACTTCATTCCCTCTTGCTTTGCGCTTCAGAGAAAAGTCCTTTTCACTCTTGCAGCAACCTCTGTGCCTCACCAGAGACCTGCTCCAAACCCACCAAATTCTTCCTAGCATGAGGCTCTTGACAAATCCCAGATGTAAATACTCTACTTATTGCTTGTTGGGTTTTTCCCATTAAAATTTACAATTTCTCTAGATCTTCAGCATTCAGTATGTGAATGGCATGTTGCTACAACCTGCTAAATTCTGTGGGAAGTCTAACTGGGAAGTGAAGTGTATTTCAATCCTCACATGCTGAGGCACTAAGTAAAAGCATCTAGCCCTCTCCAACATCTGCAAGTAGACAGGATCTGACCAGCTCAGGGGTATGTGTCTTCAAGAAACACTGTGCTCTGGGCATCCAGCTGCTTCTACCTGCTCTCCACCTGTGCTGGGGCAGGATTACACAGCTGAGGTCTATATTCACATCACACCTACATCAGACTTTGCCACATTACAGAAGAGGGAATCCTTTCCTGCCAAGCCAGAGCTGTAGGAGGACTTCACTAGCTGTGGTTCAAAAGAGCAACTACAGAGATCACACATGAGAAACACTTCCAAAATCAGCACCCTTAAAGCCCTCTGGGTTTCACACAGCACCTACCTACTTGCCAAGATTCATAAGCCTCTGGTGACTTCCATAGTAGTAACTATACTTCTCAGGTCAAGCCACACAAAATAATGAAATTAATCCTCCAGACTCAAGATCTAGCCCTTTCTTTGCCTATCCCTGTGAAATAGTTTCCCCCCTTTTTTTTTGGTTAATGTTACCTTCAATTTGACTATAACATCAAAAAACACCTCCTAATATCAGTCTTTTATACACCCTCAAGGGAGTGTATTAAAAAAGAGAAATCTCATTTGCCTGTGATCTGTACCGCATTCTGTGCCATTCTCCCAGTTTACACGAGAGCTTCTTAAGCTGATTTTGCCTTTTGTTCTGTATATATAAGCAACTATAATATGGCAGAACTGACTCAAAGTGTACAGTGTCACTACTGGACACCAGATCCCACACTAACCAGCAACAATATTCCCAACATCTGACTACAAACAGTCTCAAACCCTTTTGGCACCCTTGCAGTCAAGCAAATTGCAATAACTTGGAACTGAAATTGAGGACTAGGTTTCACACTGCTGATTTTCAAATGCATGGTTTGTTTTCAACACTAATGACCCTACAGAAGCAGGAAAAAACAAGTGGAATTAGTGTTTCACACCACCACTTTGTCTTGGAAGCACAAACTACGTGTTCTCCATGTTCTTTATGGTTCAGGCAGCTGGTTGCTTCAGAGACACACAGGCAAAGCTTCCTGTTTCCTTTGGGGGGTTGGCAAAGGATAGATGGGCAAGTTATGTCAAACAGAAAAACAGGAAGTTGGAAAACCTCTAAGCAAGTCTCAGTTTCTTTGCTTCAAATTAAAAAAACACAACAGTCAAACAAAAAAAAAAACCCAACAAATCACATCAAACCTCCCCCCACCATCTCACTCCCAACCAGTACAAATGCACACAGAGTGCAAAAAAAGTGGTGGTTTATTCAGAACCCAGGTCATCCAGCAACATTCATGTGCAAAAATAAATTGGCAGCATCAGTCTCCATGCAAGAGCTTCCAACCCCAAGCATGCACAGGAGAAGCAAGGGCAGGCAAGGAAAGAGGATACGGACAAGGCACGGGATGTCACACCGCCAGGGAACATGCAACAGGGCACAGAGGGGTAAGGAGTTGTCACCAGCAGTACAAACAGCACCCAGAAATGCCATGACTCTGAAAGACAGGAGAGCAGGCGACCCTTCAAGGGGTTAAGTCTGTCAGCCTGGGATCATGTACCAGCTCAAGTGGGTTTTCAATCCTGTTTTAGCTGCATTTGCCTGTTTAATCAGCCCTCTTTGAAAACCAATTTGTCCCAATGTTCCCTAGTTCCCCTCTTTGCAGATTCCAGGAGTCCTTGCCAGCACACCAAGATCAACCTTTAGCTGATGAGTTGCTGACTTGCAATACCTTCCTGCACTTGTGAGATGCTGCAGTGCAGTCTGGCACAGAAGGTTCCTGCTTTTGGAAAATCACTAGCTAGAACGTTGTGCTCCTAAATGTAAGGGCTTACGTGTTTACACCAGCTTTCTGTTGATTTTGGAGCTACTCTCCATTGAAACACCAACTGGAAGTAGCTCAGAATCAGGCCAGTCAAAGAACATCTGTTAAGGGCTACCTTCTCTTCAACCCTCAACTTTGTCTAACAGCCAAGAGCTAGGCAACTGCAAATCTCTTCAGACAGGAAAGCTGTACTTCTGAAGACAACAGATGGGTTTGCTGCCTTCTGTGTTCTTTAGTGATAGTCTCATTATTCCATCTATGCAGCTCTATCAACTGCACAAGGATTTCTACACCATCTGGGGTGAAATGAAATAATTGTGATAGCACACACACAATAACATACAATACTTCAGGACACCAACAAACCAAGGCTACAGGACTGTTAAGCTAATTCAAGAGGTGTTAGCCCAAGCAGTCTTCCTTTCAAGAAGCCTTGCAGGACTTCTAGTGAGTTTAAAGGTTTTTGTCATCTGAAAGGCAGCATCAGACCACACCACAGCTGGCTGGGTACTACCTTACAATTAGCATCAGTCCTAGAGTAGCCTTTTCCAGATGCCTCCCCTGACAGCACATGCTCTTGTCCACTCCAGCAGTTAGGGCTATCACATGCAAGATAAACATCTCCTCTTTCAGAGGGAGATACAGGCAAGATTAACCGTCTCACTACATGCAGACATCGACTTTAAGCATTACTAAAGCCTTCCTTTTATTTTCCAGTACTATTACTATGTATTTTCATTCAGGCAGTTATTCTGCATCTCTTAGCTGCCTCCCTGGCCTCTCTGGTTTTTATTATGAGCATTAGTCTTCTACAGCATCATTGCTACTATCACCTTCCTTACAGGATTATCTTGGTTGCATCACTTTAGAACACCCTCACAGGGTCCTCCACCATATCACAGATTAAAATCCAGAGAGCAAGTGGGTATCCAGCCACTCTAATGACATGGTCCAATAGAGAAACTGGAATTCAGCCCCCTTGGGGTTTTCATGATCCTTCTCCCTCCCCACCCAAAGCAGACATCTCCAGCCAGATACAGAAAACAGTGTAATCAATTAAAGCCATCAAAATAAAAACCTACAAGAGAAACAGGCTGGAAAGGAGTTACTCTGCCTTGCCACAGCAATCTAGCAGCAGCAGGACTCTGCAAGAAATAGACTGGGCAGAGCTCAGAGCACACCAAAGGTGTCTCCTTAACAGAGGAACAGAGCTCACCTCCACCTAAGTACAACTAGACCTCATAGCTCAGCTCTCACCTTAACTCTGAACTCAAATTCCTATCTTCCCTTCCTCCCCAGTTTAGGTGTATACGTTGGTGAGTCTGGCAGTAACCCCAGAAGAAGGGAATTGTAAATTTCAAGCCCTAAAATAATCCATGAAACAGCTCATTCCAACTCTGTTTCCAGAATATCCTTCTGTTGTGCCACAGACATGTTTCTGGCCCCTCACTTCTAAGTTCAACAGTAATTGCCACATCTGCCTTTTTTTTTTTTTTTAGGAGGCATGTGGTGCCCTCTCCTGGAGGAAGCCAGCCTGGGAGACAAACCCACTCCTGGCCCAGCCTCTAAGCAGCGTTTGACACCTTCCCTGGCACCCCGGGTAAGTTTCCCTCTCCACTTGCTGCTGCCCTCTGCCAGCCTAACGCTTTGTCTCCTGCGGTTCACAGCACACAAGGAAAACCATCCACACTACCTGTCACTGAGCACAGCCCATGGAGCGAGAGGATCAGCAGGAGAATGATGCAAAGGGTGTAATGCCTGGAAAAGCTTTTCCCCAAACCTGTTGGGACTGTGATCTGTTGACTCCCATTATCTCTTGTAGGACATCTTGCACCTCAAATTTAATCAGCTGTTTTGTATATGCTACTGCTCAACATAGCTCTTCAGACAAGATGAAACCTGCAGACCACTCATGCTGTGGGGACACAAGGTCTTTTTCTGGCTTTTAATCTTTTTCTAGGGTATCTGGAATTCTTAAGGGAGTCCCAGAAAAAAACAAAACGTTCCATATGCACAGGCTGTGACACAGCGAATGGGACTTGTAAAGGGTCTGATCCAGGCTGAGGTGAATGTCACTGAGCCAGAGAGAGGAAAAGGGTTGCTAGAGTAATCCACTGGATCTCAGTTCAATTCTTAAAGAGCCCATCAGCTGACATCCACTCCTCTTGGCCTGCTTTTAAACTGCCCTTACACCTGCAGGCTGCTGCTCTCCTTCAGATGCATCTTTATATCCATTTTCTCTCACTAGGTTTGCTGGAGTTCTGGAAATGTGTGCGGAGAAACTGCATGGAAGTGTGTGGGAAGGGGGTGGGCGTTGACCTTTCTTTGTTTTTTTTTTTTTGTTTGTTTCTTTACCTTTTCGCTACACTTTCTGATGGTGGATGTGAGCTCACTCACTACCATATCCACACACTTCAGACTCGGCTCCTTCAACTTCTGCACCTGCTTTTTCACTATGGCTTCAAAAGCGAGGTCAGGCGTGAAGAGACCCGTTCTGCATGGCAGGGGCAGGGTGGGAGGAAGCAACGAGGAGGAAGAAGAAAGCGAAGCAGAGAAAGAGCAGGAAGGAGGAGAAAAGAGAAGGAAGGAAAAGGGAAAAGAGAGAAAACACAAGGCAAAATGAGAAGTGAGCTTTTTGGTTCATTCCATTAGTTTATTGAACCAGGTGAGCATTGCTATGGGGCCTGTGCACTGCCAAGTATCAGGAGAGTCTACAGGCAAATGAAGTGGCAAAGAGGAATGAGGTAGGAGCAGCTGGGCCAGTGAAATGGTGAGCTGTCAAGAGCAAGATGAATGGATGGAACCCCCCAGGGATCAAGTGATCTCTTCCTGAAGGAAAGCTTCTTTGGATTTTAAGACAAAGCTGCTTGCCACAGTGAGCCACTGCCTCTTTTCCTGGAGGCTCACAGTGTCTCATTTCCCTTTGTCTCAGGCATTCCCATTTCCTTCCCACCACAGTTATCTCCCCTTCATGTTTCCTTATTCCAGCGGCAGTAAGCCTGAACAGGAGACTTTCCAAGCTAAGACTTGCAAAGGTCTGTCACTTGCATCTTGTTTTGGCAGATCTGAATTGAGTTGATGTCTCTCAGTTTCAGGGATTCAGACAAACTGCTCCACTTATGGAGCGTATTTCATCTCACTCACCTTCCCTGCAACATTACCTTCCTCAGACATATCCGGTATTTGGGAAAATGCAAACATGCTACAGGGCATCCATAGCTATACAAAGCATCCATTCTGCCCCAGCTAACCTGTAGCATCAGACCCAGTACAGGCCTGCTGAGGTTTAGCAGGAAGTACTGATTTCCACTGACAGGATTTAAGTGGCCTGTATTCACGTCTCCACTAAGAAAGCACAGAAAGTCCACAGAAACTAAAGTTACTAAAATATGGCCAAGATGAACCCAATTCAAGACTACTGCACTAAAATAAGTTTTTCAGCACATCTTCAACACTTCAGAGCTTCTACCAGGATGCTCTTTTGTTATGTAGTCTGAGTTACTTGTTTTAGCAGGGGGCATCACTGCTTTGCAAGTGCTTTTAGGGGACAAAGTCCCCCTGACATGGAAGGGCATACTGCCTTCCTAAAGGTACGGTGGGGTGCTAACAACCAATCCAGGGATAGCTGTAAGTAACCACCATCTCCTTTAAATTAGATATTTCCCTCTCCACCTCATCTTCCACATCTCTGTGGATAACACCTGCAATACCCCAGGCAACACCAGTATTAAAACACTCTTCAACACATTACAGGATGCAGTCTCCCTTTTAAGCAGCAAAGAGTTGGAATATGTTACAGGATTCAGCTTCACTCAAAGGTCTCTCTCAAGGTGCCAACAATACCTCTTTTGAGCAAAGCAAGGGCAGTTCCAGAGTTAAGTTCACATCCTCTGACTCAGCAGCAGTTTCCTACTAATCCAGTTGCCCTGCTAAGCTCAATATAAACATTTTTTCCCCTGCCGTGAGACTTGGGGGGGCCCTGTACAAAACAAAATATTAAAAATCAATCCCTTCCAGTACCTGAGTATCACCTGAATAACAGTATTTTGTTTCTTCACATACAATTATGTATCTGTGGCTACTAGAGCACATACAAAGCAACTAGCAAAGTGAACCATCAGATTCTTAGCAGTAGGATCTAAGCTAAAACGGAATGCTTTAATCCTGACTCTATGACATCGCCCCTGCGGTCTCTTCTCCTCCGTTATTTCCCACCCTGCTGCACCCACCACCTGATCACTCAAGGAACCTGCCACAGCCAGAACAGATGGTCTATTCTGAAATAGTAAGAGAGGAAACAAAAAGAAACAATGAAAGAAGTGGGAAATGGAGGAAAGGATGCAAAGAGAAAGAATCAATGGGTGATTCTGAATAGCAACTGATGGATGGAGAACAAATCAAGAGAAGCTTCAGAGGGCATGAAAAAGGAGAGCCCTTCTGGTCCAGTTAACAGGGGACTCTGGATACTTGGCAGCCTGAGGGCCTGTGCTTACCTGTCACCAGGCTTTAATGGCAATTTTCTGGGTGCTCCCCACAGTCACACACCCCAAGAGAGGACAGCAGGACAGAAAAAGGAAACTCCTCCAGCACTCTAGAAACCTGAGCAATCTCTCACTGCATCCACTTTGCTTTCCCAGCCTATCCTGGGGGGCAAAGCACATGCCTGCACACCTGAGCCCTTCTACAGAGGCTCTTGGCCCTAAGGACTAGGCACTTCTGCAAGCAGTGGCATCACCACTTGGGCACCTGTCCCCACCCTTGCAGAGAGAGGTGTCAGTCAGATTCTCCAGACACCTCCTGCAATGCTCATTTACCTGCACCTGAATGGCCAGTGGCGATTCCAGTCTCCAGTGCCCATACCACCACCCTAACTGAGGTACCTTTTCACCAGCACCTAGCCCTGCCTGAAGCAGCAAGCCATGGCTGAGAGGAATGGCACAAGTCTTCCTGTCTTGCTGCCTTTCAATCCCCACCTCAAACAAAAGCTGCCATATCCAAATAGCAGAATCAAAGCAGGTTCCCTCCCTCAGCCCTAACAAATACCAGTATGGATCCCAAAGGGCAAAACCTGAAGCCCTCTCTCTGAGAGCAGGGCCGCCCCAGATGTTGATGGACATTTCTAACTTGCTGCTTCTCAGCCATGTGCTGCTCTTCCAGAACAGGATACGGACCAAGCCAACCAGCAACCAAGCCAAACACCACAGGAATGTTACCCTATACCACCCACAGCTATAACTGCTGCAGCCTCTGAAGTTCAGCTCCATAGAGCCCTCCAGTAGCATCCAAAGGCCAGTTTAGGATTAACCCTTTCAATTGTACAAGAATAGCAGGGACAAAACTTAAATCCCAGTTTCTGGCTTGGAAAATAAACCCAGATAGTAAATTTAAAGTCAGTGTGGCCACATAAGAAATACCCTTAAGTTTTAGAAGGAATCAGGAGTCATGCTACAGACAGAGGGGTGGTGGGGACATCTCCAGCACCCCTCAGCTGTAAAATGTTCAGGGAGCAGAGCCATGGCCCACGTCCCAAAGCACTTCCCTTTCTGTTTGGCTTGTTGGCTGGATCGCCCCAGGCTGGTACCGCTCAGGTCTAGTCATGCTGAGGAAGTGGTTAGAAACACCGAGTGTGGCTGCAGGCAAGGCCTTGCCCAGGTCACAATGCTGGGTGGCAGCCAGCGAGCGGGTGGAAGGTGCCAGCTCCATGCTGCCTCTGGTTACCTTCTTGGTGCACTGTCTAACGGTATTGATTAACTCCGAAATGACCATGTCCACGCATTTCAGGCAAGGTTCTTTAATCTTCTTCACCTGCTTTTTCACAATGGTCTCAAAGGCCATGTCGGGTGTGAAGAGACCGGTTCTAAACACCCAGGGTGGGGACAAGACAAGGCAGGAGGGGGAGAAGGGGCAAGGAGAATGTCACAGAATTACACACACATCTTTGAAAAGGCACCACCATCACTGAAACCCGGTACGCGAGGATGGGGAGTGTCATATGCCCTGGACAAGCCCTGACTAGAGTCCATGGAAAAAAAGGGGATGCTTGGCATCTCCCAGGAAGGAGGTGCTGAGGGCAAAATGGATCCCAGCTGGACAGTCGTGACCAGGCCACCAGGCCTAAGGGTGGCAGGGGCTGACCCCTCTGCAGCATATTTGACCTCAGAGTTGTGCAGCAGATGGGAGGCCTTTTCTGAAAGATTTTCTTAATGCTTAGGACACAAAGACATTTGATACCCTTTATCAAGCTCAGATGGTGACTGAGCAAAAGAAAAGAATGAAAACAAATCTAGGTCAGTATTTGTTCACATCCCAGCATGCAGCAAGGGCTCCGACAGGCACCAGGCCCTGCTCACCTTCTCTCAGGGCTGTGCTTCCTGATAGCTCACCTCCGCTGAGGGGAACGCGTGTTTGCTAACTATGTCCTGGGGCCACTGGGATCCTGGTGATGGGCACCTCAATGCTCCCTCAGATCTCTAGGGTTGGAGGTGCTCTGTACCAACAAGTGTTCTGAACAACTAACTGTTGGTTAATATGGAGGCAGAAGGTGAAAGCCAACATTTTAGTTTTAACTAAATAAAGGAGTAGTATGGACTTGCATCCCTCTTTCTATCATTTCTTATGTCAAGACAAGGAGGGAGAAAACATCTAGTCACCAAGGCAGTTTTACCTTTTAGGCTTCTGCTACTCTCACATGGGAAGAGAAAGCAAACTGACTTGGACGATTGTCCCTACTCCTAGATTCAAGCCACTGGGGTGGTCCAAAGAGGTTGTTCCTCCTCTCTGGCTGACCTACCGTACCTCTGAAGTCTTCAACTCCATTCGGAAGGTCTAGAGGTATTTACAAGGCTACTCAGCCAATGGTCTGCCTAGTGCATGATACGTGCCTGATACCATGGATGTTCTTGATGGCATAGCTAATCTCCCGCCGCAGCTCCTTCTCATCAAACTCCATCTGCACCAAGAGAGGATTTTTATCAGAAATTGTCTGACACTTAATTGTACAACCCCAGGATACACAACAGCTTTACAGAGAAGAAGTCCCATGCCAGCACTATCATGTGACAGAGGAGATCTTAGCCCAAGTGCTGGATACAGAGTTTGGCCATAAAGCTTCTACTGCCAGTGCAGATATCCTAGACAAATACGAATAGCTAAGGGCCTACATCTACAGCTCCCAAGCCCCAGCGGCACCCAAGGAGCTTATCTGAGATAAAGCAATATGACTGAAGCCTAGATGCTTTCTAAAACAGTTTTGTCTCTTAAGATTTAGCATTAGGTCTTGGCAGCTGTTTTTTTTCAGTGAACACCACAAATAGATTTACAATTCACATACAAATATTTATTATCAATATAAGGCAGGCTCTTGTATTTCACTAAAAAGGTCTGATCTTACTCAAATGCCAAAAAAGGAAGCAAAATGCAGAAAATCCAGGAATGGAATGATTTGGTTCTTGAGACTGTTCCAATTGACATTAATAAAGTTTTTCTGTACCACTTCTGATGTGGCTAGTGTACTTTACCATCCAAGAAAACGATCATTCAATAAAAATCCTCTTCAACTGTTATGGTAGTAGAACAGTTTCTACACTGTTCCCACCTCTAGGCCATTGACAGGGGACAGACAGAAGTAATCTCTGGTATATGTACATTCTCTTTCTTGCTTCTTGCATATCTAGGAGGGCAACTTTAGGTCTAGTCTGGTGCTCAGGATGAAGGAAATAAGAGTTTCAGCACCATTCGTATTATGCAAAATTCAGTTAAAGCAGTTTTGACAGTGTATCTGCAAGGACATTCAGTCATTGATTTACTATTGTTTCTGTTAAATGAAGTAATTTTGTACATTTAATTTAGCATTTAGGAATTAAGCCAAAGAAATATTGTCATTTCACTAAGAGAAATTTAAGTTCAGTCACAAGGACAGGGATTGAGGGAAAGGTCAGTACCATGGGAAGGCCTCACTAAAGGAGACAAAATAAGTAAGATGTGATAAAAGGAAAAAGATGAAACAAAGTAGTCAAAGGGAAAGACAGAGGATGAAAGATACCAAGAGGAGTAAGGAGACAGACAGAAGAGGTAACAGACAATAGGCAAGATGACAAAGTGGATCTCAGCAGCACAGGGAAGCAGTACCTTCACCAGTTCAAAGGGGAAACGCTCATGGAAGATGCGGTTAATCCTAGCTCCTCCTGACAGCTCATAGGTATCGATCTGGTCTCCAGAGCCTTCAATGCGTTTCTCAAAGTCCACAGCAAACTGCTGGACCATCCTGAAAGAAAACAAAAAGCATGAAGTAGAAGTCATAGCTGAGCAGTCATCTCCAGCGAGGGACATGCAGCTGAGGCCACTTACTGAAGCAGAGCTTTGGTCTTGCGAGCAGGGTCATCGGGGCGAAAGTTCTTGTACTCCTCCACCTCCTTCTCAATGGAGAGAAGCTGGCTTTGGAGCTTGTTCCGCAGCCCTGGCAGGGTGTCACGGATGTGGTTGGTCAATTGCTGCACAATAAGAAGATTCAAGATGATAATAAACCTCTAGATGATAATAATAATGCTCTAGGTGATTACTGGGAAGAGTTTGCTACCTCCACACCACAAAAAGAGGAATGCTTCTCTTTTGCGTTCAATCCTTGTGAGCAGTTATAATAAAGAGTCTTTCCCAGGACAAATACCAGTTATGAGCTGGGTGTATCCTGCCTTCCCAGTTCCTACCTATTGCACTCCTCTATTCTTGACCTTCATTTTACCATCTAGTCTGGTAAAAAATTCCCATTCCTACAAGCCTGCTCTCTCCAACCCAAGAATAAGCTTTGCATACAAGTATTAGCATTTGCTACTTACACCAGGGTAAATGCTATTCTGTCTTCAGATTCACACACCATTGACATACAAGGTGGTGGTGAAACCCTTTTCAACAATAAGGGTGACAAGGCAAGGTGGAAGGAGCCAAAACCACTGATGAGGCTCTAAATAAGAGGGTTTCTACAGAGCACAGTTGTGGAAAACTCTAGTTTAAAGACAAATACTTAAATAAGGAGGGAAAAGGACAAAGTAATTATTCACTTAGAGTACCTCAAGGGAGCAGAGAGGGAAGCAACAATAAGTTGCTGCTTAATTCCCTTAGTAGATGAGAAAAATTATTACCAGTATCACATTTAAGTAAAGCTTTGCAGCTTACTGTTAGGTACAGAGACCACTAGAAGTTTAGAAGGTATCTTTTAGCTTATCTAGAAAGACCTTGCATTCCGGTACTGTAAATGCCCTGAACCAGCTATTGCTTTTGGAGCAGCGTCACTGGCAGAATAAAGCAGTGCTCTGCCTTTGGTGTGGAAGCTCTGTTAGTGGCCCTAACGTGTTTCACTGTATCAGTATAACACAAGTCAGGCACACGTCATAGGACTTGGCACCAAAATGCCTTTTACGATGAAGAGAAGGAAGAGTTAACCCATCTCCACAAGTCTCACTGCAGCAAACCAATTTAAAGTATTTATCAGTTTGCTGACCACAAGTTTTAGCCTTCCCTGTATTCTTCCACCTTAGAAGAGCCTCGATGGCCAGCCTAGCCACTCTTGTGACATCGTGGGCAGCAGTTCTTAGCTGTTGGCAGTACCTGGTTCAGTACTTTCTGCAGGTAGGGGGTTCCCATGCGATCAGCCATGTGTCTATAGGCCGGGTGGGAGAGAAAAAATTTTCTCTCTGCAGCCAGAGCTGCCTGAATGTCCTTCTTCCCATCAATGTCCTTCTGACTTCTGTTGACTACACCAATGTAACCTGCAAGAGTGGGGTTAGAGATCAGATGGTTGTAAGGATGACAATGTAAACAAGACTCAGACAGAGGAAGTTATCTAGCTGACAGCACTGCAAAAGGGGAATTCTAGTGGCAACAAATTATTAGGAACCAATAATTTGAGTTTAAAACTAGAATTTCCTCTGAATGGATCAGATTCTGGTATTTTGCTATGCACGGCAAAAATTACTATACAACCAAGAATTAGCTTTTTTTTTTTTACTGTTCCCCCAATCACACAGCAGACCCTCATTTCATTCTTTTCAGACTCTTCTGTTATAGTCCTTAGGACAGATACTTCGCTATGGCTATACGCAGCATGTATCAGTCCAAAATTATTTCATCTGACATACTATGGCAATCTCATCTAGATAATGATGAAGGGAGTCTTAGACAAGAGTTCCATTTTTGCAGCTTATCTTATTAAAGGAAGGAAAGCGACAGTGAAGATAAGAGCATAAGGCTACACTCCTGCTATGACTACATATCAAGGTACAAAAATACCTAAACAGTTCCTATTAACAGCACGACTGATCCCTGTTCCCCAACTTTTCTCAGCTTGGAACAGAGACGGCTTAACCACAAGTTGTAACAGATGTTGCAGGAAGGGGATGTGGTCAGGACATCTCACAGGGAAAACAGAGGAAGGAGATCATGGACAAAGCATGAGGAAACACACCTCTACGAAGAGGAAGCAGTTTATTTTCTAATACATCTCGTGCATCGGTTCCTTCATCCATAAGATCCAGCTTAGTGATGACTCCAATAGTACGTTGCCCTATGGAAAAAGCCACAAACATACTTGATCAAGCAAACAACTCATGTAATATTTTTCTCTATTCACAGAGCTTACAGATTGCACAACCTGGCTACTCAAGGGCTCTTGAACTCAAACATTACAGCATTATAGTTCCCATCGTGTCCAAGAGACCATAAGAGGAAAACAGACAATAATCAAGCTCTGTTCTCAGTTATATCCTGCTGAAACGTGCACATGCTATGCCACAGCAGAGAGGGGTTTTAGTGCAGATTTTTCTGCTTTTCTTCAGGCGGAATACAGACAGCTAAAGAAAAGGAAATCCTTAAGCTCTTCAGAAACGGAGCTCAGACAAGGAAGAAAAGAAGAACAAAAATTCTATTACAGTAACTGTTAACACTCACTAACACCTCTCAGAAGAATGTGTGTTGGTGAAGATATAATCCAAGGTAAAAGACAGGAGCCCACAGCTACTGGTCTAATCACAGCCAAAAGGTCTAATAACATCATGCTAAATTAACAGATATTTACCTTGAGGATCCACCTCCTTTGCAATCTTCAGGGCATCAGAATTAGCCAAATCTGAGTTGGCTGGAGATACCGCCAGGATGAGGCAATTCTCTTTGGTGACAAACTGCATGAGCATATCTCGGATCTGAAACTCGATGTCAGGAGGCTGGTCCCCTACTGGGACTTTTGTCATACCGGGCAGATCCACCAAGGTCAAGTTCAGGACTAGACATAGGAAACAGGAGAGAGCACAAGGAGTGTTGAGGTAGGAATGTTCTGGTCTGTAAGTACCACCTGTAGCTTTAGTGTCTCCAATGTATAACAGGCATAACAGATGCACATAGAGCTTTTTAGTTTCTTTCTGTTACTGCTTAGCAAGAACTAGTTGCTAACTGTTACCAGTTGTTACTGCCAATGACATCATCACCCTTCCCTTTAAATCACTTCTTTTCACACTGATCGGGGAACCTGTCCCCTCAAAGTCCTTCCACATACGCTACACAAAGGGAAGGGATGACAGTATATTTTTCCACTTCATAACAGAGACTAGAGAGTCAGAAGAGTTGGTTCCACTCATGAAGCATTTTCCCAGTATCAAAGAGCTCAGTCCTGCCACCCTGTCAATGTCAGCTGAACCTTGTCCTGAAGGACTACAATATGCAGCTCTAACTGTTTAATTGTCTGGGTGAGAGAAAAAAAAAAAACAACCTAAAAATCAAGCACAAGTTCTACCCAGCCAAATACTACATAGCACTGAGGTGCTCCTTTCCAAAAAGTGCCCATAGAGGTGTTCATGTTTAAAGAGCTGGCAAATTTGGGACTATAATTTCCTTGTTTAAGTGGAATTCTTCCACTGAGATCAGCAGTGTATGATGTAGGCACTACCTAGAGAGAACTATACAAAGTACATATTTACATGCAAACAGAAGGCAAGGGCTCTTCAAGAAAGCCACTCTCCATTAATTTTCTTTTGTTCCATTTATTTGCCCAGTAAAGCAGTACCAGAAAGTTGAGAGAGACAGCAGCTCTTCATGGTAATGCCCATACTGATGGAAATGAACAGCCTCAGGAACAAGTTTCTGAACATCAGTTGTTTCAAGGAGAAGTTCTGCTAGCTGTCAGATACTTCAGCTGACAAACATGTTTTAGCAGTATGGCTAAGGCTGGCAGTTTGATAGAGCACAGCCCAGGCACATGGAGATTAAAGTCAAAACCAAGCACAGTGCTTTTCTGTGCTTTACTTCATGACAAAGCTGCAACCTGACTCATATGCTGCATTAGGACTCACCATGGGGAGAGTAGACCCGAAGATTAATGGGTACAGGGGAAATCCCTTTGTTGGAGCCAGTAACACGATCCGTTTCAGCCTCAATCTCCAAACGGACCTCCTCAAAATCGGTGAACTTCTTTCCTTTGCAGTGTAGGAACTCACCATATTCTATTTAAACAGAGGCAGAGAGCCAGAAATAGTCACTGAAATCAGAGAAACACTCAACATGTAATGAAAACATCATGTCCCAAAACAAAACAAAAACAGTTGAAGGGATGAAGCCTGTCAAGGGCCTTTCCCACTAGGATCTGGCAAGTTGGCATAGAAGTTACTGCAGTCACATTATCTGATCAGCATCAGAATTCAGCTGAGCTCATCTTCACAATCCAGCTTTTGCCTCAGTAGAGGCAGCATCCCCACCTGTCTTCACTCAAGTAATCATCCAGGACCTTCTCTGTTGCTAATAAGCAAACTACACACACACCTGCCTGCAGCAGTGACTTTCACAGCTACACTGGGCAACACTTTGGTACTCAGGAGAACTTGGACTAGCTCTGTATTGAAGTGCTGGGGCTCAATAACAGTCTCACAACATAACGAGAACAGACTCAAGAGAGTCTTGGGAGAGCAATAAAAAAAATAATCTTCTCTTGACATTGTTTTGAATTGGCTGGTGGTTGGGTTTTTTGTGTGTCAGTCCTTCAATGTGCTAGCCAATCCAAAACCCCTCCGTTTCCCTTTTTAAAGCCTCCTAAAAGCCAAGTTGTCTCCTTTCTGTAAACAAGAGAACTGCCATGGATAGATCAAATTCACCTGATAAGAGAGGAAGAGTACCTTGAAACATTCACTTGCCAACTCTTGGATGAAATCTTAACTTATGCCAAGAGACCAGCCACAGAACTCTGCAGTCTTCCTTCTCCAGATCCCAGCATTCTCACCCTGAGTTTCCAATATATTAGTCATCTCACCCCCTTATTTCAGTAGATTATCAGCAGGATCATCTACCTTTTAGGACTTACCCACTCATAAGTCACAGCTGCACAAGCAAAGGAGAATTGTGATAAGTGTATGCATGTAGCCTTGACTAATAAATTAAAACAAAAAACCCTAAGCAGCATTTTGCTTCTGAGCACTTAATGCATCAGATGTTAAACGGGTAGAACTGGAAAAAAAAGCTGCAGGTCATTTTTACTGGGAAAAATTCTTATTTCTTTTTTTCCCCCACACCGAGAAGTGTCACTGACCAAATAAGACCTTTATTGACGAAGACAGCGATCCAGCTGGACACGCAGGGAAGGCAGCTCACATACCTGTGCTGGAGTTTACCAGCTGCAGCACCAGCGGCCGTCTGGTTACAATGCCAGATCCACGTGGCAGAAAGTCCCTGAAATGAAACAGGAAGTTTCAGATGAATGAATGATTGTTTCCTTCCCTTTCCACAGCTCTTCTGCTTCTATAAACATACATGGATTCCAATAGGGAGTCTCAGTCATGGCAAAAAAAATTAAGGCACTAAAAACCAAGTGCTCCTCCTGAAAGAGGATCAAAGCTTGCTGGTTTGAAGAAGCCTATACTCACAGCACACCTCCTCTAATCCTGTCTGTAACAGCTATAGCTCCTTCAGCTGAAGCTCCAAGCTAACTAACAAGCCCATTTAATACAGCTGTCTATACTTTGGAAAAAAAAAAATAATCTTTTTCATCAGGAAGAAAACCAAAGTTGAAGCAGAGCCTGAAAACTAGCGTGCCTCCTTTTGACAAAATACAATTACTCAACCTACAAAAATCACTCACACCCTGCACTTTGGGGTTGGGAAGATACCACACGCACTGTTCCAGTGTGCAAACACCACACGATACATCTGAAAGAATAAACAGCAGCCAAAGGCTTGCCTCTACCCAGGGTTTCTCCTGGCTAACTACTGAAGACATGAGTTACCACCAAGGCAAATGCATCAGCAGCTTCCTTCTATATTCACAAGAATCCTGAATTTTTGTGTACTTCAAATCATCTTACAAGAAGGAAGCCTCTCACTATGCGTCTCCAAATGCTGACTTAGCAGCCACAGCCCACAAGTTCTCTTTTGCTTCTTTTCTTTCCAAATCCAAGTGCTTTGAGCAAAGCTAGGCGTGCTCACTGCATCTGCCGATGACCTTGCTCGTTTGTGGCCTGGTTTTCAAGCACTCAGCTGTTCACGTGGCTCTTCAAGAGCCATTGAGCATTTCTGAAAAGATGAGCGATTGCTTCCTTGGCTGGTGGGAGAAGCATCACTACAAAACACGGTTCCTACAGCATGAATACAGTTTTCTTTGTTAAAAGAAGTCCTACTGACACTGCTGGGATTCTGGCACTCAATCCTCCCTCCCTTGATAGCTGTAGCAATGAATAATTTTGCTAATTCAGTAGTGACTAACTACTCTGGTGAATGAGAAACCCAAGGCTCTCCATTTTGAACGTCGTGCTCTTAGTTCTGCATGACCTTAACACTGACAAAGGAAGGGAAGATGAGGAATAAGTCTGTTTTAACACATCAGACAAGGACTTGAGCAGTTTTGTTCCAGCTCCTGGTTTGGCCACTGGCTTACTATGCAATCCTATATAAGTTCTTATACTTTTCTGCATTTCCCTTTCCTCAGCTATAATTGCCCATCTGTGGGGCTGTCAGAAAAACTTCATAATATCAAAAACTGCAGAGTAGTTTCAAGTGAAGGGAGGGTAAGAAGGCATCCTACAAATCTCTAACACCTGAAATTAGAATATTTCCTGTCAATTACTGAGTCTGGATTAACAGGCCCTCCGATACAACTCTGACAGCTAAAATAAGACTGTAACCCATTATTTCAGGCTTTTCAGAATTATAAAGAGTTAACTGGGGTTTGTCTTTCATTTGTTTTCCAAATAATGCAGCTCTAGTTTTTCCATTCCAGTGGGATTAATCCTGGAATTTTTGAGGCATTGCATCATTCTAGCAGCTTTCTGCTGTCTCAGCACCATTTCTATAGATGTCTGTGGTCAATATGTGAAAAAGTCTTACCCTAGCATCAGTTTTTAGCATCTGCACTGCACTAACTTATTTTGAACTTATTCTACCTGAGAAAAAGGCATCCTATCACTATAGATTCCCTTTCTAGCATACTGAGACAATATTCTAGTTAATGATCTCCAACTTGCAGTATCCAATCTTGCTTTACTGTAGGAAAAGCACCATCTGCATTTACAAGCGTGAGCTCTCTAGGAGTTGTGTTGTGCTCCATATTTTCCTGAAGCTTTCTGCTTTGGCCAAATCCCTGATTTCTCTGCTGACCTTGTCACACCTACAAAGGCAAAAACTCAGGACAAGTGTAGATGGAAACCCTACGTAGCACTTGCGTTTCAGCATTAAATTAACGATCCCATTTACTATGTTAACTGAAGTAGCTCCCAGGCTATTTCACAGAAAAAAAACCAACACTAAGTCCTCATAGAAGACAACAAATCCATTAGCCAAATTTAGTCACGTAAATCAACAATCTTAGTGCTGCTTCAGTTCTGAGTAAAGATATATGCAATCCGATCCCTAATATCAGAAAATGAATGTGTGTTCTTATCCACAAACTATTGGGAGGTACATGCAGCTCAACTTCTAAGTTGTCTCTATGCTTGACTTTTATCAGGAGTTACAGCCAAAACGCTTTATTAAAAAAAACAAGGTTGATGCAGCATCACCCCTTTGTACGCATGGGGATACATATTTCCTATTCTTCTTCACTTCCCTTCTCTCTCTACAGCCTCTTCGACAAACTCCTTCGTCCTCCTGCTCCAGTTAGGCCTTTCAAATCATAGATTCTAAAAGGTACGGATTAGTAAATTCTGAGGCAAGCTGGCTGGGTGACAAGAAGGCAGCAGCGTACAGGAGTCTTGCCTGCCCTCTTGCAGTCAGCATAATAAATTGCTTCTGTAAATAAATTACAACAATAGAGCACGTGCAGCACGGACAAGATGCTCAGCAGTTTTGAGTCCACTTAGGAGTCAGGGGAAAGATCTACACAAAGAAAGAACAGCACAAAGTGACAAAATTAAGTCAAAATCAGGGAAACGATACATAAGAGCAACCACATGGGAGATGACTTGGGCAGACAAGAGCAGAAGGGTTAGATAAACTGGTTTATTCCGTTCCAGCACAGGAGATATATGGTAGCAACGCTGGGGAAGGAAATAGAAAATTTGAGTAAGCCTTCAGAGATAACATACTATAAGGCTCCAAGTGCTGAACAGTGTGGACAGCAGGGATTCCACTGGTAAGACAAGGCAGCTTCCAGCATTACATCAAACACAGCCTCATTGCGTACATCACTATACAAGACTGTGCCTGAAATATGTTACTCAGTTAGGCTGAGGGCACCAACCCCTGTTTTCCTCCTTCACTTTACATCAGAAAATTACTGTTTTGTTGCTTTGCTTGTAACATCTAGAAGTAGCATGAAAACATTTGATTTCCAACGCTTTGAAGCAGGAATACTACACTGTACCACTTCTTCAGGCTAGCCTTCATCCAGAAAACACAGCAAAGTAGCAGCCAAAATCTTTTTTGTTTACTTATGGACTCAAAATTCCCTATCAAGATACTGACGTATCAGTTGTAGCAATGCAATTCCAAGCATCCTATCAGAGCTATGAAACAAGGCTCAGATCAGCTGCGTTCCCCAAACCATCAGTTATTGGAGGATTTATTTATACAGATTTCACACTCATCTTTTATTAACTACTGTCAGAGAAAGGATATTGAGCTAGGTAAATCCTTGGTCTGACCAGTGACAGATCTCCTCTTCTAAACCAAGATGAGGAAAAGAACCAAGGATGCAAATCCTGATGGGTCTCAGGCTGAAAAAGTTCAAATAGGGAAGCGACCTGAAAAGGCATTTATTTTTATATTTGCATTGCTCACTTCTGAAGTGCTTACACATGTTCTCAACTAGCTACCTCAGGGCAAACCCAATCACATCATCTCTTCCAGTCTTATTTCTATTTTAGTATGCAGAGCTGCATTAAAGTACAGATTTGGGCTGAAAGCTGCATTAGTAAAAAAAATAAATATTTGAGGGATGGAAAACAATCTAGCAGTTACTGTAGAGCAACATTCAAACAAAAGCCAAACATGACAGAAACATACCAAGGCAATCTTGATGTCATACAACAGTACATTTATAATCAGGGCACTGAGGACTTAGGGTTTCCCCTGTGAGTCTTTTAAATTAAAACCAGATACTCTATATGAAAAACCTCCATGCTTTAGGTGACTTGGAATCCTACAGAACAAAAAGGTGCTATTAATAACAGAAAAAGCACATTTGCTCTATAAACAGGTTTCAGAGTTCATTTAATGACTTGCACAGTAGAGAGGATTAGAAGTTAAAGGTACCATGGACCAAAGACATTTCCCCCTAGACTATTTGTAAGACACAGGGGTTTGTCAAACTGCTTGTCTAATTCAGCATATATCGTATGGAGGAAAACGTTGATAGATGCAGCCAAAAGAAGTAGGGCAGATCCAAACTTTTCATGTGGGTACCTTCCTGAAGAGGCACCCGTTGAAACTTTCAGACAAGTTTCCTGCATTTATTTACCGCTGCTGCATTGAAGAAAACACGACTGTGTCCATCGAGAGACCTGCATGAGCTGGTTTGCTGCAGCAGGACCACATTTGTTCCTTAAGACCTCACACAACTTGCCAGTCAAAAAATACTTGTTTACCCCTTTGGTCAAACACTTGATCTTGAGCTGATATTTTCTTGTTAAACACGAGATAACTAGATCTTTGAAGAAGGAACTAGTCTTCTAGCATCTCAGTGATCACGGTGGGCATATTGCACCTGCTTCACCTGCTTTGTCAGGATAAATGCTCCCAAATCTGATAAGTACAAGATAAGCGATTGCATGAGCAAGTCTGTCCTCACTCATGACAGGAGGCCACATCAAGGCAGATCTTCAAATAGAGAACCAACAGAAACACTACTTTTGCTCATATGTTCTAGAAACCTTAATACAGCTGGACAAGAAGGCTTGCTGCAATCCTTCACGTGGCACTACAACTGCATTTTTACAGGCCTAGCTCTCAACCCAGCAAGAACTCAACTTCAGAACAGAAAGATACATAGAAAACACACAGGGAAGCCCAAGAACATTTATCAATTCACAGGGCAGGCAGCTAGGACTCATGGACCAGAAAATTAATTTTGCCCGTGGTTTATTGAGCCTCACAAATAAGTTGCTCTTTGTACCATGGTATTAAAGCGGTTTTGCACCTCCTCCATCCACTGGTAATCTGTATTTCTGAGAGGACTTTGAGTCATAGCTTTTTCAAGCATTATTTTAATCTTCATTGAAGTTGCAACAGAAGTCATCGGCAGTCAACAATAGACCTGAGTCCATGGCACCATCTCTTGTTCTAAATGGAAGACAGACCAAATGCATCTACCTCCTCCCTCCAAGGAAGCTTGTAAAGCTATTTGTAGAGGACTGAAATACAAATCTAGGCCCAGCCTAGGTATACCAATACAGCATCCTTGCTATTTGTTTGTCAGTCCCTTGACATTCTTGGATTAGAATGCACCAGAGAAGGTAAAGCCTCAATTAAAAAGCTAAACCAGCAGTTGATGAAGACATAAAAGTAGTTCCAATGAATGGATGAGCGAACACCACCATTTGATCATTTAATTTCAATTTGATTTCTTATTAAACATTTACAGACAAACAGTATATTAAGGGATGTGATTAATCCCCAGTTTGAATTCTATTAGTTTCAGAAAGCAAGATTCACACAGCCTCCACAATTTCACAGGGCTGTGTTTTTAAATCCAGCCTCTGTTATTTCCTGTGTTCTGGTGGTGTCCGGGGACAGCAATTCAATCAGAACCGCACAAAGCACTACGCCAACACACTGCAAGAATTACAGCTCCTGCCCCTATGGATTTTACTGTCTGGTTACAGAGTTCAGACCTGCTCCTGCTTAAGCTTAGAACTATCTTCATTTCATCTGTCAAGTCTTAGAGTTGATCATTCATCATTCACACACACCTAGATCAAGAGCTCTTCGTTAGCTCATCACGGCACAGTGCATTCCAAGAATCCCAAGACAAACCAGGGGTATCAGTAGCTTTGACGTACGACTCTTCTGATCATTGCACTGATTGGCAACATTCACATCTTCATACAGGCTGCATTCTGTGAACAGCTTATAAATCTCTCCAAACACCACAACAGCTATGTTTTCAAACATATTCTTATTCCAGCGTGTCTCAAATGATCCTTAAAACACAGGCTGACACCTGTGCAGCGCTACAGAATATCTGCAAGGCTAAAAATATTTACTATCAATCTTACTGACTGTTAAAACAAACACCTCAGAAACGGCAGTAGCTTTCCACTTCTTGGACACGAACTCAAGCCTGGTGCTCCTTCATAGCAGACATCATCTAGTAAGCCTGACGCAGGAACTGCCCTTGAGAGCACCCTCCTGTTCTGATCCTCCAGCTGACATACAAATACGTTCATAAAGCAATTCCGTAACTCAACTGGGGGGCAAGAACAAGGCCAAATTTGTTCTTGCCTCTGCCACCCAGCAGGTTAACAAGAGGGCTGCGTTACAGATTTAGATTTTCCTTTCCTGTTGACTGTGGCCTCTACAAGCTCTTTGCTGAACCAAAGTGCTCCTCACAAAAACGCCAGACAGGCCAACGTGAACAGCAAGCATTAAAAGCAGGAGCATTATGAACGAAAGCACCCATCAACCTGCTATTCTAACTGGTTTCCTCTGCCCTGAGCTTTCATCCTCCTTTCATGCTGCATCATGTGAACTTGGACACCAGTCCTACAGACTCACAATCGCCATGGTAAGTCTCATTCCTAGGTAGCCTCATTTTCTTCCATTAAGGCCAGCGCTTTTAGACTCAGAGAAGGTTAAGCCAGGGGATGCATGTTATTTATCTGTCAATCTCCACTGCACAACAGTACAACTAGCCTTGACCCAGAGTGACAGAGAGCAGTGCCGTAAGCACTTGGTATAATGTAATTTCTTAGGGTGTGAGTGGTACTGGTCACACAATGGATACATATAGAAATAAAGATCTATTGTATGTACAGCACATTCCAGCATACTGGCAATATTATTGTGCACAATGATTCATTATTCAATAACACAATTGTGAAAAAGACAGGCAATAGTTCATGAGTGTCATCATAATATATATGTTAGCAGAAACAAAAAAAATTCAAGAGAAGGCTTCCCACTGCCTTGTACCTTGAGTTCCCATTTACAGTAGCGCAAAGGGAGGTTAACGCTATTGTGTATTGGAACACTTACAATCACTTTGTTAAGCAGTTCTGGCACTCAAACCGCATCTCCAACACCTAGCCATTTCTCCCCAGTACAGCTCTCCAGACCAAGAAGGGCCAGGTAGATTTATTTTCAATTTTGGGAGTTTGCTACACGTAAGGTGAGCTCCCAGAGACTGTCTTACAAACTTCACAGGCACTAGTATAAGCTGGACCCACGTGTAGCATGCTACTGGATAATTTGCAAAGAACAGGCAGAGGGGATAGAAATTACTTTCTAGATCATTTTCTAAAGTTTGCACCTTCTCTGTTCCCCTGTCTGCCTTGAGTTCTTCTATTCCTTTGCACAGCATTGCAGTTGATTCCAGCACAGGTCCCCAGCAAGTGTGAGGGGTATTCTGTCCGAGATGCCTTCATTAAGGTTTACGCAGACTGAGGCACTCATGGCTGGATGTTGGAGTGCCTACATACAGTAAGTCTGGCAAGTCAAATACAGTTCCTCATGAACAAGCATAATAGTGGGGTTTATTTCACCAACATTTGGGACCAAACGACGTGCTGTGGAAAGACAGCAGCTGAATGAGTATTCTCAGCCGCAGGGCTTATCTTCTTGTCACAGGACATAGCAAAATCACTTGGTCACTCATCCAGACATAGAGGTGACAGCCTCCAGTACTGTTCCCTGCATCACCTTCTGGGTGATTTTTGGTAGAGCCCTCAGAACAGGATAAAGCCTTTTGTTACTGAACGCATATTTGTGGAGTCAAGTGTGGGCTGAGGGGGCTCAGACAACTGGCAAGGGGAGAGGCCCTGTGCAACGTTCTGACAGTTCAGCTGCAGCCACCACGTTCAGACTTCAGTGTGCAGCACCTTTATAAATACTGCTAAAGCAAAAAGGAAAGTGCATAGCATCCTTGCTTAGAAACTGCTCTCTCCTACTTAGAGTGTGCTAAATCTCTTCCAGAGTGCACTAAATTCTGCTTTTCTGGCTTATCTCTGACTGCGCAGACTGGCTCCCAGGAGCCGTTGCAGTCAGTGCCTCTCATTCACTCTTCCCACATCCCCCCTCCTTGTATCTCACTCAGCCCCTCTCCTGCACATGCCTCTGTGCAGGTCTCTGAAAGCAGGGGGATAAGAAAAAGGGGGTTTTTATTGTTTATTTTTATTTGAATCCTTTGGGCTCATTTCCGTTTCACACTCTAGCTACAGGGCACATCAAAATCTGGAAGACAGCTGCGTGCGTTATGCCAAGTCATGGCTGCACTACAGCCTCTGCACAAGTTAATCTGATGCAGAACTCGAGAGCTTCATGGCTGCACTGCTTCCACAGGGCAAGAGACATCCACGGAGGTCAGAAGCATTCGTGCACTTCCAGTATCACACTTTTATTCAATGGCCTGGGGGCCTGCCAGTCTGCAGACAAAATAGGCACAGCCAAGAGTTTGCCCCAGGGATTTCTGCTGCTGCACACCTACGGTAATTCCAAGGAAGCCAGTATATCCTAACTTCATGCTTGGCAGACCTTACAGCAGGATCTGGTCTGACTTTCGAGGTGCATTGTATATCTATTTTTAAATGACTTGCAAGTAAGGCAGATGTTGCTACGTTCTTCTGATGTACCCCTGCAAACCATAACCAAGGGCTACCACATCCAGTCAACTCACTGGCTGCATTACAAAGCATAAAGCAAGAATTTCTGATAGAGCTGCACTTCATCCCTAACTCAGTTTACCTAACATTTACTAAAGTTCCGAAATACAGCGAAGGGACACAGAAGCTGAGCAAGCAGAATTTCTCTCCATTAGAGAAGGTTATACAGCTCCTGCGCTGCAATTGCAGGAGGGCAAGAGGATGGGGAATACCTTGGGAAGAAGCTCAAATGCACACAACCATTACCATTTTTGCCAGTTTTCCATGGTCTGCTTTCCTTCTATTTAGAAAACTAAGCTTTCCCTCTCAGAGTCATTGCTGGGGCCTAGATAGGCAAGTACCTTTAGGACATGAGAGTCTGAAATGGAGCTGTTGGTCAGTCCCTTTCGAAGGGTCAGCACTAGGATCTTGCACAAGGGCACCAGGTCCATTCAAACAAATACAAATACATTCCTACAACAAATAGGAATATATGAGCGTTAGTAAGTACTGTTCTTATTTTAACCTGTTAATCAATGTTTATATTCATGCTTTGATTCTTCCTTTGGTTTCATGAGATGAACTTTCATTTTAAAAAAAGGTTTTGCAATCATCACCCCCAGTCACAGGACTGTACTCTAATGCAGATCTCCTTTCTGGCTATTAGTGACCAAGACTAAATTCCCTGCTTTTAAGTGCCATGGAGAGCTGTGACCCTGGGAATCCTGGCACACAATGACAGTACCTTGTGTCATCCCTGCTGAGGAAGCCTGCAATGGGAGCAGATTGGATCCACATGCCTCTCCTTAGTTGTGACCACTGACTAGATGGATAATCCCTTCATGGGCCGCTGCTCTACAACTGCAGTGCAGCAACCAATCCAATCCGAGAGCCAGAACCAGGCCCAGGGTGATAATTCCCCTCCTACTTCCCTACAACATGGTGAAATCTACTTGTTTCCATAGAAACAAATCAGTTTGATGTCCATACAGCTCCCGCATCCCTCACTGCTGTGCATCAGCCCCAAGCTGCTGAGGCAGAGAGATTTTAAGCAAGTGTCTACAGCTTCAGGTCAAGAGTTTGCAGGAGGTACTCCTGGCATACAAAACCAATCTCACCTGAGATGTCATTTGCTTCAGTTCATCTCTACTGTGAGAGAATTAATCAGGAATATCCTTCCCCTTCTCCATTTTGAGGGCTGATCCCTCCCTGCTACCTTCCTGGAGATGGGTCAGCCCAGAACACGAGAGGACGTATAACACAGATGGGAAAGTAAAACAGGGCACTCCAACACCTCAATGTACTTGTGAGACAATTCCTTCTTTGTATTTTTGCAGGTAAAAACTGCAAGGGGATTTTCTTGTTTGGAACTCTGCATTTTACTGTGGAGGATTAGAGAGTGGTACAGCCTACAGTGCATTGCCTGATCTCAAAAAGTCACTGCCCATTATAGCAAATGTCGCATTGACTCCAGGCTGCAATGCTGGGGGAGGAAAGTCTTGAGAGAGCAGAAAATTGCAGTACTGCTGCTGTGCAGCTTCCTCTGGGATCTTTTGGGTAACAGAAAATTAACTCCTGGATCTTGCTTGCTGCCTTGGGATATTCAAGGCAAAGAATAGCACAGCACTGATTCTACATGACAATATCAGGAACTCAAGGGAATACACAGCCTGGTGTATCCTGGATGGACGTGGCAGTAAGGATTGCACATTTGTGGGAAATGCAGCTTTGATTTCAAGAATTACAATCCCAGGAGAAAGAAAACAAGGCTGATTTCACTCATTTTAAAAAAACAAGCATAACACCGGATCTGGGTAGCAATACTAGGATTCAGCAGAAGAGTAACCACAGTGCTGGCTGGGTCCAGAGACCTCCAGAGCCACAGGTATAAGAAATATTGCACTTGCATGATGTACCCTCCACCTCAGCAGCTGTAAAGCAGACATTCCTGTCTGCCTTGCTGAATTTTCACCATCATAGCATGAAAGCAAGGTTTCCTTTTGCTCCCTCCAAAGGATACATACCTCAGCAAAAAAAAAAAAAAAAAAAAAAAAAAAAAAAAGGAAAAGTCATGCAGCTTTTATCTCCAGTATCTCCCTGGGACTTCCAGCCAGTATCCAAGAGAACAATACCAAGCATCAACAACATTCTAGAGCATCAAATTAGTCCAGTCCTGATAGCAATAGTGAAGAAACACAGGGTTTTTTTTATGGCCATAAAGGTAAAACCATGACCCAGCATCTTTGCTCATCTCTTCCTCAAGCCGCACTGATCTGTCACAATACTGCAGTAACGCTGCTCTGCTTTGGCACAAACAAATCTACCAACAAATCCTGGCTTCGCCATAACAGAAGAGTCATAGCCCTGAAAAACATGACCTGTGCAGCACCTGCAACTTGAGCTGGGAGAAAACAAAAGGACAAGTTGTACACTAAAACTCTGGGACAGGAACGGCTGATGGAAAAGCACAGCCACAATAACACCCCAGGATTAATGGATGCTACAACTGACAAGCAACGGGCTGACCTTGCTATTTCCCACCACCAGCGTCTGAATCTGTCCTAGCCCTCTGGAGTCAGGCTGCAGTGAGTCTAGACTACAGGCTGCCCAAGCAGTACAGACTCTCCTGTGTTCATGGACACCCCTAGACTGTGCAGCAGTAACTAATATTCAAGCTATTCATCACATGGAGACTAGATAAAAAGGGGGTTATCCCCATTTTTGCCCTTCTCCCCTTCAGAGAAGCAAACCAGGCCCTGGTAATGGCAGACTCAAAGATACCAAATACTCATTGTAAGCATCATAAGATTTCTTGTCAAAACTCACCACCTCTGGAGCCCTGGCATTTGCTGAAAGACGTGAGAGAAGAACAAACATAGCTCAAGGCACACTTCATCACTGCAGTGTGACACTTCCTCTGCTCCCAGAGAGCACTGTGCTAGAAAAGGAGACAGTCCCCCCCAGAGCCTGAATGCCATCAAGGGTACCAACAACTGAAAGAGTCAATTGGAAAAGGCAAAAATCACTTTGATGAGCCTGCTAATACAAACCAAAACAGAGGCTGTATGAGGTAAGGAGGTCACACCTCAAGCCATGATGTGCTATTAATGGCCAGATATGGGTAGTGGGTTTATAAAACTGAGTGTATATACCCTGATAATTTATCTTGAGTCAGCAGTAAGGGGCAGAGTGTGCTGTGGATAGGGAGGCAGGATGTTTCCCTTCCAACATGCCAGGCAGAATGGAGAGAGTTCTGTGGGGTAACAGAGTTGTGCTGCACCCAGGCATCCTGACCAAACTATCAAAGGTGCATGGTTGTCCTGCAGAGGGAATTTAAGATGCCAATTTATATCTCCACTTTGCCTGCAGAAGTATGCAGGAACAGTGCCAAGCTTCTTGCTATGCACTGCACCTCTGCAGTTTCAGATATAATTAGGATCACCCCAGCTGGAAACATGGTGCAGAGGCACTGCTGCTCAAGCCCTTGAAGAAAAACAGCAGACTGACTGCTAACACCTCTGGTGCAGAGCAAAGTCAGGGGCATTAAACTCTACCTCAAAAACCACATAAGACATCTCCATTTCAGGCTATATCAGAATTAAAGTTGGATCAATAGTCCCAGAAGAGATGAGCTCTTGACCTCCTGGCTGGTTCCAATGTGCCTGCCAGAGTCCTTTTGGCCAGCAGTGGGACAGCACTTCTCATGGCCCTCTGGTCAGGTTTGGGCAGTGACCATACGAGGAGACAAAAAGGCAGGTTTATGTACAGATACACATCCACAGAATTTCTGAAGGAGTCCACTTCTTCATAAAAACTTTTAGGGCTTAAATTTAAAAAGTACAGGAGGGCTAGAATTGCTGTTGTGGGTACTCTGAATCTATAGCAAAGTTGTGGCATAGTGACCTGAACAAACAGACCAGTCTCCCACTCTTTCATGCCTTTCCCTATTTTCTGCAGGTAAAGGGTTTATCTAAATTCCTTCTCCTGGTACCTTCCTGCCACCCCTTCAAACCAATACATCAATACCTAGTAACATTTGCTTTTGCCTGTCCACGTGTCCAGCTTGAAGTCAACTTTGTCCACACCAAAGACAGCAAAATATGAAGTGCTAATGCAGTGTCTCACTTGCTCTTTTGCAGCAAATATTCTTTAAATATCACTCTTTCAATTGCCTGCACAAACTCATTCAGGAAATGAACCTCTTTCTCCAAGATGAGTTTGGGGTGACAGGTAGTTTGCAGCCCTGGCATAACAAGCACATCTTGTATGAACAGAGAGTAACGCCTAGGAACAAGAACATCAAACCAAAGTAGCACGGCCAAGGGGGAAGAAGTAGATTGCTGGGATCTCTGCTGAGAGCTGCACTGATGTAGAAGAGGTGACCTGAGTTTCAGCACTGGAGCTGCAGCATCAGCTCTGCAGTGACACACGTCACACCCCAAGCCCTGAGGGTGTTCTGCATTTTGGTACGTACCAATCTTCTCCTTACCTCTAGCTATAACTTCAGTGAGACTGATCTCCTCTCAAGGCCACTACCATGCTCAGGCAACTCCCAGCTATTCATAGAGGAGCTTCTATTAAAAGTAAAAGCACAATCAGCTTAAGAAATAGCCAGAGATTACTCAAGAGATCACAGCAGCCAGAAGAAAGAAAACCTAACATGTATTAGAATCAACGGGCCCCATCCTGACCCAGAGCAGCGTAAGATCAGGGTAAATCACAAGCAAGTCAGTGGAGCTAAATAGCAGCACAAAAACTATGAGTGTTAGAGCTTTGGTTTCTTACTGGCTTAATTCTGAATTAACAGGTCATCAGGTGTATTTCCCTGCTGACAGAGTTGTTCCTGGCAGGCAGGCAGCAAACGGACAGTTATTTCCATTATAAGCCCCTGCTTTTAGAGGTTTATAATTACTGAGATGAAGAGCTCTGAGCTGAAACAGCCTGTTAATTTGTTGTCAGAGCCCTGAGCCCAATCCTGCATAACTTACACATGCAAGAGCAGCAGGAAGGCAAAGAGAAGGAACTGAACAAAGACTTCAAGATTTTTGCTTTTAGGTACCTCTTTCCAAGCATCCCCCATCCCTGGATCTCCAAAGCAAAGATAATAGTTTTTCCTAGTGCTCTCCAGGGTAAGTTAGCTCTGCTGCAAACACATCTGCAGATGCTGAGAACCGACTACTCATCATCGCTGTAGACTTCTGCCTACTGATGCTTTGAGAAAGGGTCTAAATGTAGCTGAAAAACTACTCTGAAATATGGCTGCAATTTATGCTCAGCTTTTATACAGCATTACAGCAACACTGCCTGGCTCTTTAGCCAAAATCCACAGCAGTACCAGTTAAATATCAGCTATGCCCTCTCTCAGACATCCCATATGCTACACTGGCCACTCTTACACCAAGACTGTTTCACAGCCACACAATGACAGTCCTGGTACAGTCAGACAGATCCCAGCAATTCTCATGTTTGTTACAGCAGCATTAACTCCTCACCCTTTGACACAGCTGCAACAATGCAAACTAGAGCCATAAGAAACAGGAAAGGGACTGTTAAAGGGGACTGCTGAGGTAATATGTTATTAAAATAGTATCTTCACCCCCCAGAGACTCAAGCTCCATTCCCATCTCAGTCACAAGTGAGGGACTGGGTTTATTACAAATACCATTTTGTATAATTCATTGTTCATTGTAACTGCAACAGAAGTATTTCAGCAGAGCTTATAGTTGGGACTAAGCCCTGATTTTTAGGAAAGGAAGAGTTGACAACGTAAGTCTTAGGAGTTCTGGGATTCTTTAGACTTGTCTTCAGGAGCACTTTCGGAAACAGCATCTTTTAAAGGAAAAAAAAAAAGTAGCCTCAAGCATCCATGTTCAAAATTGATGTTTTCAATACAAAAGCTACACTGCTCTTCTGTTAGCGTAATTGCTGTGTCCAGGGCTCTAAGAAAAGCCACACAAGTCACAAGACTTGCAGAAAAGTGGCAGAAGTTGGCAAGTTTGCTTCCAGTCAGCAAGACACAGCTTGAGGAGCTTGCATAACGTCTGCTTCCAAGATGCTTCCAAAAGCTTCTTATGCTGAACTGCAAGCTACTGACCAGGGACTGAAACACCATCTCGCTCCCATTTGGTCACAGCTGGGTCTGCCAAAGCTTTCAGAGCATCTACCATGGCAGAGAACAATCAGAGACATTGTTAGATTACAGACTCTGGGCTCGTTCTTCCTGTACTGTGCCTTGAAGGAAAGAAAAGCCATTATCTCTTATAGTCAGCACCAGCCTAGGAGCTGTGACAAACCTGAAGGTCATGCAGGAAGCAACCATCAGCAACTTAATTGTCCTGTCTGCTCATTTATATAAGAACAGTTTAAAAATTACTGAGCCACTTTACATTGAATTGTTATTAAAGTGCTCAATATTAGGACTTTGAAAACAAAAAGCTGGACATAAGTACAGAGTATTAACGAGCCACCTGGAATAATTGTTTAAATACCTAACACGAGATGGTGCCCTCAGTTGCCAGTCACAATGTTTGACGCATACTCTTGCCTGCTCCTCAGTAAACACGAAATGTTGGCTCAGTCCTCTCTTCATAGCCACCTCAGTATTTACAGTGGTTAGTCCTGAGCAAGACATCCAGTTCTCATGACAAAACTCTATCAAGTCACTCAAAAATAAGCATGACACACACTTTAGAAGGATCACAAACAAATAAAGAGGAAAAGGCTTTTTGGAGCTTTTCAGAACCAGCCTTGCCTGCAGCCTGACCAGACCATCTGAGCGTTCAAAGTCATCGGGACAAAACCCTGGGCTCATTCCTAGATAGCACTGCATTAGCTATCCCTGCTCTGACAGGCTACGCTCAAAAATTTAAGTGCTACCAGCTCTCCTAGCGCAGCCTCTCATCTCCCATTGCTTTCTAAGAATACCCTGACTCCTCAAATCCAGTATCTGACCTCTGCTAGCGGCCAAAGGTGGTTGCATCAGTCCCAGTCTCGCTGCAGAGCAGACCTAAGTGACCAGCAACACTGGGCAAACCCGGCTCTGCGACCAGGTAACGCTCTTGGCACACCACTTCTGGAGAGAAGGCAGGTCTTCCCAAGGGCTCAGGCAGACATCCCTGTACCACTCCTGCAGAGTTTTCATTCACTGTTAGGAAAAATAGTTTCCTACTTTATGGTTAATCTTTTAGTGTTATTTCAAGTGTCCATTAACAGTGAACACGCCTGCCTGCGGGTTAACAGAGACAATATTCCTTTACCTCGAGCTTTCACTGACTATCAGGTTGTGCAAAACCAAGCCTGAGATCAGGAGAAGAAAATTTCAAGTGCAATGAGAAACTGTCCCACTAGTGAGCTATTTTCCCACCATGCATGACTAGATTTCATTTTTTTGGACCAGATTTAGTTTTAGCTCTCCTCCCAAGCAGCAGTACTCTGACTCATACGGTTACAGATCTCCGAGTCCAAGAAGGAAAGTATTACATCCAAAGTTTTTTGGGTGGATTTTTTTTAGCAAGGAAGTAGGTTTACCCTGTATATTACCAGTAAATTTCCTTTCACAGACACCACCTCAAAACCAATTTTACACTGGGCATATAGGCTGAAGACAATATGCTTCCAGGTGACTGCCTGCCACCTCTTCAGTAAGCCTTCTGGTTTTGCCACTGAAATGCACTGCCCAGAACAAAAATCTGAATATTGGCTCATATGGGTGGAGCACATATGGGTTTGCTCTTGTCCAATAAATTTGCTGCTCAAGGCATCATAGTAAGTTTCACCCCAGTAGACAGATCACAGCAAGAACTGTTTTCTTGATTAACTTATGCTAAGTTGTCAACTTCCACTTCTCCTCAAAAATACTCATCTTAAAGATGCTAGTAAATCCTTACTCAGAAGATTTTTTATTCACACTTGTACAGACAAGCTTAAACTTGGAAGTTAATTACAAAGCAGGGGCATTCAGTAATTCACCACATCAGGAAGGGGATTAGCTTCCTGCCTTAGAACAACGTTTTCGGAAGCTGCCTCAGATACGAGGTGCTGCAGACTCCCACACTTTCTACTTAAGTCCAGGAGAGTTCTGCCTGCTCAGAGCATCTGCAGAAGTCAGGTTCAAGGACTTGACTTGGCATTCCCAGCTAGGTGTTGGTTGATTAAAATAATCAGTAGCCTTTAAAAACACAAGTCTGTCTTTGCTTTGCCTTCTTTTTTTTGACTGTGTGAAAAGTTGTAAGCATGTGGAGTTCTGAAAAACAGTAACAGCTGACAGTTTTAGCACAGGGGAATGCTTTTGGGAAATTCTGACTTCTTTACCCTACTGATTTTGCAGTTCTTTACAGCCCCATATCACAGCATACTGTTTATAGAGCAAACACACAAAAAAACCTCACACTCACTTATTTCAAAGTACAGTAAGGACTAATTAAAGCTCAGGATGCTTTAAGATTCCTAACATGAATATTATCATAGTAAAATGGAAGAGTCCACACTAGCAAAGAAGGCATCCTGATCTGCCAGCTATCAGGTGATGAATCCTAGTAATGACAAGGCAACCTGTCATTTTCACACATCAGTAGGTTCAGGCAAGCACCAACTTGCACAATACTGAGCATCCGCTTCCAGAGCAGAGGTACAGCTGGTCTCCTTCCCTGGGTAAATTCTGCCATGATCTGAGACACGCCGTAAGGATCTCTTCCTAGTGAATATAAGGCTAGTGAGCAGGTACCAGAAGTATGAGATCATCACTAAAGAGTTAAGCTGAAGAACACAGTCAGACAGAAAGATCTGCAGAGAACATTTAACTGCTGCAGGAAGTAGAAAAGATATTAGACTTTTAGTTGAGACAACTGCTATAACATTAAAGCAAGCAGTCAAAAGACAAATACAGGCAGACACTGCTGCTCCATCTACAAACACTGAGATCCATGCTATTTTTCCCCTTACAGCCATTCATGTTATGTTTTAACTTAATTATGTATCTCCTCCTAGCTTTCCTCCTCCCACAAGCGTTTGCTCAGAGCTGTACAGATTTCTCTTAAGTTAAATTATTTTACCTTGTGGTCTGCTGTAACACATTATCTATTTCCCTCAGTGCTCCATATTTTCTTCCTTCTCCAATTAATCTGAGATGAAAGTACGTATTTTCTTCACTGAAAATCAAAGGCTTGCTAATATTTGAAAGACTATTATTTGACCACAATTTACTTCTCTAAATAGCAGAATCCTACTCCTGGCTCTTGCACCATTCCTCTGGAACCCCGAATAAGCCCGTTCCCAAGCAATGCCTATGCCTTTAACCTGCAAATGCACAACAGCACTTGGTCAGCTCAAAGATGTATTTATCACACAACAATTAAGGGTTCATGACTTGCAATTACCCTCTCTGCCAGCACTCTGGTCATGTAAATGTATCTCAAAGTAGAACCAAAAACCCACCACAGCAGAAAAATATTTAAGGACCCCTTTCATGGCCAGAGCAGAGCAAGTGAGTTTAAAGCATCCTGTTTAAGCAGAGCATCCTGTTTAAATTTAAATCTGCTGCTAAAGTATTGCATTGATGCTCAGCATTACCCCATAGAGCAGACATCCTCCATCTGTATATAAACATGGCTGCGATTTTCAGAAGATTTAAGCCCTCGGTTCTCTGCATAGCACTCAAGCTCACAAAGCACGTACTACAGCAGAAGCCTAAGCAACTTAAAAGCACAAAGATCACTGACAGAACAGTTTACCTGCAGTACCTGAGCAGGCCAAGTATCTGCATCTCTGTGTGCATCCCTGTAGGATCCTTCACTTCTAGGTAGTTGCTAAATCCCGCTGTTGGCCTTCCCATAACAAAGCAAAGTAGGTGTTATCAAAGAAGGCATTCCCTCATCATAATCTCGGAAGTGTAAGTATTTCTCTAGATGGCTGGGGAAGGTTGAGATACGAAGGTATTAAGTTGCTCCTCAAAGTTATACCTGAAGTCAGACTAAATCCTGTGGCTTCAAGATGTACCTCTGCATTCTCAGTATGTGACATCGCAAAGCACACAGTTGCAGCACACGCTGCCTGGCCCTTCTCCAGCTTTGTCAAGGCAATTATTGTAGCACAAGTACCAAGCTTAATAGCTACTTATTCTCACCACTGCCTTAGGCATTGCAATGCTGCCTTTTCCCTGCTTTTACTCACGCTAAAATTTCAGTTTGATAGAAGTGGCGAAGTTAGCCCAACACAGCTGAGTTTAGGTCCATGCCCACCTCCAATTTCCCTCCAGGCAACATACAAACATTTGCTAACTCAGCATGTGTCATCAGAGCCTGGTGACACATTGATATGTATCCCTATTTCATTTGGGACATAAAAGCTCCCAAGAGAGAAGGATGCTTTTGGGGTAATGCTCAGGTGTGGGATCAAGTAAACCCTGATGCACTTCCCACAACCTTGGCACTGCTTAGCTCCATCAGAAATGAGATGGTCTCACCTCAAGTCCTTCCACCTACTGAGTCTTTAGTCATTGCCTCCTCAGCAGCCCCCTTAAACCATCTGTTCTCCACAAGTTGGAGGTGCCTTGTTTTCTCCATGAAGAGCAATACAGCTGTCCTAACAGGGCTGAGCTGCACGCTGCCTTGCATCAGACAAAAGGACAAGTCAGACAGTTATGCAGCCATCTGAATATAGCCCAGTGCTTTCAGTTTTTCCCATTTGTAAAGTGGAGATAACAGTACTACTCCCTCAAATCCAAAGATTTGTGTAACAGTGCTCTTAGGATTAAGAAAAATGAGAAAAAAAAAAGCCACACATTTTTGTTATTTTCACATTGCAAAATACAAGTGGCATGACTATGGATGATTTTACAAACAGCTTTGTGGGCTGTCTGGACATCCCCTCTTCTTGGTCCTTTGGGCTTCAAGTAGAATCAGCACATACCACATGCTTTGTTCTTTTTATCGGACCAATTTTGCTGGTACTGCTGCCTGCTCTAAGATCTTTTAATTTAAGAAAGTTGGTAGCAGGGAAGTAACAGCATCGTAACAATGGACTAAAGGACCCCTGAGGTCCCTTCCAACCTGAGTTATCCTACAAGTGTATAACCACACCAACAGGAAATGCCTGGGGCTGACCCAGGGAACCTTCCTTCCAGTTCTGGGGCCCAGGAGAAACCAGTCTACGAAGAGATGTATCACCTGTCTGGCTTCTACATGGCTTCTCTCATCTCTTCAGTGATTTTAACACCATCAGCCGGTATCCTAGTCACCATGCTGAGTCCCCGGCAGCAAAAGCACACATAGCAGCCACACTGACATTTGGTATTATAAATACAGGCTCTGCACTGTTGGATAATCTGTTAACAGCAGAGTGACACTGGAAGAGTAATTAGCAGCAACTAGTAAGTCATCGCATTCAGGAGGAAAAAATAATATATGTATTTGTTTGGCAAGACGTGCAACTAAGCTTTGATTGCAGTCAGCATCCCTCCTCTGTGCTCTGAGGCTTCCAGCACGCGTGGGATTCAGTGCTACTGCAAGGAGCCAGCAGCAGCCCTAGACTGAAGTCCTGCACAGCCACAGCCCAGGTCTGGCAGTGAGGGCAAGCGTGCTGCCCTGCCATGTGAACATGCCTCGATGACAAGCTGAAAGAAGCCCTGCAGTAGTGGGTGGGGAAAATCAGCCCTGGCAGAGCCTCCAGCCCCTCTGCTGAATTGTCCCCATCAAGTGCATCAGTCAGTACCAACTGCATCAGCATTTGTTCTTCCACAGATTTCCATCCACTCAGAGAAACTCGTCAGCACTCACATTCAGTGTGCAGCGAGCAGCTGCTGAGCAATAGCTGCACCACCACCCTGGTATCAAGCTGGAGCAGTGACATATGTCATGTCCACACAACGGCAATAATTGTATCTGTACACAGTAGGTCTACAGGCAATTTCTTCTTATGCCTATTCAGACAAGAAAACAGCCCCTATCACAATCACATTGAGGAACCATGCTTATTCTGGATACTGTTTCCATAGCTTATTATCACAGTTTCCAATACCCCCACAAAAACAAAAGAGACTACACATTACAGTAGGGCCCCAACGTTATTTTAACAGGACTGGGTTTTGCAGCATATACACATACATTCCGTGGTAAGATGTCTCAGGTTACCAGTCTCTAGACTAGCCAGCACTCAAGGGTATCAAATGGAGAAAGACCTCTTCCCTTTGACATATTTTCCATTTCCCCTCCAATTATTTCCTCTAAATGCTTTTCTACAGACAAGTCTCTCAGGGGACTCTTCATTATTTCATTTTCTAAAAGCCACGACACTATAACTTGCTGCTAGAGAGAAAACTGATGGGACACAGTGAGGTCACAAGCTCTCCTGGGACAGGAGTCATCAGAAAGAGACAGAAAACAATTTAATTCATTTGCTCTCCACCAGGCAGATAAAATCCCAGGATTCAATTGGAACCAGTGGAGATGCACACCAAGGATGAATATACCCCCTTCTGTTTGCTCAGCCTAAAAGAGAGGGGTGGTGTACCCCGATACACTGACTGTCCTTCACCAAACCCTCCTCTGGCCCGACAGCCATACATTATATATTGCGCCACTGCAGCGCTGACTGCATAGATCCTCTAAAAAGGATTTACGAGGTTAGACTGACAGTACTTAGAAAACATGAAAACAGCAGAGCCAACAGGTGAATCTGTTTTGCTCATATGCTTCAGGAGACCTATTTTCCCCTTCTTAGAAAGATACAGCCCAGCAAGTTTTTCACTTTAGTGGCAGGAATCATTTTCTTTACGCGTCTATGGACAAACAAGCAGATCTTGGTCTGTGACCTGAGGATCAGTAAAATGTGTTCCTGCAGTGTCCTTCCCTTGGCATGGTTCCCGGCATCCCTGGGGGATACTGCATGGACTGTTGGAAGTTAGCTAGAAAGGATCCCAAGCTCTCAATGTGTATCCATAGCAAAGGAAAAAAAAATAATCTTATTCCGAGCATGCTTTCTTTGCACCAGATACAGCCCCTGTGCCTTATTCCTAGTACACATCCTGCACTCACTACTCAAGGCTTCCCTTGCACAAGTCCAGAATTTGGGGCTACTCGCAGCTAAACAAGCAATTCATACACCGCGGACCCTTCCAACAGTAGGAGAGCTTTATAAGCCACCCGGCAGCAAACAGCTTAAGAGAAAAAAGTGGGGGTGGGAGAACGACATCCAATAGATGTCACAAATGCAGTTTGCTGAAAGAGAAAAACCCACGCAAGCATCTGACCAGGTATCACAGCAGTCGCTGCTTTTAAAACAAGTCACCAGCAACCTGCATCTCCTTCACAGCATTAAAAAAAACCTTGATAACGAAAACCTGTATACCACCGCATGTAATTAATTAACAAGGCCAGAAATAAGCTGAGGAAGAGCCCTCCTCCCCAGGTGTTGTGTATCTACGCTGAGGCAGATAACCAGGCAGCACGGTCTGCAATTTAACTCAAGTTGCAGACGATGAATGCGAAGGTCAGATGAAGGGAAGGCACACATTGCCTGTCACAAAATGGTAGCACCCGGGGATGCGGGCATATAGGAGAGAGATAACCCCGTCCTTCCCGCAGCCTCCCCGCAGCTCCTGACATGGCACCCGCGATGGAGGACAGCCAGGCAGGGCTGGGGGAGGGGGACGGAGCAGATTAAACTTAAACACCACCCCCCCACAC
>WHYT01017823.1:341715-364610 GCA_009806455.1 Tetrax tetrax
GGGTGGGCAGGGGGCTGCCGGAGCCGCCCGGGCAGAGCGTGTGGGAGGGGACGGTCCGGAGCCCAGCGTCTCCCCAAGCAGCGGGCGAGGGCTCGGGGGAAAACGCCTTCTCCCGGGGAATCGCTCGTACGCACCTAACTGAGCCGCCCTGGATAGAGACACGCTTTATTTTATTGTTGAACTTCACTCACTTTTTTTTTTATTTCTCTGGCTGGGTCTCCTGGCCTGGGAGAGATAATCGAACTTAGTTCTGCCGTGGCACCAGCGCTGGGGATGTGGCTGAGCACTGTGGGGCGGGAGGGATGAAAAAAAATAATGTTTTATGTGTTAAAAAATAAATGGCAGCTGCCAGAACTAAAAAGGCAAATAGCTGAGATTTTCTTACAAAATACAAGAGTTAAAATAACCATCTTAGATAGGAGCAGTTGTCCCTGATGAGCTGAGATTTGTAGAACTAATATCAATTCTCTGAAATTATGTGTTTATTTGCAGTTGCTATTCTTTGTAAAGCCTCTGGAAATTCAAAGCAATGGGATGTGAATTTAAGAAGAAAGTTAATTCCTGATTTAATAAATTATAATAATTACTTTATTCTTATAAGGCATATGTCTCTGAGGTAAATGTGGGAATCTTTCTGTTCTGCTAGAAATACAAATATCTTTAAATCTTTTTTTACCATTTTCATATATCTTGTACTATAAACAAAGCTGCCCTTAAAATGCCAGCGTGGGATTGACTGCGAGATAGCGTGGATGCATCTTACACCTTTAAAAGTATGATTTTTCTGGTATAAACATCTCAGCTCTGAGACTGGAACAATCTAGAGCAGCAAATGTGAAGATGCTGTAAATGCTGTTAAGAGGGTTGGGTTTTTTTTTGTCAGTGTGGATATTTTGATCCGTGTTTGTACCTCTCTACAGCCCTAAGAGAGCTGTGTCAGCAGTCGTGCTTAGAGGTGGGCCTGACCTTGTAATCGCCTGAAGAAGTGCCTGCTGGTTTCTTCACTTTTCTCTCGTGTCTGCTCCACCCTCCTCAGGACTGGAGAGTCTTTCTCCACTCGCTCCTTCCTCCCTGTGTTTTAAATATGAAGGCCATGCTTTATTTTTCCATCAGGTTCTTGCAGTTAGGGGGCACCATTTGCAGTTATGGCCTGTCTGGCTCTGTGTGGGAGGCATCGATTTTGGAAAAATGTGCTTTAAGCTACTGAGAAAACTCCCTGGTTTTTAGAACTTCTTTTTTGTTGTTGTGTTAAATGTAGCTGCTGATCTAGATTACTGGTTTCTACTGACGAGTACCGCATAATTCTGTAGAACTGCAGTCAGCTCCTGGGCTTTTTTTATGCTGCTTGACAGGCTTTATGTGGGCTTGGTGCTAAGGAGTTCTCTCTGACCTCAAATTCCTTGATAGACAATCTGTCAGCTTTGGAAATTCCAGGAGAGTGGAAGAAAGAGGATACAGTGCTGGTGTATGGTATCTTTTCATGCATGTATATCAGCGTTTCAGCTGTTCTTTGCTGGTCTGTTTTATATTTGTTAGGTGCCTGGAATTGAAGGGTACAGTTTTTATTCGGTTCTTATGATTAATGCCCTCTTTTCCAGGGGTTTGCCACCACCGCAACAGCAACAGATGCTGAGCTTACGGGCAACAAATCAACCATCGCTGCTCAATGCCAATCCTATGCTTCAGCGGGCCTTACTCATGCAGCAGATGCAAGGTACTGTCGTTATGGGAGACGCTTTCTTGTTGGAGTTATTTAATCATCCTTCATGGACTGAAACCATAGTATGGCTATTTCTTGCTGAACCATTGCAGTCCTTGTATTTGGCAGTTCCATTTGTCGTCTTTTTTTTTTTTTAACTCTTCAAATTTGTCTGTAGTCCACATCACAGAGGTTCTTCAGTTGTTGAAAATCCCCTGTGCCCAACTGTTCACAGCATCATAACACTAGTAGGGTTAGAATCTAAATGTGTGTCTTCCCTCTTAGACTTGGTGAAGCGAGTGTTTTTCCATCAATATATTTAGATAAAATACTTGGATTTTTATTATTTGTCTGCCTGTCTTGGTTGGAAGTTAAAACAATTTATTTCTTATCTGTTACGTATACTCCAACCTTGTTTGCAGTAGAGGCTTGTCTTTGTCCAAACTTAGTGCAGTACGAACAAATAAAGTATATTGTGGTGGACAATGGTTCGGGTTCCAATTGTCTTGTGAAATTTTGATTCCCTGAAACGACGGTCATTTGTGTGGTGGATAATATCACTGTTCTTCCATCACTGTGTTTGCACAAGTGGGTTTTTTTTGCCAAATGCGATGTTTTCAAAACAAATTTATGAAGCTGCCTTAATAATAGCACTGCTAACATAAAGATGGTAGGAATAAAGCTATGTTGTTATTTTTGCTCTTGTCTTAACCTGACAGCTCTTCAATACAAAAAATCAGTACCTGGGGTAGTTTTAAAGTGCCTAGTTTAGATTAATGCTTGCAATTTTGATCTTGCCTGTGAATCATGCCCAGATGCGAAGACAATAGCTGCATGTTAACTCTCCTTTTGTTCTCTCTTGCCCATTTAATGAGAGGGCTCTCTAGTGACTCCAGTGGCTCTCCACAGATCTCTCAGGTTGTAGGGAAACTGGCACTGAAAAAGGACAAACCACGCTGGGAAGATGGGTGTATATATTTGTGTCGGGGGAAAAAACGTCTGACTCTACTCTAGTCAGCCATACTCCTTTCAGATATGTGTGGTGTTAGCATGGGCTGACCTTTTCCCTGCAGCAAAATCTCTTACTGAGGAGTTGTATTTAAATAGTTTGCCAAGGACCTCAGGCAAATTAGATACGAGAGTCATATAAGGTATGTTAATGAACACCCAAACACGCTACACGCGCTCTGACTTGTTCCTCTGCTCAGAGCATTGTTCCTCTGCTTTTCACCTCTACGCGCTGAGTTGAGTTGTGCCTTCTCTGTCAGTAATCTATACCAGCTAGCCCACAGGTAACATACAGTATGGTTACGATGTTCAGTGTGGCCCTTCTTGGGGATGTGAATTTTTTTGGTCATTCATTGGGTTATATGTAAGAATATCTGATGCTGTAGTACTTCTGTACCTGGGAAACATCAGCGTAAATAATTAATTGAGCGTGTGTGGCTTCAGCAATGGGAATAGGGAAGTATAAATACTTCAAGTTGAAATGGATATGCAGTTCTTTAAAGGTACTGAACAGAGAGCGGGAGATTATTTATTGTCTTATAGATTTATTTTTTTTTTAATACAGATGTGGCTTTTTACAGCAAGAGATTATTTATGGTAAGAGATTGGATTACTTTTGAAGACAAACATAGGAGAGTACTTCCTGTTGTGTTGCAGGCTTTAAACAGTGTGGCTTGGTTTTTCAGATTTGGGAGTGCCTGTCTCCAAACTTTTCTAGCCTGTTTTGACAGTGGCCAAAAAGCCAGAGTATGCACTAATTTAAGTCAGAGAGAAAAAAATTGCAATATAAGTCCAGGTTCCCAGAATGGTGGACAGCTTCTGAGGGTGTAGCTGAGGCATCTGTGCACTTCCATTCCTTCACTGCTGAATTTGGGACAGCGAAGACTGCATTTGTAAGAAAATGTGGGGACTTAGTTGATAGTGTGTCAATGCTGAGAAGAACCGTTCAGAAAGCAGAGCATTGTAATTGGAAATGGCAGGGTCTCAAGTGTCGGAGTTTAGGTTGACATGTTGAGCTTGCATGACAACCAGGTGGCAGAGAGGACTGGAATCTCTTGTTTGAAAAGTCCAGCGTTGTTTTAAATGAAACGCTGTTACTGGCTTGCGTTAAACAGCATCCGTACTATGTTGTGAGCTGCCAGCTGCACAAATGTGGGGTGAATTTTCCTTTTTTTACAGAGAATTTCTGTAAAAATGAGACCTTGTTTGTTGCAAACACAAGTGCTAGTGTGCTCAGATCAAATAATTGCTCTAATGATCTTAGCCTGCAGTGACAATTATGATTAAATAGCCTGATGCACAGTAATAGTTGCCATCACATCAAATTCTGTTCCGTGGGGGCTGAAGACGGTGGGGTATAGAGCGCCCATACGGTGCCCAGTAAAGCACAGGATCTTGTGCGGAGGAGCCCTTCCCCTCTCTCCCTGCTCCTTGTACAGGTGGAAGATTTTCTCTCTCCTTTGCACGCTGCAGGGTAATGATACGCTGTGTGTTTGCATTTATAGGAAACCTGCGTGGATTTAACATGACAGCGCCAGCACTGCAGCAGTTTTTCCCTCAGGCTACAAGACATTCCCTCCTGGGGCCACCACCTGTTGGGGTCTCACTAAAGCCAACGCGGCTGGGCTTTCCCAGCCTTCCCTTTCAGCGGCAGAACCGGACCTTTCGCAAGGTGGGCTTGTGGTTTCCAGCTGTTTGGGAGCTCTGTGCTCCTTTTGCACTTGCAGCAGTAGACTGTATTGTAGGTGGAGAACAAAAAAGAAGGGAGAGAGCCTCACAATGAAAACTACTTTTTGTACCATGCTCCAAACACAGAAATGCAGAAATTAGTCCATCCCTAAGGTTCTTATGGTCCATATTTACATTTATGATGCACAAGTTTCTTGTCACTTCTTGCCAAAGAAAGAGAATTCCTCATAGCAGAACTATTTAAACCTAAGATATAAAAGAAGCCTTTAGAAGTACCTTCAAGTACTTCAAGCTTCAAAGTAATTACAATAGAAGAAATCCTGGCTGAGTGCTTTGCTCTTTACAGAAGCCAGAGTTCTACCCCATTAGCCTTCCAAAGCAGTTTGTTGTTCCCAAAGGACTTGCTCCTACCATGACACATCACTCTGCCTCTTTGGGCTGTTTTCCTTTTTTTTAAGATCAGGATGATATTTGTTCTTTTGGATTTTGTAAAATCTACTTTTTTTTTTTTTTTTTTTAAATACAAACCTTTCTCACTTTCCATCATTAAGACCTCTTTCAAAACCTGGAAATGGTTCTTGGATTAATTGACTGGTACCTTCCTCCTCTTAGATTACCTTTTGCATATTTGGTCCCATTCTGTCAAATAGCTGTGCTGGATAAGGTAGGCTTCCACTCTTGGATTGTTATTTCTCCAGGGTCAAAAGGAAGGGGAGTTATTTGGGACTATTCTTTTTCCCTGCCCATGCATCTCTTGCCAGAGTCCCTCTAAAGTGACCCTACTCTCTGCAAGCAGCACCCTCCTACAGCTGCTACCTAAAGCACTGGAGAAATGTCATAGGCTGCCTGTGGAATTAAAGTACATTGCTCTGTTTGACCGTGTAAACTTGTCTGAAGCAAGACAGTCCATTGTAAACCATCCATTCCTTTCCATTACCGTGTGGTGGAATTCCCGCTCCTGCCCCGCAGTAAGAGTCTGGCGCTTTGGGCAGTGTGTTGGGTATGAGGAAGGACCGAGAGCTGGCAGTGACTCTCTGCCCGTTGCAGGACTTCCAGAGGGTCCCTGACAGGAAGCGGGAGCTAGATCCTGGTTCTTCATCCCAGATACAAGGTGATGAGAAAATGGAAATCCCAGAGGGAGTGCAAGCAGGGTCAGAGCAGAACAACTCCTTGCCATCCACAGGTAAGGGGGAGCCTGTAGTGAAACAAATACTTCTAGACATGATAAACTTTAGTCTTTGCTGCAGGAATAGCAAAGAGGAGGTGGCTTTAGTCTTAATCAGCTACGTTTCTTTATAGTTGTAAATACTTAAACTGCCTGTGACAGCCTTCTGCTGTGTGCTTTATATAGTCCCAGGTATTTTTGGTTTTTCTAAGCTAGCTCCATATCTCTTGCATGGAAGCCTCTCAGAAGTCACTTTGACAGTGAGCTCCATTTAAGGTGGGGGGAAAAAAACCAGCTGGTTTGAAATTAAAACTTCCACATTGCCTTACCCATGCTGAGCTCAACATTTCATGGAGTCAGACGCATGAAGCAGAACCAGTTGCAATCATCACAATAAGGACAAGATGAGTTAAAAGAGTACTTGTACTCCAGTTGTCAGAACAGAAACTGCTGGCACCAAATCTCTTTATAGTATTGGATACAATACAGATATGGGAATGTTATTCTGATGAAGAGTGCCTAATCTAAAAATACAGACATATGATGAGGTTGTGGCCAGTGTATATGCAGTGGGGAAAATGACCCGATTAAATGGTTGCTGTCAGGTAGATATGCCAGCTTGGCTTACGTGAATGTTCCTATGATCTAGGCTGTTGTCACCTAGGTATAGAACTAAGAACTACTTAGCAGACTACTAGAAACATAGATTTTTTTTTTTTTTTTCTGGACAACACCTCATACAGTGACATCTCCAATAAAATTAAAATCTCTGGTCCTTATCTAACCTTGTCACTACAATTGTCAAAATTGGAATAAGCAAGTGTATAGAATTATTTGCTTTAACAGAGTTTTATTGGCATTGGCCACTCAGTTAGGGAACTTGCTCAGGGTGGCATGGTCTGCTTTGCTAAGAAGATCTTCTGTGTTCCTGCAGAGCCAAGAACTGCAACAGAATCTATGTTGAACATGGAGCCTGCAGCAAAAAGACTGAAAAGGTATTTATTGAATGGGGTATTGAAATAGTTACTGGGTTTAGAATTATTGTCTGATTTTATTTTCGAATAATTAGGGCTGTACTGTACTGGCTTGATGTCTAGCATGTAGGAGGTATTTCAGATGCTCATGGACAATTCAGAAAATCTTGTGATGCTTGCTGAGATCCAGGGTGTTGCAGGGTCTCTGCTATGGGTGATGCAACTATGGGAATGAAAAATACAAGATGCAGCTCATGTAAACATGCAACAAAGTGGAGTTTGCTCATATGTTCTCTTGCCAGGATTCTTGTAAGAAGCAGAGAGGTTCTTTTCTATTCTGATACATTTCTCTAATTTTCTTCCCTAAATGTCAAAAAGGGAAATGAGTAGACATGTATCAGCAGAGAGGAAAAGCCTTGGAATATGGTAGGTTACAGTAGGTGTAGGAGAGGGTAGTTTATTTTGAGGAATGAGGAAGGGAAGGGAATCAGTATTCCCTGGTATCCAAGCCTCTATCCCTGAGTGCTGAGCTCTGTATCCCTTCTGCAAAGATTGTCTTGCCAGTACCCCTGTCTGTTGGGTAAAAATAGACAAAGGCAATCCTATTATCCGCGAGGGATGCGCAGCGCGCAGGCATGCTGGCCGTGGCGGGCCCATCTTGGCACTCCCTGGGCGCAGGAAGGGACAGACAAGGCTGTATTGCCATCTAGCGGGAAGGCACATCGGGGAGCTCCTGGTGCCATCTGCGCGGTGCCGTACCTCTCCCAGAACTGCCGCTGTTCGCTGGTGCAGAGGGAGGAGAGGAGGGAGTGAATACAGATTTCTGGAGGCATTGATTTGAGAGTTCTCTAACATGTGTTAATGCTATGAGTCAGGACTCCTGGGTCCTCTTATCTTCCCTCTTAACGATTCACTGCATGGTTTTGGACAAGTTTCTTGACTTCTCTCTTTCCCATCTGTAGATTGGAGATTAATGGCTAGCTTTAGGGAGAATATTTCAGGATTACTTTGATGTTCAGATATTACCTTGATCATGTAAAACATTAAAGAGTGATAAATATTACGTGAGCAGAGACCACCGTGAATTATGGACTCTGATTTGCAAGAAAGCGAATAAATTCAATTAAAACTAAGTCAAATGCATTTGAGCATATGCTTTGTTAATCTGTTTGCCAAAGCTAATTTAATTTTAATTACATTAATATTTAGTAGGGTATTAATCAAAGTCCTGTTACATACACTGAAAAAAAGAATCAAGTCTGAAGAATGACAGATCTCACTGCAGCACGCCTGCTATTAGGAAAATCCTTTCTGAAGCAGTAGTTGGGGGCTCCAGATTTGATGCATATATTATGGCTGGTATTTACTTAGAATAGATCATTCCTTAGATATTTTTTTTAATGTTTCTGTCTATTTCCAATGAACAGATGATGTACCTTTGAAAAAAAAAAAAAAATTAGTTTACTCTTCTCATATCACCCTTCACAGATGAGAAGGGAATTACACCCATCCATGTCAGAGACTTTTGTTTCGTGCTTCATTGTTCCATTTCCTCTTGGCCAGGAATACCAGCCTCCTTCTTCATTTCAGGTTTTTCCCACTTCAGCCTTTTCTCGTATGTATCATCGGTATGCCTGGAACAACATCCTCATTCCAGTGCAGAAAGCACTCATCATCTTCAAATCCTCCTTGAACACCCACTTCTTCTAGCGTGGCCTGACAAGTATCCATATAATACCATTTCCTCCTAAGATGATGCTCGTGATGGCTTTTGCTCCCTTAGATTGCTCCTTAGATTTGCAGTTTAGACTGCAAACCCTTGCCCTAGAGTGCTGTCACCATCTGTGTGTGGTATAGTGTTGAGCCTGCTGGCAGCACTTGACAAATAATGTTAATGCCAGCCACTCTTCTTTTCTTCGTGTTTGCACTGCCCAAACCCTGCTGCATATTTATAGCTGTGTAACCCAGTTCCATTATCACCTATCAATCTGATAAATTATGCGGTGCCTGTGTGTGGATCACTGGATGCAGAGTCTGCGTTCTGGCTTATGTAGGATGTGCTGCCCCCCGTTGGCAGAAGGGCACCAGCAGGTGGGATATTGAGCTGGCTTGAGAGAGAAGACATTCAAGCCATGGTGAAAAGTGTGAGCCCTGATGGAAAATTGGGAGATGGAGAAAGCATTGTAAAGTACACTTTGTGCACTCTGCAAGTCAACCATTTATTCTCAGCAGTCCCCTCAGGATCTTTTTTTTTTTTCTCCTTAGCCAATCACCAGTACCAATTAAACCAAAGCAAAGTCCTTTTGATTTGTGTTTTGCACAGCTCCACTTCCCCCACAAGCAGAACTGTAGGGAGTCTGGAACGAAACGTGCCTGATGTGAATAGAGCAGGCAGTTAGGATGAAACTCCTGTAAGACGCATTGATGACTCGTTCGGTTTTGACAGGTCTCTGTGCGTTCCCTCATGCGCAGAGCAGCCTGGAGTGCTGTCCAGGTACTGCAGTTTCCCTGCAGGACACCAGTCAAGGCAGGAGTGAGCTCTCGAAGCTCTTACTAAGAATATTTCCTGTATGAACTTCTTTCCCTGCAGGCCTCTTGTAGGAGGGGGCAGTGATCCAAAAAATCAGTTGTAACATTCTTGTCCAGGTTATTTGGCTGCTGTTTCTGAATCTGTTCTAAAATGCCCACTCCTCATTGTTTTTATTTATGTCTGCTGAATCCTTGCCTGAAATACCACTTCCAGTAGCTTATTGATTTGGGAGTTTAGTGGGGAGTGTTTTAGCATAGACCCCAGCCTGTGCCTTGGTGTGTCTTCCAAATCTTTTCATCTATAACATGGCAAATAAGATTATTTTCTTGATATCCTTGAAGTGTGGCCAAGGAGTCTACATTAGAGAATGCAACAGACGACAAGGAGGCAGGAGAGTCAAGCACCCGCATCCAAGCTGATGGTGAGTTGCTGGGCACCATGATTTGCACTTTTAGGGCACTCCTTAGTGGAACTGTAGATCCTGTGTGTCACATAAAAAATGTCCTTCCTCCAATCACACAGCATGGGGAAAGGAGAAAATCTAGGAACCAAATCTAAACGTAGTCTCCTAAAACCTGTTGTCTACCAAATGCAAATGATGGGAACTTTCCCTCTTTAATAAAGATTTATTTGGAGAAAGGCTTGTGAACTGGGCTTATGGCCAACAGCACTGTGAGGAAAGCTCCCTGACTTCATTTACCTGCTGTTTTGTTTTTCCGTCATTGCTATTTTGATTGAAGGCAGCTGAAAGGACTCTCTCTTCCTAGGTACAGGCAATGCGAAGGAGTACACAGCTGATGACCTCTCTAAAGAGAGGAAATTCTCTGAGGAACCAAAGGCTCCTGAGGTGCGTAGACACCGCTCCACACAGGCTGGGGTGGTGCAGAACACAAAACCTCCCCCTCCATCCCAGAGAAGCCCGTTGCCACTGGGAACCAGATGGCACCCACGTCTGGAGCTCTGTCTCCTGCTGTAAGCTGTTGTCCCTGGCAATAAGGCATAATACGTCTGCAATTAGCACGCAGTCTGAGCTGACTTGCTACTTTTGTACCTTTGCTAGCATGTACCTTACCTACTGCTGGCTGTTTGTAGATGCTGGGGTTCATTAAGATTTCAGTATTCATCTGGAAAGATGGGAAGTTGAATTGAAAGAGCCATTGAAAAACACATGTATTGAGGGCCATAGCTAAATACATCCTTTATGTTGCGGAAGAGCAGATGTAGAAAAAGTCAGGTGATGGCAGTAAAGATGCAGCTGCTGTGGCATTTGCCATCACAGCAGGTATGAGCAGATAATGGGAGCCTGTGCTTTTGAAAGGCAGCTTGGAAAAATGAGACACAGGTGAAGCCAGCAACCTGAGAGTCTTTTGCATGAAATACCTTGCTCACATGCTAGATGTTAAACCAGGATCTTATGCTGTGTAAATCTGGAAGCAGACAAGATTTAACCCATAGTGTGAATCAGTGGATGGTCTTCCATAATTGGAAACGTTTGTTGATGTGATTGAATGTATCATCCTGCCCTTGGAGTTCCTGACCCCGTCAGGTGTGGTGCTGAGTTGCCTTTAGTTCTGCAGTGGAGAAACGTGAGCCGATCGTGTCCCTTACCGAGGCGTTGTTTGTTGCTGCAGTCTCCAGAGACTGGATCACACAGTGTCTACAGAGGCTGTAGAAACAACCCTCTGTGCTAATAGGCCTGGTACCGTGACACAGCGATCGCTGACTTAGCAGCGTTGGGGGAAGGCGTGTGTGCGAGAGTCTTTCTGATCGGCCTCCTGTGGATTCAGGCTTAAATGTATTTTCTTAAGGGGTAGATAGCTTAGGTCACATAGAAAAAGCAGGTGTAATTTTTAGTGTCTTCTACTGAGAGATTGGATTTAATCTTGACTCCTTCTGTTGGTAGGTGTTGAGCTCTGGAGGTTCACTAAAAGTGACTATCCAGCAGAGCAGCGAGAGCAGAGCTATCAGTACAACAGCTCTGAAACCAGGGCACTGGACCTGCGAGGTGGGCACAGCCGATCCCAGCCCTGAATCGGTCCTTAAATTCTACTGTTACATCTGCAAGACCAATTGCTGCAGTCAGCAGGTAAAAATCCACAGATCTGACTGGGATACGGGTGGTCAAGAGAAGTTAATTAGATGGCCAGCTGCCATGGAGAGATGCAGCAGGAGACTTGTTAGCAAGAGCTCATGCTTTGGGAACAAGGAACATAAAAAATGATGACAAGCATGCAGATAAAATAAACCTCTCCTGAGGAGCTGGCAAGCAACGTGCTAGCGTGCGAATGTGGGTGGATCCACAGGCAGCCATGCTCTTAAGCTTTTATACCATTTCATTGTTAAACGGCAGCCAAGAGAATGGAAAGCATAGCTCATACCTGTTATTTTCTGTAGTTTGAATGCATTTAAACTGATTTTTCTCCTAACCCCTTTCAGAATTTCCAATCCCACATGGCTGGAATTCAGCACCAGCAGAGGCTTGGGGAGATACAGCACATGAGCAACGTTTGTTTTGTTTCACTACTGCCTATGGTGAAGGAGCAGAAGGTGCTGGCAGAGAAAGATGGGTAAGTGTTGGTCTGCGCTAGAAACACAATCTGAATGTGGACCTACATGGGTTCTAAAATTCCTCACTGCACCAGGGTGCCCCTGTGTTTTAGGTAAGGTACAAAATCCCTCTGGTTTCAGGGGCCTTAGTCTCCTTCAGGCAACTTTCTTCCTGCTGAAGGACAGCAGTGTTGATTTTGACCTGCTATGTAGTTTTTAATACAGGAGACCGGGTCAGAGACTTGTTTTAACTGGTGCCTTTCTGTCAGCGTGAGCTAAAGCAGCCTGTATAAACGTCTGGGAAGGGGAGAAGATAAATCTGAGCCTGTAAAGATAGGAATGCTGGGGAAAACAATGCCAAGAACAGAGTGCAAACTGCAGTATTCCATGGAGAATGTAAGAAGGTGTGACTTAGAGATATATCTGTTCTCACTTCAGAGAGACCCAGCAGCGATGGTGTAACACTTGTCAGATACACTTCACAGGCGATCTGATCAAACATCGCCGGACCCAAGAACACAAGGTAACAACCATAGCATGGATTTCATCTTTGCACTGACCTCTCGTGGGGATTGAGTGGATGTTTCTAGCATCTCCCACTCCCCAAGCAGCAAAGGAAAAGTGATTGGAGTGGGGAGATGCATGTGAAGTTCTGCTGCTAACATCCTCACTAAAGGCACCGCCGTGCCACCTCCAGAGGCACCTCCACTGCCTCTGAGCACTGGCATTGTTTGAACTTTTGGTTGCCATGCTATGTTGGTATGGCCTGAAGCACCTCTAGTTTATAATTCTTGACTTTTCCCAATAAATATGGCTTATCGTACTCACCTAATCAATTGAATGGAGGAATTGGTGAGCAGCCTGTAAATTTTCAAGCTGAAATTTAGGCATGCCATCATATTTATTGGCTTCTAGGGGAGAAGTGCCGGAACACTATTTATAAGCCACACTTGTTTTGCTCTGCATGTTTTCCCTCTTTTTGGCAGACAAGTGCTAGAGAGTCCTTTCTGCTGAAAATAAGACTTTCTTTGTTGTCTCCCTGTTTTAGATGCAGGGCTATGACTTTGTTTCACTTATGATTTATCTCCATTCTTCCAAAGTGGTGCCTCTTGTGACTCACTGAATTGTCCCTCTTTCCTTAGTTGGCCAAACGCTCACTTCGTCCTTTCTGCACTGTCTGCAGCCGCCACTTCAAGACCCCTCGCAAGTTCGTGGAGCATATGAAGTCCCCTGAGCACAAACAGAAAGCCAAAGAGGTAGTACTGCCTGAGTGGAGAGCTGTGCAGGACTGGAGGCAGCTATGCTGTGGAGCAGGTTAACTGTCTGCTTCCCTCGCTATTGCAGGGTTGAAAGGAAGATACGCAGTTCTAACCTTGTTTTAATTTTCATCTTTGGCTGGACTTCAATTATTAGAGCTTAAAGAAATTGAGTGAAAAAGGGACAAGGAGCTAGGTGTGTCTTGAAGCAAGATAGTTTTGTGCCTCTCTTGCAGTCCTTTCTACTCATCAAATGCAGTCTGTTCAGAGTCTGAGGTCTTCCTTGGTTAAATGGAGAGTGCAGAGTTGGTCTGATCTTTGTTTTCTGTACCTGACAGGTGAGGCTAGGAGAGAAGGAGTTGGGCAGCCCAGAAGACTCAGAGGAGTTGATCACAGTGGATGCTGTTGGCTGTTTTGAAGATGATGATGATGAAGAGGAGGAGGAGGAGGAGGGGGGAGCTGGTGAGGAGGAAGACCTTGATGTAGTGCTGATAGAGAATGAGGATTCTGCTGCCAAGCAGGTATGCCATGCAAAAGGAGAAGGAATGATGTATCTGAGAATCCGCTGTGGGATCCTGTGACTTAATTGGTCTTGGCTGGCTGAGCTCAGGGTTTGAAGAGTCGTCAACCTTGCACCCTACAGCAGAAGGGTGAGGGCTCTGGGGTTCTTCCAGAGCACAGGACGATGCAAAAAGAGAACCAGACACTACATGTGGGATGCAGGAGGGCGTTTCTGCTGTGCTGTACACCAGCTCCTGCTGGTGTCTTGAAACATTATCTTCTTGTTGAGGAGCACAAGCAAGGTTTTTTCAAGAGAAAAAATTTCTGACAAAGACATTGACATAGTCTCTTCGAGTAGCCCAGCAGTAGCTTGGTCTCACAGCAGACGTATCTGTGGAGGTTTATCTTGTTAAATATTTTCCTGGTAGAGAGCAGTTACCTAGTGCAAGGGGCATTTTTAACCCTTGGCCTCCAGACATTGGGGGTTGTATCTGGTCCTGACCAGATGCTGTGCAACTCCATCTCTGGTGTGTGAATCCTCTGTTTTGCTCCCAAGCTTACTAGAAAAATGTAAGAGCCCAGGAAGGGAATTGGCATAGATGCAGTAGGCACTAATGTTCTTTTGGTTTCCAGACTGGGCTGAAGGAAGTGTCTTTGGAGGATTACGAAGGAAGCGAGAAGTATTGTCCAGACACAGCCTATGGTAAGGAAGCAGAGTTAAGCACAAAGGCCCCCAGAGCCTTCTCTGGCCTAATGCTGTATCTGTAAGAGAGGATGGTCTCTACCTACTGCTGTAATGACTTCTTGGGCCATAGTGCTCAGCATCTGCATTGGACTGGTGCAGGTCATTCCTGCCTGGAGAAAGGGCCAGGCCTTGCTTTATTACTGTGTGATAAAAGGATGTGATTGATGTTTGTCAGCTGCCTTTTGCTTTGAAGACGAAAGGATGAGAGCAGATACTTCACTAAGGTAGGAAATGGAACGAGGAGGGCAGGAGTACTAAAGAAAGTAGGTAGCAAACGAGGGATGCTCTGGAAAGATGGAGCCTGAAAGTCTATTGATTAGAACGCTTTCCAACAGAAATGCAGCTTGTATAGAGATGCTGAACAGTACTGACAGTATTGAAGTCTCTGCCAGAGCCCAAACTGTGCGTGTTTCCTCCGCTTCAGAACCCCCACGCTCTGCCTAGCAGTTATTCAGACATGTTGTGGACCCGTGGGCAGTGTTGCCTCCAGAAGGCTGACTCTGGCCCCCACCTGTAAGCGATTCTGACTTCAAACCTCTAACGGCCACTCGTGTTGTGAGGAGGGCAGCTCTGTAGAGGCTGTTTTGTGCCCAAGGAGAGCTCTGTTTACACCAATCTTCCATATCGCTGTAACCTTCCACTATCGTGTGGCAGATGGAATAATGATTCATGCTGTGAATGTTCTCTGCGTGTTCCTCTTGCGCGCCTGCTGTCTTCTGCTTGGTTTGATCCCATTACATTAGATCACATGTTCTCTGTAGTTTTCCATTGTATTCTTTTTTTTCCTTTTTTTCCCCCCTTAATGCTCTGTGTAGTTTCTTTGCTCTGGCAGCCAGATTTCTCTCTGAATATCAACCACACAGCCATTCCATGGTAAGATGAGATATTCAGCAAGTCATCTTGCAAATCCCTGATTAACAGAAGCAAAGCTTTCCACTTTTCTTTTTCTCCCTCCTTCCCCTCCCCTCCCCTTTTAACATGCTTTCATTATTTGAGTTCCATTCAATGTGATCTGTGATTTCCCTTCCCCTCCCGTTTCGCAGGCCTGGATTTTCTGGTCCCCGTCGCAGGTTACCTCTGCAGGCTGTGTCACAAATTCTACCATAGCGACTCTGCTGCCCGGCTCGCACACTGCAAGTCCCTGATGCATTTTGAGAACTTTCAGGTTAGACCCTTTGGCGATTGCATGGCCTGGCATTTGTTATCCCCCGTGCGTGTCTCTTCAGTGAATCTACCATGTTAGCTGTCTTGTCTTCAGTTCATCTCCATCATCCTTGATGTCCATTGTGCCATAGCTTTCTCCTGGTGTGTGCTCTGTGTTTGTCTCCCATCACCCCTGTAGATCTAAAACCAGTCCAGTCCTGCTTCCCAGCTACTGCTGCTGTCATCTTGTTGCTCATTTCTGGCTGGAAATCTTCCTCAGAGTGTCTGCTCTGTTTGCTGAACCTGTGGAGTCTGTCATTCAGTCTAGGCCTCTTCTCTGTTAGACGGATTACAGGTGGGTCAGGATGGGGAAAGAACAAGAGACAGAGGCTGTTCCTTTTAAAGAAAGCCTGCACGTACGCATCTTTTCACGCAATACTGCAGGAACAGCTCCTTTAGCCAAAATTATGGGTGTGATTCATCCATGAAGGGGCCTGCTAAAATCAGATATTTACCTTAGAAATCTGGAAATGTAACACTACAGACTTCATGTGATGGAAGCTACAAGCTAGAGAGAGTCCATTTGGTCCCCAGGGTCAGCCTGCAACAGGAAGTCAGTCAGTCTGTCTGTCTGTCTGCTACCCTTTCCCAGAAACTCCTTAGCACAAAGCTCTGCCAACTGGTGCTGTTCCTTTGCTTTACTGGCTCCGCCTAAAGAAAAGACGTATTGCCCCTCGCTGCTTTTGTATCTAGAAGCTTTTCCTACTGGGCTGGCCTGGAATCTGCCTCCATTGTTCTGTCCTTGTTGACTTGCCAGGGGGTGAGGGGCCTGGATTAGTATCTTGTGGTGGGTGCGCAGGGCTTGCGCTGTCTCTGCCCTGTCCCGTGACCACTGCCTGGGCCCTGCCTGCGCAGGAGAGCGGTATTCCCTGACCCTGGCAAGGAGAGAGGCTCCTGCGCTGACTTTGTCCTCTGCCTGCACTCAAAACCTGCTCCAGCAAAAGCTGTTGTGCTTCCCTACCAGATGTATTCAGCTTTTGTTAGTGTTAAAAAAAAAAAAAAAAATCTTTGTTTTTCTGGTAGTTGTCAGACAAGTTAACTATTCCTAATCAACCGTCGCTGCCTCCAGCAAGGGGTGGGTTGCTGCAGAAGCCAGCACTTAGACCGGTGGATTTGGAATGAGAAGTAGCAGGAGAAGACCACAGCTGTTCCTTCATGGTTGCTCATCCTCTCCCACTCCTAGTCATTTCAGGAATGAAGGAATCGGCCTTGCCGTTTTCCTGCCTTATTTTAGATCAGCTGAGAGTGAAACTGCAGCAGCAGTGTGCATGCCTCCCTTTTGGCCCACTTAAGAACTGACATCAGTTCTTCATTCCAATGGATGCCAGAATGACCTGGAGGGATTACCTATGACAAGAGTCCAACCTTAAATATCTGCAGGCAGATAACATTATCCTTGCCTGCCTAGGTGCCTTGGGGTTGTCACAGTCTGAGTTAAATCATTGCCAGTTTCTGGAGCAGTCTCATCAGAGTAGCTCAGCAGAGGGTTTCAAAGCAGAGAATTATCTGCTGGTGCGGCAGTTCGCAGCGTCACTCTGAAAACAAATTAGCATGCTTGCACCTGGTTTTGTTTAGGTACAACACCGTGATTCAACTGATGTAGTTCCAATGTGTTACGCTATTGTGCATATCTATTATTTGGGGACAGGGAAAGATTAGGCCTGCAATGATAAACTGAATTACAGCGTAAAGCTGCCCGTCTGATGAGCTGTAATTCCACATCGCAGACTACAGCAGCACTGCCTTAAGGCAGTGGTGGAAGCCAGTGCACTCAAAATAGTTTGCTTAAATCGCCAGGTCTGATGCTAGTGCCAGTTCAAGGGACCCTTTGGCAGATAGCTGAAAGTGAGTTGATCGTGGATGTTGTTGTGGAAAATAGGGAATTTTGTTTGATTGCTTTGGTTCATGCTCTGTTTGGGTCTTGAAGGCCAGATTCCTACTGCATGTTAGATAGCTATACAGAGTTGTTATTTTTCTGAAATCCAGTCTTGAAAATGGCTAGTAGCTATTTTAATATCTTTACAGACCTCTACTGGTTCATCATGATAGCTAGTGCAAATGAATCACTTTATTGATTATACGCTTATCTTTATTCTGTTGAGAACCTCAGGACCTTGCACCAAGAACATATGCTTGACATCCTAGTGTTCCTGTCAACAGTTTCACTGGCCGTACAGATTGTATCAGCAGAGTGAAAAATCTTAAGCTTTCAATTTAAGTCTTGCTTTAGCTGATAAACATTAAATCACATCTCTAGCTGAGGGCAGTGTACAGCCTCCTGAATCCAGGGTGCATGTCCAGAGTTATGTCCTGGCAGTAGCTGAAGCAAGAGCTGTCACTTGCACTGTTACATCTACCGAGTCCTGAGTCTGACTGAGATTTAACAGTTGCCAAAACATGATTTTTGTCTCAGGAGCCACAGGTCTGCCATGCACTTGCTCAGCATTAAGTAATGCGAGAGGGACTTCAGTTTTTAATGCCACCACTTTTCCTCACAGGAGCTGACCCTTCTCTGCTTGAAAGCCTCAGCAGCCAGGCCAGGAGAGCTGCCAAGACAAGTCGTGCCCCTGCAGATTCTAGCTGCCACTCACCACTGTTTTTGTACAGGTTTTCCTGGACCAGCTGCTACTTGCTGCAGTGACAGCAGCTGAAGCTGGACTTGTCTCTCACGTTGGTTTGTTTGTATTTGCAGAGATACAAGGCAGCGAGGCATCGTGCCACAGCTGCCTACCCCGAGGCTCCTTTGCATTCCCAGGGCTCCAGCTCTCAATTGCTGGATGATCCGAAACAGCCTCCTGCTACAACAGCAGATACCGACAAGAAGATGAGTGATCGTGGGATAGACAAGGAGGGTACAGAGCTGTCAGCCCTGCAAGAGCAAGCTTTGAGGTCTCCAGAGGGTAAGGGTGAGCTGGCCACCTCTGTAGCAGAGGGCAAAAGCCTAGCCAGCGTGACTGATGATGTATGTGGAATCACGGTTGCAGAAGAAGAAAATCTACAGGAAGAGAGCAAGCCCACTACCACTAGTGCCGACTGGCAGCTCCCTGAAGAGAACCGCGCTGCAGGGGAGTTGCTGGGACACGCTGTGTCTGAGGAGGAAGACGATGCAGCCAGGCAAAGGGAAGGCACAGACGACTGCCAGGATCCAGGGCATGAAGAGGGTTTAGGACAGAATGAGGCAGCAAACGCAGGCCAGGAGGCAGAGGCAGAGCCTTCCTCCCTAGCCAAAGGTGAGACAGCCAGTCTTACCTCTGCTGGGTGCAGACGCTCCAGTAGGCGCAAACCCAGATAGAGTGGCCTTAAAGGGAGAGCCCTTTACATATGATATTTGCTGGAAATGTTTATTTTCTGAGTCTTTTAATAGAGCAAAAACCTTCAACTTAACTGCTGTTTTTATTTTAAGAATAAAATAAGCCTGGCTTTAGCGTGTCTAATACAGGGTGGTGTTGGTTATTACTTGTACAGTTGGGATACAGCAATTAGGTGGAAAGACTGAGGCTTGGCTTGTTGACCTTGAAAGAAAATGGTAATGTGATTTGCATAGGGGACAAAATTCATGAAGTAGATGGATGCAGACTTATTTTTCACTAAGAATTCTTTGTAGTTCCTCTCGTTTCCTTTCCAGGAAGAGGAAAAGCTGTGTGCCCAATTCTGCCCCTCAGAACAGTTTCCTTTCACAGACGCACACTCTTGGACACGCACTGTGTCCTAAGCTAGGCAAGAACGTGCATCTTGGTCCTTTGCTAATACTGCAAGGCTTAATACAGTCTGTTCTCAGAGTTGGAGACTCTCAGGAACAAATTTTGTTTCAAACTGATTTTAATAAAACAGATTTCTTATAAATAAATTCTTTAACTTTCAAAAATCTCCTTTAATTCCACAGAAGTAAGACTTGCTTCACAGTGCTGGCCCCAGGCTATTGTGACAAGATCACAAGTTTCAGACCAGAATGCTCGTGTACTTTTTTCAAAATGTACAGGGAGGTCTCTGCAGCTTCCAATTACAACAGTCAAAACCATCACCCTAGTAGCTTGTCTTGGAAAGGGATAGAAATATCCAGTGATCTGGGGCCATCTGCCAATATTTCTTACATCACAGTTAATGTGAGTGACAGGGAAGCTGTAGTTTCACGGCAGGAGCTGGCCTAGGGCCTCCCTCTTCAAGTCTGTTCCCAGAGTTACACTTAGGGGCAAGCCTGGAGTCAGGACAGCTCCTGCCTACTGCACTTTTTGAGGGAAGAGGCTAGAGCCATAATACTCCTTGCTTGAGTTGAACAGTATAAAAGAGCAGAGGTCATTTTTTTCTCTTTGTGAAGAGGGCCTGCTTGCAAACAACCTGCAGGGCACCCTACAACCAGCTCTAACTGAGTGTCAGTGCCAGGCTCGTGCTGGGGAGCAAAAAGAACCAACTCCCCCACATCCACCTGTGTGCTGCTGCACCCATCACACAGCTAAGGAAAAACAGAACATGGAGGTGAACAACCACAGGAAGGAACAAGTAACAGGCACGAGGTACCTCTTCTACTCAAGTGTTTTGTTAAACTGGTGATCGATAAACGTCCCCTTAGCAATACCAACTGAGAGTTTGTGGCCAGCACGCTAGACAGGAGGCTGTGATCCCTGCACATCAGCTTCCGTGTTCTGCTGCTCGCTCTGCTGCTGGAACTCCAGGCGGGCCTGGCGGTTGGACTCCAGCAGTTCTTTCAAGCAGGCGTGTAGATAATCGTTCTTCTCCTCCAGGTGATCCAAGCAGGAGTTGATCTGGTCCAGCATGGAGTTTATTGCTGCATATTCTAAAAGGAAGGGAAATGAGAGACTGAACAGCCTAAGTATATTGTCACTGAAGTCAGTGAAGGCAGCGACAGCTCTTGCGAAACGTGCCCGCAGCGTTTTGGCTGTGCCTTCTCTGCAACTGGGTGCATAAAGTAAAATGCAACTGAATCCTGCGTGTGTTGTGTTCACCGATCAAGACCAAGGGGAAGCTGGAGGACCGGTAACAAGATCTAAGGCAAGAAGGTACTGTGGGCAGTCCAAGCCCGTTCTGCGCACACCTGACAGCCTGTGCTCTCCTACATAAATAGGCTGAGCGCTAGCGCGCAGCGATCCACGTTGCAGCAGTACCAAATAAACCCCAAGGACAAGTTAGCCTTTTTAGCTGCCTCGGGGATCGTCTTTCCTGATGAGGGGTGCAGCCATTGTGGCAGCGTGCCGAAGTGTTTACTGCATTCTTTGAATTGTTTGTGTAAGGTTCCCAGGCTGGGATGTGCTTCACAAGGGCCTGGCTGGGGTCAGACTGCCAAAACTGCACGGCCATTGCTGTGGCAGGAGCAGGGATGAGCCCAAAGGTGCTGGCAGTGGCACTGTTATTTCCAAAGGGAGGTGAGCGTGGGGCACCAAGTTCAAGCACAGGATTTTCATGTGCCATTAAGCCTTTGGGTACTTGAGATTAAAACCAACTTCATTCAGGATGATCCTGACAGTTACCTAGGTACGATTTCTTATTTGCAGCATGTGTTTTGAGTGCAGAAGTGTTAGCCTCAGTACAATGGCATTTCACAGTGATGCATATTAGCACTGTTAATTGGATGAAGATAGCTGGGTTGCTGCAATTAAACACTTGCTTTTGGATTGCTCCAAGCAATGTTCACACAGTCCCAAAGAATAACAAAAAAAGAAAAAAAACTCAAACCCTGAGAAAACAGACAAGATAAACCTCTACTGACAAGTTACTCAGGAACTGGAGGCTTGGCATCAGCTGAAACCCCAGGGTGGGCTTACAGGAGACCCCAGGCAGAGCCAGACCCATGTTCGTGCGCTGAGTGCAGGGAGGCAGGCATCCAGCTGTGACCTGTGGGCTGATGTTTGTGACTTCTGTGGGCTGCAGGACCGGGAAAGATGCCTGCGTGGGTGGCACAAGCCCACACCTCCCCGGCTGGGTGTGTTCCTCCAAGCAGCCGGGGGAGCGTGGAAGCCAAGCGTGACACACGCAGTGCCTGGCTGGGGCACTGCTCTGAGCTAATAGAGAAAGCGAGGAGGATGAGAGTTGAGCCGTGCTGAAATTCACAAGCCCAACTTTGCTCCTCTCGGCTGCTCCCTTGACACTTCCATAGGCAGCTTTAAAAGAACTGTGAATATTTAAATATTGCAGTCATTTGCATTATTAATAGCTAAGGAGAAGTTTCATTATATAAAAAAAATTGTCCTCCTTTTCTTATACTACTTTGGAGCCATTCCCATCAGTGTTGCAGCCTTTAATTCTTTGGAGAATTGCACACATGGCATTGAAGTTTGTTTATAGAAGTTTAGCCTTGCAGGTATATGAGAGGTGGCATTATCAGCAAGAGCACTGCTGATGTCCTTGCATTTAAAAATCAAATCCCACAAACGCATTCTTTCCACAAAGGCAGCAGTTATCAGTATTTTGCAAAACTTGTTTCAAGGATGGGATACCCGAACGTCGGCGAGTTAGAGCTCTTTACTTCAACCTAGTATCTGATGGACCACATTCCAACTAAAGGGTGAGCAGATCCCAAGCAGACACGGTCACTACTGACAAGTAACGTTATTCATCAATGGCAAGAAGTCTGTAATCACACCGGGAGCCTAATTATTCTCAGTGCCCAGTGCTCAAGCAAAAGCTATGTAAATTGTGCACTTTCACTTTGGGAAGTGAAAAAAAAAAAAATCTACCCATTTTTAAATTAGCTGTAAAAACATTTGATTGTCTTCTGTTGGCTGCAAGCTTGGTGTGTTTTTGTGGAAATGTAACCACATCCCCTAATGAAAATGCTGATGAGGAATATGGCAATTGTGTTGGCGTTGCGTTCTTACAACAGCTGACAAAAATAAGGTTTCCTATTTGAGATCAAGGAAGTGATCCACAGCTTCAGCTCCACGAGACCAGGAAATAGTTAGAGACCTTTTATGACCATCTACTGCACACAAAGCCCCAGTTAATTACAGGCAGAACAACTTCATGCAGAGACTTGATGTAGATCAGAATTTCTCTGTCACGTCCACTGTTTCTCTTAGCCCTTCAAAAAGTCTGAAACACCAATTACTGTGATGATGCAAACCAGTGAACACTCTTGGGGTGTTTCAGGCCAGAAGTGATCCTCCAGTCACTGCAGGTGGGTCACAGCTATGAGATTCACCTGTGCAGGTCACATCTGGAAATTGAATGGTCTTTTGGGAAACTGTATAACCCAACTCTGCACGTTTTCAAGAGAAGAGCAGCGATGTGCTTACTCTTTGAAGGATTTCCAGTTTTAAGAACGGCCCATACATACACATTACAGCTCTGATGTTGCCTCACTTTCTCCATCGGCTTTTTCTAACTGGCTTGGCACTTTCATGCCTAGGCACTGTAAAAATGCCCCAAAATGGAATTTGCCAAGCCAACTGCATTAAATTCACTTTTTCCACCCATGACTACTTCTCCTGGATCTGCCCACGTGATCTGTCCTCAGGTTTCAAAATCCAAATGTCCTCTTTCTCCTTGGTCATCCGCACCCTGGACACCAGCAAAAGCACAGAACCATCTTTTCACAAGGAAAAAAAAAAAAAAAAAAAAAAAAAA
>WHYT01017823.1:364981-376677 GCA_009806455.1 Tetrax tetrax
CCCCTTGAGCCCCGCCCCGCAGCGCCCGCCCGCGCCGTGCCGGGAAGATGGCGGCCGCCGGCAGGGCCTGGCGGGCAGCGCTGCTGCCGGCCTGGCGGCTGCAGGCCCCGCGCCGAGCCTACAGTGTCGCGGCAGGAGGAGGAGGAGGAGGAGGAGGAAGAAGAAGGGGCGGCGGCAGCGGTCGGCTGCTGCTGGGCGCTGCCTTCGCGTTGGGCGGCGGTGCCGGTCTGTACCTGGCGGCGCGGCACCGCCTGTGGGAGCACTCGGCCGCTGAGGTAACGCGCCCGCGGGCTGCGCTCTCCTCCGCTCCCGGCCGGCCCCGGGCCCCCGCCCTTCCCGAGCCCCCCGAGCCCTGGAGAGCCCCTGGAGACAGAGCTTCAGGGAGGGCGCGGAGCGTTTGTTTTTTTTTTCCGCCTCTGCGGACCGAGAGGCTGCTTTTGGGTCGGGTTTCCGTGAGGAAACCGCTTAAAATTGTGTAAGGCAGGCCCCGGCAGCGCTCTCCGTGGGGAGCTGTGAGGAATGTCTGTCGGAAAGCGAGGGGTGGATTCCAAGCACCCACGGAGGGTTGTGTAACCCAGTAAATTGCAGACGAGACGCAAAGTGAGATGGCTGCATTTGTTTTATAATGTACGAGTAGCGGCTGGCGTGGCCTGTCAGATCCCTGAAGTAGAGCGGTGCGGGGAAACATCCCTCACGGCCTCGCTGTCTGGGCCGCCCCGCGTTCTCCCTGCCTTGTCTTGGTTTGTGCACAGCTTGGTTAATCCCAGGAGGCTGAATTTGGGCAGATGCCTGCCTAAAATCAACAACAAACTCTGCTCTCCCCATCCTGTGGCCTTCACGGTGATTGTTGGAGGCGGTGGGGAGTTGAATTGGAAAAGCCGGTTTGGTTTTATTTAAAGATTATTAAAATATGGTGATGTTTGTCTTTAGTTTCCGAATTGTGTCTACAAGAGTAAGCTGTCTGGACTTAACTTCTTTTGGATGGGAGTAGGAGTTTCTGGCGGGTTAAATAGATGTTTAGAAAAGCAAGTGTTTGGTCCCAATAGAAGGTGAATATTTGTGATACCACTTGAAGAAAGCATCTGTTAGCCAGGATGTTCTGATGATCAGATGTTGAAACTGAATGTCAATAACTATGACTTCATAACAAGAATAAGGGTGATAATAAGGCAGGATAATATTTATATTTTTAGTAGAAAATGGAAGCTTCTGGTCTGTTCCTTTCCCAGCTGCCTGCAGGGAGCCTGCAGCTCACTCTCTACCAGTATAAAACGTGTCCTTTCTGCAGCAAAGTCCGAGCTTTTCTTGATTATCATGGACTGGCCTATGAAATTGTGGAAGTTAACCCGATAATGAGGAAAGAGATCAAATTCTCTTCCTACAGAAAGGTGCCTATCCTGCTAGCCAATGCTGGAAGCCCTCTGGTAAGTCTCGCTATGTTGAAAGCTTGATTTCCTCATAAGCAGTGGGTCGGAGGCTTTGTCTCTGTCATGTCTCTGTGGTTTATCACGTGCAGTGTAATCTTTAGATCATCTTTTATACTCTCAAGAGCCTAAGATTTGTTTCTTGCTTCGTGGTCTGCTATGCCTTGGCCTTATTAGAGTTTTTTGTTGATCTTTCTTGCAAGGCATGTTGTTTTTGTAATCCAGTGATTTTCTAGCTTTTATCAGCCTTATGCAGGACATATCGTTTGTACCAGCTGTAACAGGGACTGCTTATATCTTCTGGGAAAAGCATGAGATCTCAAGAATACTGAAGATTCAACTTTTTTTTTTTTTTTTTCATGTTAGTGCTGCCAAGAGCCTAGATCCAAAACGCACTAGTATTGTATGTGTAACTTGCCCTCAGGTCCTCTGTTGTCAGAATGAAAGACAAATTTGAAGTGATAGGCTGAAACAGTCACAGAAGAGATCTCAGTGTAGGGCTGTCTTTAGATTTGGAAGTGTGTGGGAGGAAGAGGGACTGTAGTACTAACCTGGAGCCTCAGCATGCAGGGGAAAAGATTTTGAAGTATTTCCTTTTGAATTTCACCAGCTTCTTTTAAAAGTTTATTTTAATTCTGTTTTTCAGCAATTGAATGACTCTTCAGTGATCATCAGTGCAATAAAGACCTATCTCATTTCCAAGTAAGAACATGGGATGATGGGAGAAGCGTTGAATGTCAGTGGCCCTTGCAGAGTAGAGACTGAGAAGACCCTGAGTCGCTCATGAGTAGTTTGCTGACCTTGATCTCTGAAGCTCTGGGCATTTGGCCCAGCAGACCTGACCCTGGCTGTGATGGTGTGGATGGTGCCTGTGATATATGTGCAGTGAAGCACAGCTTTTACCTTTTGGAACTACTCTTTTTTTTTTTTTCCACCTGTGAGATTTTTCTTTGCAGAAAACCTGCTTAAACATGGACTAGTGTTAGTCCTGGAACTAAAGCTTATGTTTAGCCAGTTATAATAGCTAGAATGAAATTAAGCTGTACCCGGGGCCTGTACTTTAGGTCCATGCAACAAAGCCCTTGAGAATGGTATGCAAAATGTCTGTTCTGACACAAAGGTGTGTACACTAATAATAGTTATTTGCAAGTAACTGTTCCAGTCTCTTTTCAAAACTTATTTCATATAGAATTTGGAATCTTGTGCACTTACTTTTAGAATGATACATTTTTAAAGTGTGTATCTTTCAATCTGTCCTTTGCTCTTGCTCATTTTTGTAGTAGCCGGATCAGATGTGAACTGTGTTTCTGTCCACAGGAGGAATAGCTTAGAAGAAATCGTGTCCTTTTATCCTCCTATGAAAACTGTCACGGAGCAAGGCAAGGAGGTATTTGAGTATGGGAATAAATACTGGCTGATGCTGGATGAGAAGGAGACAAAGCGAGTCTATCCTGTCAAAGAAATAAGAGTGTAAGTGCTCTTAGCTTCTGGGTTCTCCAGGTAGGGTCATAGCCTCCTCCAGATGTACTCAAGGATGGTGTAGATAAAAAAAATAAAATAAAAATCCCACTTGTGCTGGTAACTCCTGCCACACGCCCCCTTAGTGTTTAAAACCTCTGTAGTTGGAGGGGTTTTGCTCTGTTTCTCACATGATTTGAAACTGCTCTTAGACAGCCTAGTTACCACCATCATTATCGTGCTAGCCTTCGATTGACTCCAGTTTCCTTCTTGGCCTTTCTGTTATGTCACAGGGGAATGCTATGGAGTGCTAGTTTCCCTTTCTACTTTGGTTCTTAAAGTGAGAGGAAAGCTAGTGCTCTATCTTAGTCTTAATTTTAGTTTGAGATTGGAGGAGCCTTGCCAAAGATAATGATCCTGAGTGCATTTCAGAGAGGTCATGAGAGCACAAGGCTGGGCAGGAGTTTTTGACACATTCGTCCTTGGCAGAACCTCTAGCTAATGCCACTGTCATTCTGTCTGCCTTCTGTAGCCGTGCAATCTGTACCTCATTCACTGAAAAGTCTCTTTTGAATGTTTGCAGGGAAGAAATGAAGTGGAGAAAATGGGCAGACGATTGGCTTGTTCACCTCATCTCCCCCAATGTTTACCGTACACCCAGAGAAGCCTTGGCATCTTTTGATTACATTGTCCGTGAGGGGAAGTTTGGCACCGTGGAAGGTTTCTTTGCCAAGTACCTTGGGGCTGTTGCCATGTTCTTCATTAGCAAGAGGCTGAAGAAAAGGTTGGTACTGCCAAGCACCAAGTACACAAGAGGAATAGCTCCTTAACCTCCTTAGCTGTGAACCTCAAATGCAGAACCTCGGTTTGGTTTTAAACCAAACCATTTAATTCAGTGTGAGTAACAGCTGTACTTTAACTGGTGGTACTGAACCCCTCTGCTCATCTATTTAATCACTTACTGCCCCCTTCACTCTCAAATACCTTCCTAATTCCCAGTCAAAGATCAGGCCATAAGATGAGAGATGATAAAAGGTTAAAGAAAGGAAAAAAACTGTCTTCAAACTAGTTCTTTTCTTTATCCAGACATCACCTTCAAGATGATGTCCGAGAAGACTTGTACGAAGCGGTTAATGAGTGGGTAAAAGCTGTTGGCAAACACCGACTGTTCATGGGTGGAAACCAGCCGAACCTTGCTGACTTGGTAAGGGGTTAATTCCTGTGTCCGTTGTTGGGTATATTACAAATCATCCAGTTGCTCACCTGTGTGAAATCATGAGTACAAATACAGGCAGAGAAGGTGAGTTACATGAGGTACATTGTCAGTGTTCTTTGTGCAGTAATACAATTACCACATGAGTAGGACTTACAAATATTTGTGTTACATAGGATGGTATTTGTTGTTTTCTTCCAGACAAACGTTTCCTAAGGTGGAACCTGCAGTTACCAGCTGCAGGTGGATGTTACTGATCATGTGGAAGCATGATAAAAGCAGGCTACAAGCCAGAGCGCTGCTCTGGCTCGTGAATGCTGGTGAATAAAGCCTCACTCCTGCACAGGTTTTGTTACGTTTGGTGCTGCTGGGGTTTCCTTCGCAGGCAGCAGTGCAGAGTGGAGCAGGATTAATCCCCTGCACCAGCAGTTCTCCCTGAATGCAGGTGAAGCATTTCACACCAGAGTTTGCAGAGATGGGATTAACTTTTGTCCCATAAGTACATATAGATCCTGTTTTGTCCTGGGAAAACATGCATTTTCCTAACTACCTTCCGGCCGTTCAGTCTTCCTTGCTAATCAGAGTGGTGGAGTAGATGGGAGGAAAGGGAGAGAGCCTTATTGCCTAGGCTGTTGAGACACTCGTCGGTACCCTAAGCCGTTCTCCACCGCTGACTCTTTCACTCTTCTGATCCGTATCCTCTGGCGCAGGCGGTGTACGGGGTCCTACGAGTCATGGAAGGGCTGGAAGCCTTTGACGACATGATGTTTCACACCAAGATTCAGCCTTGGTACCAGCGCATGGAAGAAGTCATTAAAAAAGCTGAAGCTGCAGTCTGATGCCAGCTGCAGCTGCCTTCCTGAACTACTTGCATGGTAAAAAAACAAACAAACAAACTTCAGAAGGAATGGCATTTATGTGTTAAGAGTTGAATGGACTGGTCACACCTGATGAACTGACACGCAGGCACGGAGGCTGTCCCGGTCCGAATATCAAGTGTCAGTGAGCAGAAGGGATCTGGCTGGGTCTGTTTGAACATGGTGTTTAGAAGGACGGGGACAGGTAAACGGAAGGGATCTTGGATGCTGCTGGAAAGGAGAAGCTCTGAGCTGAAGAATGCAGTAAATAGGCTCCTTTTAGCGGAGAGCCGCTCTCAGAGCAAGTTACTGTAAAAGCAAGCTGCTCTCTGGGCTACTGAATGTTGCAGCATATCAGATACGGTAGGTCTGAGCAGCTTCTGCTCCAGGCTGTCTTCCACTACTCATCCACGTCGTCTGAAGTGTTTTCCTGACAGAAACACTGGATACTAGTTTTTAAATGACAGTTTTTCCTGTAAGCCCAGTGCTGAGGGAACTGAAGGAATCCGTGGTACTGGAGAAGGCATCCTTGCCTTTGCTGCGCTTGGCAGATTGTATGCTTTTTCTCTTCCATGTAAACGGTTCTTTCAGTACTTGATTCTGTACGGTCTGCAAGGATAAAGGCTTGCTTCTTTCTGTGCCCTTTGTGACATCTGTGAATTCTTACCTTACGTGTTCTGCCCAGAAAGCACACCCTGCACAGAAATCACTAACGCCAAGCAGTTATTTGAAAGGTTCGTCTTGCATGAAATCTCTCTGGAATATCACCGAAAATTTGTTGTTGTTTGGGAAAAGAAGGATTAAGAGCCCAGAGGATCTCTAGATGTTTCTGCTGTGCAAGAGTAAGAAAAGATTTGTTGTTGCAGCAGTCGGATTAGGAGCTGTCGCTGCAGGGGATGTTGTGCAGCACCAAATCTGCTGAGGGTGGAAACGCCTGATGTTTGTCAGAGATGAGGCAGGTTTGAACGCGAGTGATCCTCTGTGCAGCCCAAGGCTTAACATTTCCTTAATTGTCACCTTCGTAAAGGTTTGTTTCCCTAGAAGAAAGGGCAGATTTCGGGGAAGCTGATCTGTTGAGATATTTCAGGTGCAGCTGAAGTCGGGCTGTAACACAGCTGCTTGTGCTGTGTGGGTTCTGTTGGGTGGGGGATGCAACAACAACGGTTGTGGTGGAGGGATGTTTGTTTTTTTCCCCTCAAATGTAAGGCTAGTTACAAACTCAGTTATGACCCGACATAGAGGGGAGAAAAACATGTTTGTGGTAAAACCAGCAGGGTTGCTGGTCCCTGACTTGCTGTATTTGTTTGTTAAAGCTGTCCTGCACTGAAACTTGTGTTCCGCGGTATTGAGAGAACAAAGTTCAAGCAGGTAATGTTTTAAAAAAGAAATTATATTGAACATGCACAGACAGGAGCTTGGAGAAACGCTTTATAATAACTTGAAATAGCCCTGTCGGTACCCCGTCGATGCAGGAAAAGCGTTTCACAGGGAGGGTCAGAAGCACCGACAGCTCTGTGCCGCGCCGGGCCGGCTCCTCGTCCCGCTGCAGCCCGGAGGCGGCTGCGCTGTCACCCGCTCCCCGCGGTGGCGGGCGGAGAGCCGGGCCGAGCCGAGCCGGGCCGAGGGCCGCGCCGCTCCACGTCACTATGGCGACGGGGCCCGTTGCCCGCCGGGGCCCCGTGACGGCGCGGCGGGTCACGGTGAGGGTTTGAATGGCCCAATGGCGGAGCGGCGGGCGGCGGCCCCGGAAGTGCGGCGGAGCCTCCTCCCGGTACCGCCGCCCGGCTGCGGGGTCTCCATGGCAGCGCCTCCCCGCCGCCGACGAAACCCTCCCGAGGCGGCAGCAGGACCCCGCGGGGCCCTTCACGGTGAGGGGGCTTGGCGGGGAAGGGGCGGGGGGGGATCCCCTCGGGGATGTCGGCGCCCCCGGGAGTAATTCCTTCGGCGCCTTCCCCGCCGTGTCCGGAGTGGGAAGCACGTCCTGCCTTGGGGTGATCCTTCCCGCTGCGGGGGAAAGCGGGAGCTGTCTGGCGACTTTAAATGTCTAAAGGAAAACGTGCGGGGAGGGGTGGGGGGTTTCCAGCCCCGCCGGGATGTAAAACCCTGCTCTGGCCGCAGGGCCGATCCTGCTTTGAGCGGCAGTCTGACCCCAGGCTGGGTCCTGCCCAGAGCATCTTCAGAAAGCCTCCAGCCATGGCAGGAGAAGTTCCCTGAACTTCTGACATAAGCCTTGTTGCTAGGGAAAGCTGGGTTTCACTTGTGGTGATTCACGAGCTCTGTGGAGGTTCCCGGTGGGTGCTGTAGGCGAAGAGCACCTGTAGTCCTGAGGAGAGTTTTGCCCCTCTTCGGAAAGGAGAGGATTAAAATACCCGGCCGTGTTTGGAGTTGTTCACAGCTGGAAGCTGGGGAATCCTGTGCCTTCGGAAAGCTGTTGCTTCCTGTTCCTGACTAAGGGAAGTAGTGCTGATCTTCCCCTCTGTAATTTTCATAAATCTGACATGATATACAGGTGTGTATTGTCTTAAACACATATTGCTTAAAACCAGATGCAGTATTATTATTTTTATTTAGAGTAGGTTATTACATGAATCTTGGCAAGCTGGCGAATTAATCAATGAGCTATATTTGTGATGTAAGAGTGATCTAAATTCTAGTCTAGCCGAGGTATTGTACAAGGCCTTGCTCTGTAATGATTTACTTGTAACACTTGTTCTTACATAGCAAATTGTGAAGGAGTGTTACCGTAAGGTTAGCTGAGCTTGGTATACCACCACTTCATCACTGCATGATAGACATGACTCCTTTGGAGATCCCTCCTCCCTCGCACTCATTTCCTCAAGTCCCCCAGGTACCGCCAGGCAAGAAGCTGCTCATGCTGTAGCTGGCTCCCAGTTCTGCGTGTGCTATTGCGTAGCCAACCAGTAGATGTGTCTGCTGGGCAGGCAGTGCCCACATTGCAACACGGGTCTGTGAGGTCCTGGGTTCCCTTCAGCATGAGTGCTAATTCGGAGGCATCTTTTCAGCCTGCAAAACTGCATAAACTTAGAACCTCAACGTTTCTGTCAAGTTTTACAGAATTTGCTGATGCTGGCAGAATTTAGGGAGGTTATGGAGTTTGGGACGGGTTGTACAGGTACCCTGGAACTGTTAAAACCTTGTTTCCTTATGAAACGGGTTAAAAATTGCAGTTAGAATTTGGAGGTGTATAACTGTATAAATAAGGCCACTGTGCAATTGTGCAAAATGTTTCCATTGTTTAAACCAATTTTCATCATCAATGTTTAAAGAATGATAATCTTGGTCCTTCCCTTATCCCATGTTTGTCAGAGGAAGCCAGGACACACCAACTTTTGTTGTTTGGGTTCATACGTTTGATGTGTTTGAGCCCATGTGTTGCCTTAAATCAAAAGGAAGAGGATGTTCAGAAGTTGGCACTTTTTCCTATTAGGGGTCATTTTGTAATTTCTGTTATCAGGTGTCCCTCATCTGTGAACAATGAAGTGACTTCAGTCTCTGCACAGAGCACGCTGTCAAGAAGAGCTAAAAGCTTTAGAATAACTGTAAGTAATTTTACCTAGGCTGACAAAAACGTTTCTGTCAGAATCAGGTTAGTGCTGCTGGTGGATTTTTGTAAGATTTGCAGTTGCGTTATACCATTAACCTGAACTGAAGAATCGAGCTTAAAGGTGATGACTTAAACTTGTGCCTGTAGGCTTTTCTATGTTGTGTTAGATATTGGCTAAGGTTATGCTTTTTGTCTGAAAGTTAAAGAAATTACGTATGTGCTTAACTTTACGGGCTGAGAGTTCTAGGATGGAAGGATCTGATGGTTCCCTGTTGACTTGTCTTAACTAAACTGTTAAATTAATGCTCCTCTTCTTCCCTCTCTCCTTCAAATTTCTCTTAATAATTGGATCGTGTTGGTTACTGGAACCTTTGATTTGCTCCCTTGCTCTAAGACTTTGAATGCCAATGATTCTTACAGACACATGCTATCAATCCAACTGTATTTGGTCTTTAATAACCGTATTAAAAGCAGAAAATACCAGAAGCAGAGAAATGATTTGTCTTTATCCTAGCTTTACAGCAAAATAGCGTGCAACTCAAAATGGCAGATGCTACTGAAAGCTCAAACTTTAACCAAAGCTGGCCAATGTTGCGCTCTGGCACAGAGGGAAGTGTTCTTATTTCCTGTTTCCTTACGCACAGGTTTCCTTTAATTGTATTGCCCTTTCCCATTTGTGAGAGAAGAGCCATGAAGAATCGTTCCTCATCTCCCCCTTTGCACGTCCATGTGGATGAAAACACTCCTGTCCATGTCCATATTAAAAAGGGTCAGAAAACCACACCTGCAAAGTGCCAGGTAGGAGTGCGTAGCTGAGTGTTTGTAATAGCTACAAAGAGGAAGGGGAATGCTCCTAGAAGCACCGCAGAATCTTCAACGTTTGTTTTACTGTTGTATTAGAACTGTAAGAGTTGAATTCGTATTCAGTGGTGAATTTTCAGTAACGTGTCTTCTGTGTTTAAGAAGATTTATGTATGATTTCAAATATATAGTTACTTTGCATGTTCAAGTGTGTGATTGTGAGGAGTATTGCTTCCAATGTCTTGTGGTTTGGGGGAATTTTTTTTTTCCTTTCATTTCCTGGCTTTCATGGAATTGTAGAGTGGTTACGGTTGGAAAGGTCCTTTAAAGCCCATCCAGTCCAACCCCCTGCAAGAAGCAGGGACATCTCCAACGAGATCAGGTTACTCAGAGCCTCATCCAACCCGGCCTTGAATGTTTCCAGGGATGGGGCGTCCACCACCTCTCCGGGCAACCTGTTCCAGTGTTCCACCTGATAATGTTTTGGTTTTTTTTTGTCTTCAACTCTGTTTTTGTAGGAAAGGTCTGGGGAAAGGTAATATCTAGGCATTTCAAATTCCATCTCGATTGTATTAAAATAAATGTGTTTAGAAAAAAAAAAAAAAGAGTGTGGATTCAAACTATCTTCTGGCATTAAGCACCTTCTCAGTCCACTGAACTATGCAGGAAAGAGGATCTCTTCATAGCCGTATCCACAGCAGGTAGAAGGCAATACTGAAGTTGAGTTTCTAGCTATCTCATGTCCTCTTTTGTAGTTGGTTGTGTATGTAAAATTGTTTTCAAATGGTGGTGAAAGTTCCTAGCTCATTCTTCACTATGTGCAGACATCCTTGTTCTAAGTCCTCTATTAATTTTGTGTTTGTTGCTAATAGCAAATACTATAATTAGGTAGGATCTGACAGTGAAATAAATGATTCCTATTAATTAATTGCCTGTAGGGAGTATTTAGAACATCTGATTTTTCTCTAAGATTAGAATTGTGCAAAAACACTTGAACTTTCCTTCAGTTAGAGCCCCCCGAGTTCAATACAAGTAAACGTAGATCCATTAGTTGACTGCAAAGCAGGGAAAACACTTCAGGGGCTTTTCGGAACCAATCCCATTGCACTATTCTTGTTTCTCTGGTAGTGCTGTTGTCAAATGATATAGCTGCTCTTTTGTGAGATAAACCTGGAATGGAGAAGGGATCTCCCAAGTTGTTCCTTCTTCATGTAGTATGAATGAACTTTCATTTGGATTTGCAGCACTGAAGATTGTAAATGGTTCTTTACAAGTCTATGATTTATTGTTTTCTCTTTCTTTAGCAAAAGCACAAACAGAAAATTAAAGGGGATACCACGAACACGTGCCGAGCTGTCCGAATGAAAACTAAGGTCCCCTGGATGCCCCCAGGCAAAACATCTGTCCGGGAGTCTACCTACAAATGGGAGGTATGGCTGATTTTGCTCTTTAAATAAACTTCCAGGTTTATCTGAGGTTGAAGGGAGCAGTTGTGTAGTGAGGGAACTGGATGATCTGAAAAAAGGCTTCCTACCATCCATTTTAAGTGTCTTCTATACTTTTTCATTTTTTAATATAGAAAAATTGGAAATTAATTAGCAGCCTACGGCCGTATCATGCCTTTCTGTCTGTAGAAGCCAGACAAATTTCTTTGTTTATTGTAGTTTTGCTAGTCCCCTTCAAGATCCCAGCGAGGGACTGCTGTTCTTAGTCTCTTCCGAAGCATGGAACATTGTGTAATATTGTGTAATATTTTCTTTCTCATGGGTTGATAGTTTTGCCTTTTGTATTCCTGGCTCTTTCTAGATGAGAATTTGAACTTTCATTATTTTTTTCTTCCTCTTCTGTTTTAACTTTTCTGTGTTCTTGACCTTTCCCTAGTGGAAATGAAAGAACTGTTTGCAAATGGTTTTTTTTCCTTACTAGCCTTATTCCAGTGATGTGACCTGGTCTCTGGTTTTGGCAGAGTTAGGTTTAGAATACAGTTTATAACTTTATCCTAAAAATAATTATGCCTTTTATTGCTTTTCTGCCAGGGGCCAACGCACCGCCTAGAAATTACCCCTCCAGATTCAGAAAAAATGCTGTCAGTATTGCGCCTGAGTGACCTCTCTACAGATGAGGAGGATGCCATTTACTGCAAAATGAACAAATATGAAAAGAAGATAGATAGTCTGATGAATACGGTGGGAACGCTGAAGAACGAGGTAAGGAGACAATGTGAAGACCTGCTGAGTCGGGCTTTGTAGCTGAGGAGGCAAGGCAGAGGCTGCGTGGCAAGAGGAGATGGAGTCGAGTCTTGTTACAATGGAAGACTACCCAGGCCTTTGGTTTAATTCTTTTTTTTTTTTTTTTTTTTTTTTTTAAAAAAGCTTTTT
>WHYT01017823.1:376697-404251 GCA_009806455.1 Tetrax tetrax
TTTTTTTTTTTTTTTTTTTTTTTTTTTTTTTTAAGCAAGCTATCTGAGTTGAAGAAGAGCTGAACTATCCTAGGGAGAAATTCACTAAGCCCTGCTATGAAACATCTTAAAACATTATCCATTCAATAAAGTATAGCTGTGCTTCAGTTTCCAAATAATCTGTCTTCTGCCCAAGCCCCAGATCTGAAAAATGGTCCTTCCAGAAGGCGAAAAATACAGTATGATGTTTCATTGTTAAAAAATCCACCTACTCAACAAGGTTGTTTATTCTAAATATCTTTCAAAATGTGGAACCCAGTGATGTTGTTTTCCAGATAAATAGCCTCTTACTTGACACCATTCAAAAATGGGTAGGGGATGTTTCCAGATTTCATAAGATGCTCTATCGTAGGGGCAAACTGTGTTTTTAACTTTGAGTTAGCACTGAGGGTAGCAAATCTTGTTCTTACTGTTTTACTCAAAACTACATGAAGTTCAAATCTATGAACAAGAATAGGATTCGAATCCAGTAGATTCTTGTATTGAGTGTTTTCCATTTTATTTATACTACAAAATTTAATGGAATTACTTGCATGATTATAAAACAAAATCAATTTTGATACTTTAATGAGTTAATTGAATCTAAGTGTCACTTAAATCCATGGTGTAAGATGGCGTTAATTTTGTTAGCTTTAATTCTGTACAAGCTAGGGAATCTCCAGTGACCTTTTCTTCTGCAAAAAGAACCAAGTCTGGTACAGTAGTTCAACTCCCCTCTACATTCTCTGTTCTTGCACATCTTCAACCGTTTGCAGAGCTCTTAATTCCCAAAGGGGATGCACGTGTCATTCGTGAGGAGCAGTAGTCAAGTTCTGAGCCCCATTCAGCTCTTGAGTAGTCTGTACACAGCTCCGGTCGTACTACAGACAGTGACACTGAGCTGCCACAGAACCTCCTGAGTGATCCAAAGTGGGTAGATGGAAATGAAATGCCAAGGACTATTTAGGCTGATTTCACCCAGTTCCCTGAATCTCACAAAGCGATAGTTGAGCAACGGGAGCCATCTCTAGCATGTGAACTGCTGCCAGAACTCCTTTCCTGCCATGTTTGGGGTCTGTCACATATCTCATGGCTGAGGCCAGGACGCTTGTGTCTCACCATGTTTGTGGGGATGGAAGGTATTTACAGGCAGTAAGTGAATTATGCCCTTTGTGGTCAGGAGCTGCCTGGAAGTATCTAGGCAAAAAAAAAAAAAAAAAAAAAAAAAGCATGGTCCTTTGTTTTTTGGTGCAGCTGAATAGCTGGCTCACTGGTTTGAGGTGTGGGTTCTGTGTATCACTGTAAAAGCACCTGGTTTGTCTTAAGTTCTGTTTAAATATTTTCATCAGGCCAAGCTGCAGAAAAAGGAGGAACAGCAGCAAATGAAAAAACGTCTCCTTGAGGAGCAAAAAGAACAACTGAATGAGGTCACACAAGAGCTGGTAGAAACAGAACATGAGAATACACTGCTCAGGCACAATATCGAGCGCATAAAGGGAGAGAAAGATCTGACTGTGTAAGAAAGCTCCAGTTCTCCGTTGTTACTGCAAGTGGCGGTATTCACAGGGCACCTGCCTCCTTTATTGCTACATTATTTGAGGTTGTAGTTTGTACCTTGGGTTGCAGTGCTGCTGAAGAACTGACATTTTTGGATTTCTTGTCACCTTTTAGAAGGGGGACTTCGTATAGCAATGCAGAGAAGGGCTCTAGCATGATTATTGGCATGGAAAAAACTACTGAGGGGAACCTCAGAGCGGTTCGCTTGCGTGGCCTAGTGGAGGGTCATCCTAATCTGCAGTTAATACTTTGCAGGTTAAGAGATGCTACTTGAATTGTGATGATATCGGTAGAACAACAAATGAATAAACATGGAGCTGAAAATTAGAGGAGAATTTTTTGCCTTTGTGAAAATCATAGACAGGAGTGACAGCCCCTGAAAGGACTAAATCACGTTGTTTTGTTTTGGTTTTTTTTTTGTCTTAGTGACCCCAAAGGTCTCCAAGTCTGATGTTTTTGCATATACTATGTATGTAAAGAATTAGGAAACTAGTGTCTCCAGGGGGATACTAATGTTTTAAGAGAGTTAGTTTTATTTTTTCCATAAAAAACATCACTTGGAAGTGAATATTCTGTATTCCTTTTTCAGAATACTCTGTCGATACTTTTGAGATTACAAGCCCTGGCTAAAAACTTTGAGCTGTGTATCTCGGTGTGCTTTCCTCTTCCATGTTCAGCCATTTAAAGTCTTATTTCTGATGTGGCTTGAGCGCCCAGGAAAAGCACAGTATTGTGTTCTGGGTTTAATAGCGTGTGGATGCTTTGGTATAAGCCCAGTTTGTCCTCTCTAAATTCCTGTTTCATAGCTGTGGTCCCAGAAAGCTCCTGGTGTCTACTTACTGGCTTCTCTCAGAACAACTTCCACACTGGGAGAGGGTAAATCTTAAGTAGTAGTGTTTGTTTAGAGCTTTTGTACTCTGATTTGAAGGGTTTTTGAGTTCTAACCCAATCAACTGTATATCAATAGTGGCTGGTACAGCTGTCAAAGCTTCTTGTTTCTCTGATGCCTGAATTCTCATTACAGGCTACAGAAAAAGTACTTGCAGCATGAGAAAGAGTGTTTGATGTCCAAGCTGAGCGAGGCAGAAAGAGATGGAGCAGCAGCAGCCCGGCAGATCCATGCCCTGAAAAACACAATTGGGAGACTCAACATTGTAGGTGTTGTCCTTTTTTATTCTTGCTTTTACTACATTGTCCTGTTATATGGCTGTCTTAAAAATGTAATGTTACAGTTGCTGATCCAGAAGAATGTAAAGAAAAGCGGAGGGATTTAACATGCTTAAGATGTTTGGTAGTGGGGAATTTACTTGGAGCATCCAGTCACCTTCTGCACACGTGGTGCTGACTATTGCACTGCTCATGCTTGTGTCAGCTTTATATATCAATTCTATGGGAACAATTCATTCGTTTTCTTTTTTTGTTTTGTTTTTCCTCTAGGAGAAGCACATGAGCAGCTCAGACATCAGCATACTGACAAAACAAAAAGAGCTTCTGCTCCAGAAATTGAGCACCTTTGAAGAAACCAACCGGACACTACGAGAACTTCTCAGAGAGCAGCACATCCGGGAGGTGAGCAGTGCTGTGCACTTCAACTTGGATAATTACAGGGGGCTATGTTGTCTTGTGGACTGAAATGGAGTTTGAGAGCTTTTAACTGTTTTTTTGGGGGGTTTGTTTTCTTTTTTTTTTACCCCAACACTACTGTTGACCCCATATCATAGAGGATGGATGGTTGTTTAGGTTTTTTTTTATCCCTGCCTACATCATAGAGCAAGACTGACTTTTCTGCTATGAGGATGTTCAAGCATCTAAGTCTTTGCATTAACAGGTATAGGCACTGCTGTGTTGCCAACTCTGTTATTTGGATACAGCTGTATCTGCCGATCCTGCTAATCTGAAATGTTACTGCTACAGTTGCATTGGCTGAGATGGCCTTAGCTGATGGGAGGCTAAGAGTGTTCAGAATTTTATTTTTGTAGACTGTAAGAGCAATAACAGAGAAATTGTAAATAATTCTGTACTGCTTCTAAGAGCAATACAGAAATGAAATTGCTGTTTTTCCTGTACTTCATATTCCATTTGAGCAAAAGCAGGCTGATGGTGACAGTTCTTTCAGACGCCAGTGAGGGTGGATAAAAGGACTGAGTTTTCCATGTGACTTTTCCTGAGTAGTGGGAGAGTTCAAAAAGATCTTAAATTGCTGTTGTGGTTTTTATTATAGTCTTTGACTGAGAAGTGGAAAAGCTTTCTGAGATGGGTGATGATATGTGAAATATTTAGCAAATTTCATGCTTTGGGTATCTTCTGAGAATTGCTGCTGCACCTGGAAGGAAATGGGTGATTTGTACAGTTCCATTTAAAGAATCTGTGTAAAACTAACTTTTTAGTTAACAGGTTTTTTTCGTGTATTTCTTTTGTAGAAGGATGCTCAGAAGATACTGGAGCAGCAAGAAGCACTGCTGAAAAGGCTATCTGACTCAGATGCAGAGAGAGTGGTAAGCAAACCACAATCTCTTTTTTTCTTTGTCTTTTTTTTTCTTTTAATGATAAAGCAGAGAGACCTAAAATTACAAGCTCTTCTTTGCCTTGTATCCAGCCATCAAGTCTTACACCAATACCTTTTAGACCAATGAAAAAAATATTTTGGTTTTTATGGTGATCAGAGCCACAACATTGCTCCTTTGGTTAAAAACCTGCATTTCAAAGTGGATAGATTTTCATAGCCTGTGAAATACGGAGGCTTAGAATGGAGACACCACAAATGAGACCTACATATAAGAGCACCATTAGGATTTACAGTATTCAGCTATAAAGGAGCACTTAAGCCTGTTCTTATTATGTTTAAGCACAAATGATTCTGCATACCTTTTCTGGTGGTACAGAGTGTATGGAGAATTGTACTGCATGTTTCTTTAAAAAGAAAACTCTGAAGGTGGGAGAGAGAAAAATCTGCTTCCAAAATACCCCTGACAGTCAGAATAGAATTCTTCAGTGTGGAAATCATCTTACAGTTTCTGTATGTTTATCATGTTATCCTTAGGGTGAGCTTTCTGTATCTGCTTCTGTCACTGGATGAGTGAGTGAACTGGTGCCTGTTTTTGTTAGTTTCCTTACCTGTAAACTAAGAAAAGAGTTCTTATGTTGCCAGAAGTTATAAAACTTGCTGTGAGACCTAGGTAATGCCCTTTTTTGTCTGTGGAGTATATAGTCCTGTCAGGTCCTTGTTCTTGACTGAGTATCCTATGCTCTGTTACAGAAATGTATGTGTATTCCTTTTGCTTTCTCCTTGAGGAGAACACAGCCTGTTTTCCCAGGGCTGCGGATGCTGTTGCTGTGGATACCAGACAGAGTGCTGTGGATAAAAGAGTCTCAGGAGGGAGGCAGTTACACCTCTTTCCCTCCACCTGCCAACCTAGAGTTGTTACTTAACATTTGAGTGCTGTTTGTTTTCCCAGCAACTTCAGATGAAACTTCAGGAGAAAGAAGAAGAAGTAGACAATCTTACCCTTCAGATACAGGCAGAAAAGGTAGTTTCCTTTTTTTGTTTTCCTCTCCCTGCTCCACCTTCCAGTTCTGAAGAACCACATATAGTCCAAAATGCGGATTTGTACTTGCAGATTATTACTTTTTAAGGGATCAGATGACTGGCTTGCTTATAAAACTAGACAGACAGCTACCTATTCCCACACAGTTGTGGATTCAATTTTCTGCTAATAAAACATCCATTGCTAAGATGAATGTAGTATTCTCTTTGCTTGGGCTTATAACTGAATTGCCTTTCTGTTTAAGATCCTGTTGGTTCCTGATGTCAAATTCCAGTCTGTTCCTCTGTTTAGGAAGTAAAAAAAGAACATAGTGAAAGAGATCGGGTGTGAAGGATGTTTTGCCCTAGAACAAATTTTCAAGCCAGTCATTCACATCTGATGTAAGATAAATGGTTACTCATTTGTTGCCCGTGAGTAGAGGAGCTGTGAGGGTCCGTCTGAGGAGAGTGGAGGTGGCTAGAGACAGTCTCTTAGATTTCTTCACTGAATGGTTACATATTAGAAAGTGTTCCTTCTAGTAGCTTGTTGAGGAAAAAGGTGTGTGTCTTGTTTGCTTCTTATTTAGGACCAGGCAAAGACAGCATGTGAGCTCTCCAAATCGATGGAGGCTGTGAGAGGCCGTTTACAAGCACAATTGCGAAATAAAGAAGCAGAGAACAACCGTCTGAGCGTACAGATCCGGGTATGTTTTCAGTGACAATCCTTAAGGATTGTCTCTTCATTTACTCTCATTAACTGAATTGACTGACAAGAGAAGCAGCAGTCACTAACTATTCTTCTACTGTGTCTGGTAGCCTGAAATATTGGCTGGTGATGTTTATACCACTAACACACCCCATACTTTTCAAATGAAGTAAGAAAAGAAAAACCTTTTCATTTCTGATGCATGAAGCAAAATCAGAGCCTTAAAGTCTATGTGCATTTATTAGACTTTTTTTTTTTTCTGAAGTTAACTACTGCTTAGTTATTTAAAAGATGGCTTTGGTTTAGTCAAGCATCAAGACAGATCATAAGCTATGTAATTTTCCTTCTAGGAAAAATGCTGTGCCCTGAGTTCCTATATTTGATCACATGCTTCTTACAGTATTAACGAGGAGGAGAAAGTTCCCCTGGTTTACCTTGAGCAAAGTCTGATGTTTAACGTATCTGTTGTTGTTGTGATGATGTTATGATGAACATATGTGTTAATGCTTTAGAGGAGCTTTAATTCTGTTAATAGCTCCATAAAGAAAGAAACATTATTATATGCAAGCATTTAAATTACTAAAGATAATGTTCTTGGGTAGATCAAAAGACTGGTAGACCAGTATTTATCTTGGTCAGGAGAGAAAGTCAGTGCTCTAGAGAGCAGCTTATGAAAGAAAATAAGAGTTTTGGAAGGAAAGGAAGACAGGTCATGCTGTCATGTCTGTCAGCATTAGGGCAGGATTGGACAGGATTGTGTAGGTAAAATGTGATTGCAGGTACCTCCAGGCTGGATGTGGAGGGTTTATGCCCAGCTCTCTTCACTGTTTGTAGGAAATTAGTTGCTGCTTTGGGTATGCAGGTAGAAGGACATTATTCCATGTGGTGTATTTTCTCCCCTCCTCTGCAGAATCTGGAGCGCAATGAAGCTCAGCATAAGGCAGAGGTGGAACACGTAATGGAACAACTGAAAGAAATAAGACAGAAGGCAGATCGTGATAAAGAGGCCCTGAAGAAAGCCGTCCGCGCACAGAAAGAGCGGGCAGAGCGGAGTGAAGAGTATGCACAGCAATTGACTGTCCAGCTGGCAGAAAAGGTACCTGATCGTGCAGGAGGAGAGACCTAATTTCAGATCATGCATCTAAATCTTTGATTTCTGATAGCAGCCCTGGGGAGAGTCTCGGCTTTCAACTAATGAGATTTATTTTTGTCTTGATGCCTTGGCCCATTTATGCTAAATTTAGAACAAATCCAGTTTTCTCAACTGTCACTGTATTTGCTGCATGTCCTTAACTTAGGACATGCAATAATTTAGATCATACTAAACTGGCAGATCTGATTTTTTTTCACCTGGGTCTTTAGAACCATCTGAGGGTTGACAAAAGCCAATGAAATAAAGCCTGGTAGTTTTGGCTGAAAACTCTGAATAGAGAAATTAGTCAGAGCAGAAAAGTACAGAAGCTTAAAGGTGTATAGGAGTTTCCTGTTGAAAATTACGAAAGGATATAAAGAAAAAGTAGAAAAGTGAGGACTGAAATAAATCAGAAGGGAACATGGATTTCACCCTACTTGATTGGGTTTTTTTCTCCATTGTTTTTAGAATTCCAGAGACCAGAGCCCACTTCAAGGAGGATTCTTCTTTCGCTGCTGTTATGTCTATTGGCTGACAGTAGTGTTGGAGAACACCTCTCTCTGAAGCATCAGGAAGAATGAAAATAAATACTTACCCTCAATATTTTAAAAATCTTAGTGAAGTCTCCACACATATCAGTGTATCTGCGTATTGTCTGCCTATCCCATGTCCAGTGACATTTTTGTCACCTTTGCACTTTTCCTCATCTATTTATTTGGTTTGATAGGACAGTTATGTTGCTGAGGCTCTATCTACTCTGGATTCCTTGAGGAGTCGCTACAACAAAGTAGTGAAGGACAAGAGTGACCTCGAACTGGAAATTGTTACACTGAACAGGTGAAAAAAAAAAAAAATCAATGTGGAGAAACACACATGAGTGGGAATGAGTTCTAAGTTCAAGGATAATTTAACTGAATTTAATTTAATCATTTCATTAAATTGAATAATTTAATTGGATTGCTTGTTAATACCCAAGCAAAACCAGCACTGCCTAAGGGCAAGAGCAGTTTGGAGAGATTGAGAGAGAGAGGGAGATGTGGCTTCTGCTGCTAACTGGCCACAGCAAAGGCAGTTTTTTTAAGGGTTTGCTGAGCCTTAAAATTCTCTGTTCCTTTGCCATTTTGTAATGCTTTGAAATAATTAGGGTTATCTTTCTTTTGAGATCTGTTTGAAATGCTTGAATGGAAGCAATGCATCTTGGAGGCAATGCATTTGAGCTACAAGGGGAAAACCCAAGTTAATTTCCAGCAGGCTAAGAAGATTGAAGTAGTAGAATCATGTAACAGATAAATGTGCGTACATGACTGGAGGAGGAGAATGAAAGGATAGGGAAAAAACCAAGTTTCTGAAGCAAATTTCATGGGTTAGCAGTCTTATTCTTTCTTGTTACTTAAGGATTCATTTTCTTTCTTTATGGCAGCCAAGTTGCAAACTTGCTGGAACAGCAGACAACCCTGGAGGACAAGATGCGGGAGGACAGAGAAGCTTTGATGGATAAATTGCATCGACAGACTACAGAGACCACTTCTTTAAAAATGGAGAACGAAAGGCTAAAGGTCAGTTATTCTACGGGTTTGAAGCTGAAATGCTGGGGGGGAAAAAAAGGAGAAATTATAACAAGTTACTTGGCGTCTGAGGACAGAATTGAATTGCACACATCGCTGACATTTAGTTTCAAACCAGTTTTACCATGACCTGAGTGTGATAGGGCAAGTATGGTAGGAAGAAACATAAAGAAAGTGAACGTTTGGGGACAACTGGGTTTCTTCCGTGGTTTGGCTGGGAGTGTCCCAATCCAAGTGCTCTTTACACCTCTGTGCTCTGCTGGTGTAAATTTGGCAATCCACTAAGCCTGGAAAGTTTTGCTGACTTACACTGACAAAAGTCTTTTTTCTTGGTCTAGGCAATGTTAGACAGCCAGCGTGGCTGTTACTTCCAAGCACTGAATGGAAGATGTTTTCTTTTTCAGGCTAGTGTGGTCCCAACAGAGGAAAAGCTGAACCAAGCGCAGATGGAAGTGCAGCAGCTCAAGAGCTCTGTCAGGAACTATGAAGGGTTGATTGAAACCTACAAGTCACAGGCAGGCATCTTATCAAAACCTTCAGCCCTTGCACAAACATGTTTTCTCCCTTTACTGTAACGCCTTAACCCTTTGTTTGCTCGCGGAGGGTGTTGCAATTTCATATGGTTTCAGTTCTTTTGTCTCTATTAGCCTGATTTTTTCCTCAAATGGCAGCAATCAGACTGCCAGGTGTTGTATGCCAAAGTGTGAAAGACTTGCCTTTCTCACTGTGTGCTGATAACTTGGTCATCAGGAAGAGCTGACTCCCACAGCAGAAATTTTGATTAATGGAAAACAAATAACTGGTTTTTTTTAATTATTTCACTTTTCCCTGCTCCTTTTCAAAAGTGACATGCTTTCTTCTGCCTTTTAGTGTGGCAGGTACTATTCCTTGGCTGCTTTTTTGGGGCGGGAGGGTTGGATACTGTGGTAGTAGGAAGATAATGCAAGATGGGAGAACATTTGGTGGAAAGCCCAGGTGAAAGATCCAGGTGACGGAAGCAGGAAGTGATCTTCCAAATACAGTTCTGGGATCGTGGTTAGCATAGCAACAAACTTGTTGCTAATCCTTGAGGAGTTTTAGTTACTCCAAAGCACTGCACACTTGTTGAAAACTATTTATAACAGATAACGTATGTGGGGGTTTTTGTACGTCCAGGTGTTGAAGACCCGAATGGAAGCAGATGATGTGGCAGCAAAACTGGAGAAGTGTGATAAAGAGAGTAAGACACTAAAGGATGAAATGAACAAGGAGATTGAACTGGTAACTATTCCTCTAAAGACTGATATGTTGTAGGCATTCAATGATGTTAATGTTCTGAATGCAGTGAAAAATGGCTGTGAATAGGAAATAAAAGGCTTATTTGAGTTTGCCTTTTCCAATAGTTTTTCTCAGGACTTGTTCATTCTGCAAAATTTATTGAACATTTAGCAGCTTCTTTTTTACTTTATGGCATTCTTCAGAGGTGTTTAAATTGCTTAGTGTGTCTTTTGCTGCAGAAATAGTGGTTTAGAACGGTGGACTGTGCAGGTTAACCATTGTCTGATGTGGAACAGCTGTCCTCAAAAAAGGAGCTTGTACTTCTAGTAAAATTAGAGAATCATAGAATGGTTAGGGTTGGAAGGGACCTTCAAAGCCCATCCAGTCCAACCCCTCTGCAAGGAGCAGGGACATCTCCAACCACATCAGGTTGCTCAGAGCCCCGGCCAACCTGGCCTGGAATGTTTCCAGGGATGGGGCATCCACCACCTCTCTGGGCAACCTGGACCAGTGTTCTACAACCCTCAGTGTAAAAATTTTTTTCCTAATATCCAATCTAAATCTACCTCCTTCTATTTTAAAACCGTTACCCCTCGTCCTGTCATCACAGACCCTACTGAACAGCCTCTCCCCATCTTTCTTGTAGGCCCCCTTGAGGTACTGGAAGGCCGCTCTAAGGTCTCCCTGGAGCCGCCTCTTCTCCAGGCTGAACAGCCCCAGCTCTCTCAGCCTGGCCTCACAGCAGAGCTGCTCCAGCCCTCTCAGCATCTGCGTGGCCTCCTCTGGACCCTCTCCAACTGGTCCATGTCCTTCTGATGTTGGGGGCTCCAGAGCTGGACGCAGTGCTGCAGATGGGGTCTCACCAGAGCAGAGTAGAGGGGGAGAATCACCTCCCTCGACCTGCTGGCCACGCTCCTCTTGGTGCAGCCCAGGATGCCATTGGCCTTCTGGGCCGCAAGGGCACATTGCCAGCTCATGTTGAGCTTCTCGTCCACCATCACTCCCAAATTGAAGCCCAGGATCCAAATACTCATTCATTCTCACTCTATCCATAGGGAATGCCAGATCCTAAGATAAAACCTTCAGGAGCAGGAAAAGACCTTAGGCTTTGAACTCTGACACTGGCCAAGTATCCACACGGTGTCATCATGGCTGCAGATCAACAAAGCTTCACTGAAGTTGAGAATTTTTTTAGTCTTAGCCTTATGAACATGTGAAAGTAACTTGTGTTCTCTTCTTTGACTGTAGACACGTAAACAGTTCCAGAGTAAGCTCGCTGAACTGGAAAAGCTGCCTGAGATCCTAAAGATGACAGAGACCCAGCTAGCAGAATGTCAGGACCAGCTTGAGAGTTATGAGAAGAAGAACATGGACCTGTCTATCATGATTGCAGATCTTCGTCAGCGGGTAAGGGACTGGCGGAGAGTACCTGCATCACTGCAATCCGCAAGTCTTGAGGCTGAGATGAATTTCTAATCACAGGAATGTTCAAACTTCGTCCCTATTCTCATCTCTTTTTGAAAAGATTAAACATGCACTGCAAAATAAAGATGTGTGCTATGTCTTTGTGCAAGAAGTTAGTGGCGTGCTTAGTAGCATTCCTTACTGTTTGAAAGGTTTCTCATTCCTTGGTGCAGAACCTTACTGGGACTTGAATAGTGGCAGTGACAACGCTTGCTAATGCCAGTGCTTGCTTTTGTCACTTCTGTCACCTTGTCAGCTTTCCCTCCTTTGTTTTTCTGCTGATAGAGCTGTCCCAACCTTACTTTCTCACCCTGATTTCACATTGTTTTCCAAGTCCCTCTTTTTTTGTCCCTAGGAGGACTGTGTAGGTATTGGAGGACAATTACAGACAGGCATGACTTCTACGACCATGCCTCAGGACACAGCAAATGATCTCACAGTCTGACTGCTTTACTCTGCTCGGCTTGGAATGATAAACCTTTCTGGTATTTCAGGCTCCAGTGCATTTTTGGGCTGCTTTTAATGTGTGCTTTGCTGTGCTTACAGGTGGCTGCTCTGCATGCAGGCGTTTACAAATCCGGTTTTCATTTGCAATGTGGAAGAATTTTCTAATACCTTTCTAAACATTAATTGGAAGCACCAGAAAAATGAATGTTTAGTGCTTTGCTTTCCTACCCACTGTTCCTCTTGTGGGGCTCTCCAGACATCATGAATTGAGCATGTTTCCTTCTGGAGAGCTGCATACGTCTTAAGTGGTTGGTCGTGTGTGTTTAGTGGCTACACTGTGAAGTAATTACTTGCTGTAATTTTTAGATTGAGCTCCAGGGGGACAAAATGGAGATGACAAGAGAGAGGTATCAGTCTGTCCAGGAGGAGAAAAAGCAGCTCACCCTGAAGGTGGAGGAGCTAGAAAGGTTAGAAATATTAGGCTTTCTTGCTCTCTTAAACTTCCATTTCCATTCTCTTTCCATTGTTTTTTTCAGGGGACTGAAATAGCTTCAGTCTTGTTCCAGTCCCCCACCTGCCTCCAGGATTCTGTTCATTTGCTTATCCCACAAGGATCTCTAATCAGTAGCTGTCCAGTGGAGAGTTATGAATGTTGGTAGATGGGATGATGGCTTACATAGCAGATAAACCAACTCTTTGTCCAATCAAGTCTGACAATTTTGAAGTTACTACATATGACAGTATTTTTACCCATGTTTATAAATTCATTTTAGTGACAATGTCTGGGAAAATGCAGGTATTTGGTTACTCCGTATATCCTTCAATCTTCGAAATTTTTATTTGAGAAATGGAGAAATGTTTCATCAGGCTCTCACCTTTCCAGAGGGAATAGAATCTATTCCCAGACTCCCCAGGACATGACAAAAAGGCAGACTGAAGCATGCTCCATTTAAAATGAACAGGTTTCCTTCCCTTATTGTCTCAACCTAGAAAACTAGAAACAACGAGCGCCCAGAACATAGAATTCCTTCAGGTCATAGCAAAACGTGAGGAGTCAATCCACCAGTGTCAGCTGCGGTTGGAGGAGAAGACCCGTGAATGTAGCTCGTTGGCACGTCAGTTGGAGATGGCCATTGAGGATGCGAAAAGACAAGTAAGTCATTTCTTGTGTTTGTGAATTTTCCCAAAACTACCCAGACTGTAAAAGGGGAGAAGCCAGAAGGCTGGAAATACCTCCTCAGCCTGTGACCAAATTCATTAAAATCATAGTGTTCAGTGAAATACAAATAATAAAATGTGCTAGTACTCTTTGTCCGTACTTAAACCATTGAAAAACTGATCTCTGTGCTCCAGTTTGCAGCTGAAGAAAGGAAAGCACAAGACTGAGCTGCTGCTTATGTATGAGAATGTGTCTAGTTAAACTTTATAGGGTTTTTGTGGGCGGTGGGGTAGGGGAAATCGTTCTTCCGTAGGCAAGCTTCTAACAAAGTTTTTGTTCTGTTGTTACACATAGGTGGAACAAACTCGAGAACGAGCAACGTCTAGAGAGAGGGCAGCCCAGTCCAAGATGTTGGATTTGGAGACCCAGCTGAGTAGGAACAAAACAGAGCTGAACCAATTGCGTCGGAGCAAAGATGATGTGAGTAGCTTGCAAGGGATGCTCTTGCTGTGCTGGTGAGGTCCTGGCAGCAGCCGGAGTCTGTAAAGCAAGGTCCTATGGGTTGCTGCAAGAATCGTGCAGAGCTGGGCCTGAATGTGACGTGCTGTTGTAGGTGTCCATGACAGATGTGTGGTATGGCATGTCTGTTATGTCACTATTTCAGGAATGCAGACTCTCGTTTGCTTTTTACTTACTGCAATGATCTGATGAACCTGCTCTAAACCTACATCTGTGTAGGAAAAGAATAAAATCTTTTTACGTTCAAATAAGATTTGCACTAGATATTGTGGACAGATTTCAATTTCATTTACCGTGCTTGGTATCTGAGAGAGGATGTAATTTCTTTTCTAGAGGAAAGGATTTATTCTAGAAGAAAGAAGAGGAATCTTTCATAATATCGTATTTACTCTGCTTGTTTACTTGAGTTTTACTTGGAATTGAGTTGGCACACGGATCAGTTCAAATTGCTTGTCAGAAAAGAGTGTGTTTAATTCCCCATAACTATAGCTAATCAGTTTAAAAAGCCCAATTGATTAGCTGTTTCGTCTCCTGTTTTTATCTGTGGATTGCTGAATGGAGTTGGAAATGAGCAGAACAAATCAGAAATATCACAGCACCATCTATGGTAATGTCATTTACTGCTGTGCTAATTCTCGCTTTCCTCAGCACTTTTGGATGAACAGTTTAACACGGATAGGATGAATGCCGCTGTCTCTCAGCCTGTGTTTTGTGCTTCCTTATGTAGGCAGAGCGCCGTTATGAAAGCCGCCTACAGGATTTAAAGGATCGGTTGGAGCAGTCGGAGAGCACCAACCGCAGCATGCAAAACTATGTCCAGTTCCTCAAGTCTTCCTATGCCAACGTTTTTGGAGAAAGTGCCTTGCTGAGCTCCCCCAGCCGCTCTCGTTCTTCTCCATGAGGACAACGTTCTCCCTGCGCCTCTGCACCTAAGCACAAAAGGAGCCCTATTTCAAAGCCATATGTTGTTTAGAAAATAGGTGGATGTTTCAGGGTCATTACCAGGAGAAGTTTTCCTCTTTTCCTTGCAGCATGAGAAAATAAAATGATGGTGACATACGTCCTAAGGTTATCAGCAATACCATATTGGTGGTACACCATAAACTGGGCCCCAAATCCAGATGTTTTTACATATGATGGAAAAGGTAATTTTCATCCTGTAAGGTCCTGATGGTTTCAGCTCTTAAAACCTGTCAGGGGTTTGTCGAGCATGTTAATGTTTATAAGCGCTCTTTTCCTTTTCATGCTTATTTTTAATTCTGTTTCTGTATTGGGGAGATCATGTGGGGCTTTTTGGTTTGTGGGGTTTTTATATATTTTTTTTTTTAAACTATTGAAAATTATATTGATACATTGGATGATAAGGTAGTGGGAGAGGATCCACCCACCAGAGGTGTGAACCTGAAAATAATTTAAGTGCCTGGGCTCTACACTTACAAGAGATTATCTCCTGAAAATCCAGAGTGTTTGTAAACAGTTTTATACCAGAAATAATGATTTTGTTTGATGTTTGTTTTTTTTTTTTATTTGATTCTTATATACTCTGAGATCTTCACCTTGTGTGATGTTGATGTTGCTTTACTCTTCTCACTCTGATTTCCTGATCCTGAATATCCCCAGGACTGAGCCAAAATCATCTGAATTCAAAGGAAAAATTGTGGTTTAACATCAGTGGTATTTCAGTTGGGGGTCTTGGTGTGAATGCCATCTGAGGTCAGGGTGTGCATGGAATACTGTCTTGGTCTTAAGCCAATTAAGGAGCAGCTACAGATTTTCAGCTTCCTCATCGAACCAGCCCGCGTGTTCTCCTGGAAAATCAGGTCTTCAATGCGTTGAGTCCCTCTAGTGCCCTCTTCTTTCCAGTCAATGCTTCTGATGGGTCACAAATAAACATTGTTTTTATTTTTATGTCTTTTGTATTATATTTATGTGCGATGTGGTCATCTGGCAGGTTTCTAAGTTAATTGTTTTTTAAGAGTTCTGTAATTGTGTGCTTAACACTTAAAAAATCCTAAAGGTGCTATGGTAAAACAAACAATAAACTACGTTTCAACTGGTGATGTCGGGGATTTCCTCTTCATTGTGCTGTATCTAGGGTCTTCTGGGCCTTATTTTGGAAAAACAACGCCAGGCAGGGCCGTTGTAGGCAGCCATGCTCCTGACCCTTTCCGCGGGTAGCGGCCTCTCCCAGGATAAACGCCGCAGTGCAGGCTGACCTCCAGCCCTCCCTCCCGGGGCTGTTCCGCGAGAATACACAAAATCAGGGGAAAGAAAAAAAAAAATAGAATAATAAAAAAATAAAAATAAAAATCGGCGAAATGGCCAGTACTTCCCGCCGCCGGCTCTGGCGGTTCTCGAACCCGCGGCGGGCGGGGAGGGGCAGGGCCCCGCCCGCCAGGGGGCAGCCGCCGCGCGGCGGAGGGCGGGAACGGAACGGGAAGCGGAAGGGCGCGGGGCGGCGGCGGCCGGTAGCGCGGCGGCGGAGCAGGTTGCTATGGAGGCGCGGGAGCTCCGCTGGGAGACTCTGGACGCTCTGCGCACCTCCAGCAAGGGCCGGCTGCGGTACTGCCGCCACTGGATCCAGGATGAGGTGAGGGCTCGCTCCCGGCGGGCGGCGGGGAGCCCGCGGCGGCCCCGCTTTGCTCGGGGAGGTGGCGGGGGGGGGGATCCGCGGCGGGGCCCTCGGAGCGCTGCCCCGGCGGTGGAACATCGCTACGTCGACTCCTTCCTTCGTTAACAGTCAGAACTTGAAATATATAAATCGTCCTGTGGTATCTTTGCTGCCCGCTCCTTCTGCATCGGCGGCTGGGCCCCTCTGCTCCCCTCCAGCAGTCGGGTCCTGGCTAAAGCGTGCAGGGTTTGGGGAGGAGGAGGCGTTACAGGAGAAGGTCCAGGCGTGGCTGCCCTGCAAAAGTCGGGGAGCTCGGAAAAAGTGTTGAAAAGACAGCAGAAGAAATGGATAAATGGGGTACTGAGCCACAGTTATAAAGCACCTGCTGTCCTGTGCAAATGTTTTCAATGTGTGTTCGTGTTTCATTGCTTTCTTGATATGTTTTGCATTCATGGAAAATGTTTTCTCTTTAGGATATCTTGGAAGGGTGCATGTCTCCTCTTGAGCTGTCCCCTTATTCTGGCTGGGTGCTAGACAGAGTAGTTGGGCAGTCAGACAGAGAAATCACACCTTCCGGAAATTCAACGCCTAAAGAATCCACTCCCCTCAAAAATCACTCGTCCTCTCTGGAGAAGATCGTGCCTGCTGGCTGCCAAGGCTCTTCCCCACCTTCCTCTCTAGAGCCAAGTGAAACAAAGGTAACTCTGATTATAATCCATATGTGAGCTCTAAGAAAAAAAAAATATGTTAACTTGTTGCCTTAAATTGTCTGATAAAGGTTAATTTGTGCTCTGTTAATTTGTGGGGGAAACATGCTTAGTTTAAACTTTTTATGGGATAAACAGTTGGTGATAAAAAGGGTATTAACAAGATTTTCATAGCAGGCCAAAAGTAAACTTATTTTTTCACCATAACTGAGGAAAATCAGTTGGAGCTACCCATAGGTGTATGGATTAGTAGCATGGGGATCATCCATTTGGAGGGAAGGTCACAGAGTGGGATCATGCCTGTTGTAAGAGTCCGTGAGTTCCCCCTTGGGTTCTCTGGAGCCTTGGAACGACTGAGATGTGTTATGGCTCCCTTTTACAGGGCAAAAGGGTAGGAAGCGGGGCAGTGAGCAGTTGAGTTGTGGAGGTAATAAAGGTGATGAAGCACCTGAAAAGAAAACAAGCGTCTGTCGCTGTGCGTTAAATGATGACCACATAACAATGATGCTGAGCAGCAAAGTTTTGCATGATCTTGGCCCTGTTAAGATTTAAGAAATATATTGTGACAAAAACATCTTCATGAAGCAGCAAGATCTAACCAAAGCTAGAAGAGACAGTGTGAAAGCTCCTTGAAGAATGATTCAAAGTATAAACTTGTCTTGACTTCTTCCAATGTAACATCTTCACTGACTGTAAAGAGAACGTGAGGAGTCTGTCTGGCCTTCCTAGGTGACAGTTAGCCTTTGTGAATGTCCTACAGGCTCTTGGTATCTCTGCTCCCAATTTTAGTGATTGGGAAAAGTAATTATTCCAACCTCATGTAGGTGGTGGAGGATACTCGAAGTGGTGAGGCTACAGTACCAGGGTATAGAAGTGCTCTAAAAAGTTTTACATTAGTTGATTCCTTTGTCTGTTTCTCTACAAATGATGTGCAATTTAGGAGACTTGATTTACCTGGTTTCCTCCGTGAGTTGCTCATACTGTATTCAGTCACTGATTTTGCTTGTTTGCTGACCACACAGGGAAATGAAGATTTTAGTCTGCTGGAAATGGATCAAGAAGTCTTTCCAGCCATCCTGCCGTCTAAACTTACAGAAGTCGAAGGCTGCATTCGGATGTATGAAGAGATACATAGGTTGAAAGGAAAGGTACAAGAACAACAAAAAGCTCTTGAGGGTGTATGTGAATCAGAGGAGAGCTACATAACCAGACGTAACAATGATCTGGTAAAAGTAGCAGGACAGTAAGTTATCCTAAACCTTACTCTCCAAGGTTTAGGATAACCCCAAGTAGACAGTGTTGGCCCACTTTGGGCAATTTCATTTGTATTTTCTTCTGTCCAAATTCCGGTGATGACTACATTGTGGTGCTTCTGCCTCTCTGCAATCTGCAGGAGAGGCTAAGGCAAAGGCAGGAGCAGCAAGAGCAGATGGTGAGGGCAGTGTACGAACTGGCAAGTGAACAACTGAAGCGGTTTGATGAACTGAAGGAGCTAAAGCAGCATCAGGAATTCCAAGATTTGCGAGAAGTAATGGAGAAGAGGTGAGATTAGCTCTGGTATCCATAAAATATTATAGTATTTAGTTAAAGTGGGGATTAAATCTTGTTCCTGACAATTCTATGCTAGTCATCTGTGCTTGAAAATCTTAGCTGCTGCTTTTCTTGCCATTAATTATCCTGTTATTGTTGGTTTTCAAAGTAGATATCTTGCTACTGTTGAGATTGCACTGCTTACAAAAAGACTATGTTTCTGGCAGTTAAAGTTCCTTTAGCTTGGCTTATTTTAAAAGTAACTTGCTGTGTGTTTGTATTTTGTCTTGTGCATGTCTTGAGTACGGTTTTTCTGTCTTTGTCTGTATTGTAGCTCAAAGGAGGCTCAGGGACAGCAGGAGAAGTTGAAGGAAGAACACCGACACAGAGCAAAGGTCTGAGACTTGTAAGGGTTGTCGTTTATGAAAGACAGTGACTGCTAGGTGGGGACTGGAAAGGCAGATCGATTTATTTGTATATACGTGGCACCCCTGGAGTAAGAATGTATTTTCTGGTGCTGTCCTAGACACCTGCTGCATTGTTGGGGAAATGCAGTAAAGGCACATATGTTGTAGGAGCAGGAAGGACCTGTAAAGCTCGAGTTATTTAAATATTTTTGTGTCTTTTTCTCCCAAGGTGTTAAACCTAAAACTGCGTGAGGCAGAGCAGCAGAGGCAGCGTCAGGAAGAGCTGGAGCGTATACGTAAGGAAGAGGGCCAGGAAAGATTGCGTCGCCTTTATTCCATCCAGGAGGAAGTGCTGCAGCTTAACCAGCAGATTGATCCCAATTATAGACACAAAGACTTGCCAAGAATCGATCTTTCTGCATACAGTAATCGTGGCAACCAGATCTGTGGGCTGGTGTCAGGACTCATCCGCACCACAAGCGAGGTAGAGGCTCTAGAGTTGTTCTTAACTTTGGTGGTCGTTCCTTCATAAAGCTTCCTGTAGCTGTCTTCAAAGGCAGCTTGTCATGAGGCCGATAAGTAAGATGTCACATAAATGGTTTTAGATATCCATCCTATAAAGTATCTGACTTAAAAGGATAATTATTTTCTCTGGCGCTTTAGCTATTCCCTTGGAAATGGCTTATAAAAATGCATGAGGATTTCTACAGGAGAAAGATTGACTATTAAACACTTGATGCTGTAAAGTTCCTTTTTGAGACAACCATGGAAGCGAAATGCTTCATAAATTGTTAAATACTTGAACGTGTTATGATTCTCCTATACTCATAAGCCTTTTTGCAGTAACTAGGTATCCTTGGAATTTTTTTTCACTATGTAAAGGTGGGATACAAACCTTGAAAAATAAAACACTAGGATAAGGCTAATTCTCTGTTTCAACTTGTCACAGCTGGCTTTCTGCAGAGGAAGCTGTGTAAGCTTTGCATTGGGGTTCCCTTACACTTGGCAAAGTGTGTTATTAATTTCTGTTGTCCAAGATCGTGTGAGATCTAGCCGTGGACTAACAGTATTTACAAATGTTGTGACCAATGTTATGTACAAATAAAGGAGAAAAAGATATTTTCACCAAAGAGGATAAAAGGTGGAGTTGGCTCCAAAATTATCTGAAGGCTAATGCTTCAGAAGTTCCTTGCTCTTGCCATTGGTCTACAGGTAGTGGAACAAAAGATTGATGCTGTTACCTCCTCTGTTTCTTGACAGAGAGGTTTCCCTACTCAAGTAGATGTGGCCAACACTGAACGGGCGCTGCAGGAGATGCGAGGGTTGATATCCAGCATGCAGCAAGAAATCGCTGCAGCTGTGGAAGAAAAAAGGAAGAGAGATGAAGAGGAAGAGAGACAAAAGCAGAAAGACTTACTGGAAAAAGAGCAGATGAAGGCACAGACACCTGCCCCTGCACAGCAGTCAGGGGGAAAGCAGCAGAAGGAAGGTTGGTTAGGGGTTTTTTTTTTTTTTTTTCCTTCCTTACACACCCTTTTCCTGTTAGGGTAAATGCTACTTTGGAATCTTGTTGTTGGGGTGGCATACCTTCTTGTGGCCTTTACTTTTAGCATAACTAGCAAAATGGGTATAGGGCTGCTGGCAGCAAACTTCTGAAATGAAACGTGTAGCATAAATTGACTGTATTAACTGGAGCAAAACCTGCTCTTCCTAGACAGCATGCCGTATATCGGAGTATCAGAGAATAACATTTTGCCTTCTTGTGAGTGTAGATGGGTCATGCATGATATGACTGTACAAGGACAGACCACTGAAATGGCTTCCTTGAGAGTAAGTTAAATTCAGATATCCTGCATTTATAAGTTATTAAGCTGAGGTAGGCTTGCAAACTTGTAGTTCATTTATGAACATAAGTTTCTAAACTAAATTCTGGTAAAAAAGCACTCATGCAGCTGTTAGTTCCTTGCATTTTTTTAAAGAAGTTTTCTTAAGATTTTTCTAGAGCTTTGGGTCTGTCTTAGTCTTCTGCTTTATTTATTTTTATTTTTATTTTTTTTTAATATCAGGACTTCAACTTAAGGCAGAAGAAAGTATCATGCAGTGGTACCAGCAGCTTCAAGATGCTGCTGAGCAGTGCGTTGCTTCTTTCAGTGAAATCAGCAACTGCAAAGACAACAATGAGGTATGAACAAATGATTAATATTGCTGAAGGTTTATTGTCTTAATTTCTAGGGAATCTAGGACATATTTCATTAAAAAAAGTAATTCCTAACTTAGCAGCCTCTATTAACAGTCTGCTCATCCAAACTGTCATAGTAGTTTGCTTGTCTGTAAAGGTTTTTGAACTTGTTTGTTTGTTCTGCAGGTTAAGAGGATAAAAGCAGACTTGCAGAAAGCAGCTACGATCCCTGTGAGCCAGATCTCTACCATAGCAGGTCAGGAAAATGCTGAGAACCCAATCCAACAGAAATGCCTTTTGCTGTAAAGATTTTATTGGACACAACGTATCCCATGTTTCTGTAGTTATCCTTACAGCAGCAGGCTGGTGTGCATACAGTCCAAGACTTTGAGGCACAGTGTTTGCTTATGTTTTGAGGTCTGTTGCTTCCCTCAAAGGCATCTTGCTTCATCATGATTCAGTTTCTTTCATCACACGTAGCAACCACGCAGTCTGAGATGCCTTGCCCGTCAGGATGTAGGCCTAGTTCTTGTCAAGTTGATGTGGTCTGATGAAGGCTTGTCTGCTGTTTCCTAATCTTCTGTCTCCATACATTCCTTGTATATTTGCAGGCTCTCAGCTGAGAGAGATATTTGACAAGATCAATAACCTGCTCTCTGGAAAGTCTGTCCAGACTGGAGGGCGAACTGTATCAGTGACTCAGCATCCGCAGGGTCTGGATTTTGTTTATTACAAACTTGCGGAGAAATTTGTGGTGAGGAAGTGTTCTCTTTATTGGGGTGGCAAACGTAGCTAGTGCTTTAAGTTCTTTTGGAGCCTGTCCTCTGTCTTCAGCTACTAAGAACAAAATTACTAGGTGTTTAGTTTGCATATGTTAATGTTCCTATTGATTAGAGAAAGTGCTTTTTGGATTTAGGGGAAAAAAAATGAAAGAACTTATTTTCCTCTTTCCCTCTACTCCCCTATTTTCTCTCTTCTAGGAGGAAGAACTATTTTAAGTTTCAGGCTTACATGTTAGATATTCTGAACTAGTTAGGTCCAGTGTTAGTGGAAAACAGGTTGATAGTTAATTTATGATCTGTCACAAAACTGTATATATGCCCAAAACCTTACACCTTGGTAGAATTTGAGGGGGGAAGGCTAAGGCCCAAGAGGCAAACTTCTGTCCATGCTGTGTAGTTACCACCTCACACGAATTTAAGTGTCATTGTTTAAGTTGCTTTTTGGAGTTGGCAGTATTTTTTTCTAGGCTTTATTTGGTAGATTTAGGCTGTTTGAACTTTCTTTTGTCCCTGCAGTGACAAATATATGTGAAAATTATCCATGGTGTAAAACCGTGACTGATTTGTAAATATTTGAAAATTATTATTTGGAGATGAAATATCTGTGCAGCCTGGCACTTTGTGCCTGTACTTGCTAATCCCTTTTTTCTGCCCTGAGCCAAAGCTTATTGTCATCCTCTGTGGGAGCTGAGGACATGGGGCTTTATCAGCTTTTCTGTGGTTGGCTACATAGCCATGGAAACACTAGGATCGTTTAGTAGAGGCTAATTACACCCAAAAAAATAGGATTCTTTTTTGGTCTGAGAAGTGGCTTGGAGGGCTGGGGACTGACTTTCCTTCTCCCTCTCCAGAATCAAGGAGAAGAAGAAATAGCTGCTCACCGTGATGCAGCTTTCCCAATTGCTGTGGTGGCCTCGGGAATCTGGGAAACACACCCTCGAGTTGGAGAGCTCTTTTTAGCTCATCTGCACAAGAAGTGCCCCTATTCTGTGCCATTTTACCCGGCATTGAAAGAGGGGACTTCTATGGAAGAGTATCAGAGGTAAGTTTATTACTGGGCTTCTGCAGCATGAACCCCGCAAGGGTGAAGAGTGTATTCTTCTGGGTGAACTCCGCTTTTCCCCATCTCTGATTATGTAGGCACTGGGATGTGCTGGCATGGACTCTGGAAAGTCACTCACAAGTGACACTCCCCTGACCCCATGTCCCTGAGGATGCTGTGTCCTTCAGCTTTGGAAGCTCTTTTGCTTCTTCCTCGTCCTTCTCAAAGAACAGTTGATAGCCATAGCTGAAATATCCAGTACAGAACCTAAATATTCTACGTGCATTTTGCTGTACTAATACTGGAACATCTTCTCATACTTAGGATACTTGGATATCAAGTTAAGGATTCCAAGGTGGAAGAGCAAGATCATTTTCTTAAACGGATGTCAGGACTGATTTGTCTTTATGCTGTTATCATCCAAGTTCGGTGGCCTTATGGAAACAAACAAGGGGTATGTGTGTATGGCACCATCCCAAGAGTTTGTTAAATGTATTGTAAACTTGATTTGTAGTTAAGGTGTGCCAAACTTAAATCACCTCATAATATATTTGAAGGGAGGTGGTCATAACGATAATCAAGAAAGCAATGCAAAGTAATTTGTAGTGTAGACCTTTACTTCCTTTCTTTATATTTTCATAATGGTCAAGTTTATGTTAGGCTATTGTAAAATAATATTATTTTACAATAGAAGAAAGTAAATCAGAAAACTGCCTGTTTTAATAGTAGCATTTTGCAAGTCGTAAAGCAAGCGTTGCATAGCTTTGTTGTTGCTTTATAGCCACATCCTCATGGGCTGGACCATGGATGGCGCTGGCTTGCTCAGATGTTGAATATGGAGCCTCTGGCAGATGTGACAGCTACACTTCTTCTTGTTTTCCTGGAGGTAGGTGATGTAAATTACTGGGAAGGTAAAGGGCTCTAAATTTGTGGTGTTTTAGTTTTGAAGGGTTTGCTGAGGTGAGGTTCACTGTGACTTTAAGAGCAGGTTTTTTTAACTTGTCCTTATTACTTCAGAAAGGAATGTGAATATTTTCAGATTCTTGCATATGTAGCTTTGGAGCTGAATGATGTAAAAACTTAAGTTTTTCTACATGCAACTTCTGTCGTTGGTTTTGTTTAAGGTTTCTGGTATTTTTTAAAATAGTCGCATGGTCCTCTAAGAATAAGGTCTGTTAAACACTTGGCATCAGCTCATACATGCAGTGAGGCCCAGTGGCCTTCCCAGGTGAATCGATTCATAAAACAGGATGAGTTTTTCAGGTTGAAAAGGACAGAGCCTGATGTGTATTAATCCTGTATCCTAGGATATAGGCCTGTGCTAAATAAGAGCCAGAGTTAAAGGCTGAGGTCAGGGGAGACAAATGCTGTTGAACACAAGCAGCTTCTGTGCTTATCAAATGCCTTCTAAAGAACTTTAAAAGTAGAAATGAGAAAGTAAAGTACAAAGTGAAATACAGCATGGGGATTCTGTTGGTAGTGGTGGAGTCTGAGGAATGTGTGTCCTGATGAATCCACATTGCAGTAGTTGAGGTGGGGAAATGACCACCGTGTGCCCTTAGCAAATGGTATTGGGGAAGGGTGTTATTTTTGGAGGGAGACTGGAGTGAGAGGAAGAGTAATGTGAAATTGGTGTTGGTGGCCACCACAGTCAACAAGAAAAAAGTGTGCTAGCAGTAATGGCATTCAGAGGATTTGCTTGTTTTCTTGTAGGTGTATTTCTTTAAATGTCTGGATAAAATATTAAGTGGTTGATATTGAACAGGTTCACTGAAGTTGTCATGCTAGTCTGGAACATGTTCTTTGTGGATTTCTGTACCATAGGTGTGTGGCAACGCTCTCATGAAACGATACCAAGCTCAGTTCTGGAAAATTATGTTGCTTATCAGAGAAGACTATATCCCAAGGTATGATATCTGTGGTTAGGAATGTGAAATAATCCTTGTTTTTACTTTGTGAGTGTTTGCTCTTAAATGACTTGTCTGTCTTTTCCAATCTCTACCATTCACTCCCCACCCACTTGTAAATCAAACCCAACTGCCTAAGTAGATTTTGAAACATGCTGTTATTTTTACAGAATTGAAGCAATTACCAGCTCTATACAGATGGGCTCTTTAACGCGTTTAAAGAAATTCTTGGAGGTAAAGCTTTTTTTTTTTTTTTTCTCCCCCTTCCCAGTTTTGGTTTTGGTTTTTTTTTCTCTTCGTTCGATATATCCAACATTTTGATAATGAGGGTGGCACTGCTTGCAGCAGACCTGATAGTCCAGACCTGTCACTATGATGTAACCCGTATTTTGTAACTTTTTGGTTACTGAATTATCTTAATGATAGTTATGATGTCAAACATCTCACTTCTTTCTTACCTCACATCTAATTTTTCTCAGTGAAAATGTATTTTGATTATAAATGAAGCTCAGTGAGACGAGTTGCAGTCAGAGGGGATGTACAGGTTGAGGAGGATTCTGCTGAGTCATTTCTGTAACAGCTGTTTTCTCAGTGGTTTGCTTATTTTTATCTGTTGTCCTGATTAGACATGAGGAAGTAGACATTTTGAACCATTCTCTCTAGCATTTGTTTAGCGTTATATTCTGCTTTTTCTTTTTTAAAGAAAGCTTGCAAAACTGTAAAATAGTTGATGATTTAAATTGGTTTGTGAATGTTGACTTAAATTATGATATTAAAACATGATAGCTTCGGAATCCATACTTTAATTTCAAAATGAATTTTGGTACATTTTATTAGCAATGCTTTGAATGTGGGCAGTAAGAGCCATCTAAATTCCTGAGAGGAGCTGGCAAATTAAGATACATACGCTTTTTCATTTGTTCTTTGTCTTTCTCTCTCCACTAGGAATGTCTACAGAAGAAGGAAATTCCGTTACCAAAGGGTGCTCTGACGTCTTCCTTTTGGAAATCATAAATTATTTCTTTCCACCTGGATGTCAGTGCTTTCAGACCCGACTTCCTGTTTGCATGTAAAAGCAAAATAAATATATTTTGCTTATAGAGGAATGAAGAGAAAACATTCCATCAACCTGTTAATGTTTAATTCATCAAGATTTATGTTGGGCAGAACAATCTTGTGTTTCATTTGTGCAAATAATGGGAAGTTATGCTTTGCTTTGGATTTTTATAAGTCCTCAATTTTCCATAAATTATTATACAAAGACTTTTCATTCATATGTTTAAACATGCGGAAGATGTTTTAAATACAGTATCCTAGTGACCTCTGGCCTTCAGAGATTAAAGACTCTTGCACTGGAAATTTGTACGGTGCTACTGAGTTCATGGAACTGAAAATACCTCACAGCTTTATGAAGTCTTAACGTAGTAACCAATCTCTGAAACTTACTGCTAGAACTTTATTTTTGTATTTATTACATCTGTGTTTTATAATTCAGTTTTAATTATGATGACATACTTGCATCCTGTTTGTGTCAACATCTTCATACTACAGTGAGACTGGTAGAGGTGTTTGGCCTGGCAGTGTTGACACTTGTCTCTGAATGTAACTTGGTTTCAAGAAGCAGTGCTCTCAGTTTAAGAGAGGTAGACTCACAGTTTTAAAATGTTTGCATGGATAATAGTAACCGCATGGAGAAAGAGCAGAGTTCCTGAAACTACAGAATTTCGGTGTCCGTTATCCATCAGATGGATGGAAGCTGAATAATCAATTTTCTTATTAAAAAAAAAAAGGCAAAATGATGCATTTATTCTAGCACTTTTGCTGATGTTGTGCCATCATTTGAGGAGGAAATGCTATGCTTGGATTACCTAAGGTGACGTGCATTTTATAAGAGCTCTTTTTATGTAAATGGATTTTTTCCTTATCAATGTTACAGTATTTTATGTGTCAAGTGCTGTAATACTTATGTACCAATGGGGGATTATTCTGAGAAGAGTTGATTCTAGAAATCTGTTTAAATTAATATTAAACTTTGATTTATTTTTTTTCTTTTTAAACTGAAGCTGATGCAGTCTGTTTTTTCTATAGAAGAGGGATGGTCAAGAAAATCTAAGCTCTGGTGAATACAGAAGATAGTATGGGAGATCAGAGTGATGGGAGGTTTGTCTGATTTATGGTGTACTGTCCTTGAACTATTTTGGTGGCCTCTAAGATGAGAAAATTTGCTTCTGAGTTCTAGAATTCTGCTAGTGCTTTATTTTTGCCATATACTGTTGCAAGTTAAAATTGGTGGGTTTTTTTTTTTTTTACCACATTTGGTTTTTTTTCTGCCTAGAAGCACTGAGATTTGAAGCTGTCGAAAGCGGGGTTGAGACCATATGAGAATCTGAATTTGATTTTTGTATAGCTCTTGAGATTTCTGAGAAAAGCTTGTAATGTGCTTTGGAATTGTGGCCTTTTAAACCTTTAACATTGGCTTTAAAATTGACTGATAAATAAGTTAAATTTGTTTGGTTTATATATTTTGTAAACTGACCTGGAATTCTTTAGACTAGTGCTACCATTTATTGTTCTAGGGTACTGGAAATCTCCTAGTATCCTTTTACCAATAACATTGAAGCAATACAACTTTTGTCAGTGTACTTGAAAACATTTGGGTTTTTTTTTTTAATATTGAATGGAGATGTTTTAATTAAATCTTGCATATGTGTTGGAGACACACTTTGCCAAGATAGTAATTGGTACTGTCTGTTAGAAACAATTGTCTTCCTGTGCCAAAACACAAGGAGTGATTTGATGATGTAGATATAAGATACAATAGCTTTCTTCTTTTTTGCTGACAGGTGCTAGGGTTTTCTAACATTTGGGGGAGGTGGGGTGGAGAAGTAAGTATATATTTTTATAAATAACAAACATGGTATCCTTTTCTGCCTCAGTAAAGGACATCCAGGTACTTACATACTGTTTTAAAAACTTGTAAGAGTCATAATAAGTCAATATTTATTTTTAGATATAGCTTAAGGTTACATCTACTGCTTGAAC
>WHYT01017823.1:404553-431548 GCA_009806455.1 Tetrax tetrax
GCTGCGGGGAGAGGGGGAACCTGGCGCTCTGCGGTAACCGGGCGGAGGGGATTCACTGCACGGCAATGGCTTCCCTCGGCAGCCCAGCCCTGTCCAAGGTCAGGAGATGCAGCAAAGAGCGTGTGTTGAGGGGAGGGAAGAAAGGGGAGCGGTCGAGGGGCCGGGTATGCGGGGATGGCTGGAGAACCCTTTCCTCAAGGAGCTGGGTGTCTCTGTGAAATGACGAACGCGTAAATAGCTTGCACAACAGAGCTGTCTGCCCAAGCAGGAAGACATTTAAAAGAAATCCTCGCAACCTGTGTTCCTTTCGCATATGTCATTTTGGTACATAGGGCAAGCGCCATGGTTTCCTTCATAAAAGAATCAGGATTTGTTCCTCCCCTGGTTAACTTTTTCTTAAAATGTAACATATATCAAAGTAATGACAGTCAGTGGTTTCTCCATTCGTTGCCTACATACACCTTATCTGGTTACAGTGATACAAATCTTCGTTGCTAGGTCATAAATACGTACCAATAGGGCAATCGTTTGCCCGGATATTTGAGGGAAAGCATAATTATCACTGTACGTTTTTTTCAGTAGGTCTGTCTTAGCATTTTTAGTAGCTATTTTATCACAAAACAGCTACATGTTCCAGTCTAAAGTGTACGTGACTATTGAGCAGTCTTTCATACATATTTAAATAGGTTCTGAAGAACAGTTGTCTGGAGATGGCGAGTGAAGACATTAGGGAGCAAAAAAAAAAAAAGCAAAACAACGCAGCCTGAAATGGATCTATATCTTTCTGGAAACGAAGTAATCCATTTTCTTTTGGCATTTTGTTTTCAGTGAAGTGCCAGAAGATTCTGATTACTGTATTCACTGAAAGGCCTTGGTCAGGGTTTCAGATTTGTTCAAAACAAGTAATAAATCCTACTGTGTGATTTTTATGCATTTAAATGCCACTAGCAATGAGTCCTTCTGTGAAATCTTCATTTGTCCATACTTAGAAATTGTGCAGAGAAAATAATGAACGAAAGATAGAAAATTGGATGCTTTCTGCTGCATTGTGTGCAGGATCTGTAACTGTAGCAATGGAGCTGTTAAGCTGTGGAAAATACTTGAACCAGGATAGCAGATTACATTGTTCACAAGAAGTAATTTATTTTCATTCCTGTTGGAAAAAAAATATATCTGTACTGGTGAGATTGAAATATAAATTTTATTTCAAAATCAGATTTAGATGTTAGTCTTCTATGAGATCCGTAGTTAATGAAGTTAGCGAACGTGTTTGTGGTTGGGGTTTTATTAATAAGTAAAAAAAAGGTAGCAACAATAACAAAAACGTTGAATGTCAAAGATTGTCTTTTAAGTGTTTTTTGCATGTTTCTCTCCTGCACTGCAGAAAGGTAAGAGCAGCCTTAAATCTCTTGAGATAGGGTGGTATCTCTTGGTGTGAAATTCCTATTTCTCAACTATCACATTTATAACTAACTGCAATAATTTAATGCAAACAACTTAATGTATTTGCCTTATTTTTATCTATTTAATGTATTTATGGGGTTGTAATTGTTTTATTCATAAATACATTGCTTTTGAGGGACAACTGATTGCTTCCCCTGTGTTGGAGGAAATAATATGAATTCCTCCCTTTTCTCTGCTGCATGTTAGTATAGTGTGGGAGTTTGTTTTTTCCATTGATCCCTGGAGTGTAGGCAGCAGAAAAATGGGGTGGAGCAGACTGCAGATGCCGTTGATGGAGATCGCCAAGCGTAGTCCAGCATTGTGCTCCCGTAGCTGAGCGTGGATCAAACGGAGCGGCCAGCTGCCTTCCCACTGCTGCAACTGACACACATTCAGCTGTGCAAATGCCACCAGAGCTATGCCCTGGCTTCGGCAGGCACAAAGGCACATAACTGCAGTTGTCCATCAACTCCTTCAGGGGTTGCAGCGTACTCATGGGGAAAATGTAGGGTTACGGGAGGCAAGAGAATTTTCAGTTAAAAATTCAGTGGGTTAGAGACACTTAACAGCTGCATAATTAGCCATCTCAAAAAATACCTTCTGTCACAACTGCTGCTTGTCTGTTTTTTTTAGGTAATTGAGAGTAAAAATCTTCATAGATATTTATATTCAAAACCTTCTTATTGAATTTGTGTCTTTAAATTAAGCCACCCTTCTTGATTACACTGTAGCAAGAAGCAGCATTTGCCAAGTCCAGATAACTTTATTTTCTGTTTTGACCTTCAGATCATGGTAGGGTTTTTTGTTTGTTTTTTTTTGTTGTTGTTTTTGCTTTTTTTTTCTTTTTAACTAACTGGAGAGGTTAATACATACCAAATTAAGTAATTTTTCCTCTTGATAATTGTAACCTTGTTTGCATGGGGAGGTCTGTTGCTCGCAATAGATTGTGTAACAATAACACCAAACTGTTGTATGTGGCAAAGAACCAGAAGGATAGAAGGAAACGTGTGCTGTGACGGAATATGTATTTAGAAAAAAAAATAATTAAGCCATGTCCTTATACTAGTCATTAGTTGAATGTTATCTTGATTTCCCCCTCCCTTTTAGACTCTACATTCCTCCATCATGTTGTCATCGTTTCGTAAAGTCAAAGTCCAGGTATTTTTATATAATGCATGAAGTGTCATCACCGTGCTTGCCTGCCTTTATTGCAGTGACCTATTTGTAACAAAAAGCCATGAAATTGAGTTTGTTCCATATAGCAGGTGCTTTATTTGCACCTCAGCGTTGAGTCTGATCTGCCTTTCCTTTAATACTTTGAATTTCCTAATTTCTGTCTGTGATGCATGATGTGTGAACATTTTATTGTTGTTATAGTTCAGTATGATTGGGTTTTGATGTGGATTAATTTTTGAAGATATTTTTGTTTTGAAAAGCGCTTGAACAGTATCTTTTTACTTATAGCATCTAAAAATCAACCACGGTGAGATTTACGTTGTGAAACATTATATATTTGAAGTGGGCTTTGGTTCCTGTTCCATCCACTTGCACAAATTTATAATTCTTGGGGTTTTTTTGTGGTGTAACTATTTATTCATCTGTGCTGTTTTCCCTTCAGTGATGGTCACAGAAATAGGATGTATGGAAAAGACTTCAGCTGGCTGATGCAAGCGACTAGAATTTATTTGGAAGTGATAGTAATGTAAATGTTTATACCACAATTAAAATTACAATGAAAAGATAACAAATGGGAACGGAACACGCTGGTGTTAATTATGTAGTGTCACGTTAGCTGTAAACTCTGCGTTTCTGCAATGCAGTCGGGGTAATTTGCTTTCTCGAGTGTCTCAGCAGAGCGCAGTCCTTGCCAGCCCCGCATAGTTTTATCAGAGGTCTGTGGTGATGTTAAAAGCAAAGCAATGCCAAAAAAAACATTGTGCATAAAGGCACCAAATTCAGATAGGCAATTCAGCTGCTCTTATTTGAATGGTGCAATTAAAATTTTAAGGCTAAATGCCTAAAAATGAACAAGTCTTTAATCGTCTTCTGTATTTCAAAACTGCACAGTAAGGGCTGTGCACAGACCCTCTAATCAGCCTAAATCACTAGCTCTGCAGCTGCTTTACTTCCAACATAATTTACCTTTCTTTTGGCTTTGAATGCTACAGTTGCTTGTGTGCCTGTAACACCTACTTAAATTTGGGGAGTTGTTTGAATTTTAGCTGCGCTGCAGTTATTCTGCATGAGCCTATGGCATTAAGCAGGGACTTCAACACATCCTGGGTTTTTGTACGGCAACATTGACTTATTTTTCTGGCTTGGAATTTGTAGAGGTTTGAGGCTGTAGGTGACCTTCCTTAACAGAAACGAGGAGTATTTTAACGCAGGGTTCTCCTACGCTTAGTCCACCCTTAAATCTCTTTGTTTTGTTAAATTCATAACAATGCAAATGACCAGGCATTAATTTTATCTTGGTAGTGTTTTAAAGCTCTAGTGTAGGGTGTATGATGGTGCATCCTTCAATTACTTTGTAACACAACATGCTCACTCAGTTCCCTTCAGAGGAGCAGGAGCGGTGCTGTGTTAATGATACTTTTCGGAAGGGTTCTCTTTTATTTACCTGCAGTACCAGTACCTACTAACTTAGCACTAAACTGGGCAGTTGTGTGTTTTTGTGTTAGAGACCTATGTACTGGCTTATTTCTTCCCTAGTGTTTTGAGGAAGCTGTGAATGGGAGGAATGAAAGTTGAAAAAGTGAATGTTGTTATTTTTTTTTCCTATGTCCTTTCCTTTTGAAGGTTATTCTCGCATCCAATATTAGAATTAATTTTTTTTTTTTTGTTAAAGAAGAAAGATGAGCAGTCTTTTCCTGTTCCGCAGGGGGGAGTAGCCAATATCGATTAAATGATCTTTTGAGAAGACTTACAATGTGTAATATTGATGAACTCAAAAAAAAAAAAATAAAAATGCATCAAGCTGCTCATTTGTGCGTACGTGGGAAGCGGGGAGTGCTTTTGAAAGTGCTCCTGTTACGGGATACTGCTAGGATCACGTATGCTGAATACGTGTGCTGCACATCAGGACTTGTGTTAAGAGAAAGCCGTTATTTTACTACATCTTAGGATGGTGATCTTTATATACTGATACCTGATTGCTTTTCAGGCAAAGGAGTTTAATTCTTTAAGCTTCATCTAATTGGTTTTTTTTAAATATGCTAAAATAATCTGCAGAGCGCTGAATGTATTACATCTGTGATCTGAAACCCCTGAACACATGTTTTGGTAAGGGAAATGCTGACAGCTCTCCCGTGTGCCCGTCCCTGTGGCGGTGCTGGGATTCCCGTTTGACCCACCCCGGAACCGCTGTTTCCCGAACTTGAGCGGTGCTGCTGACATCACCGCTGTTGCACTGCGGCGTCCGTAAATACCTGCAGTTGTATGTTCCCGTGCTAACCGGACCCTTGTGTATAGTTTGTGTCATCCGGGGAAGGCTGATCGTTTTCGATTGAAGGATGAGAGCAATAAGTTTGTTTTCAGGTTTTTTTGTCTTAAATTAGCTACTTCTTTTTTTGCTTTTTTTTTTTTTTTTTTTTTTAAATTTTGGCAAAAATACCACCGCAATGGTACAGTGTGAAGAAGCATTTCTGATTATTTTTTTTAGTTAGACATAAGCTGCCGAGTGGCTTTCTAAAGTTAGTCTTACAGCATAAAAGTACCGTGGCAAATGCCTTCAGGACAGTTCAGACCCGCTGGTTTGGGGGTGTCTTTGCAATGACGCCTGCCTGGCTGTGAGGAGGGCCAAGGCTTGCTGCCGTTCCTCCTGCCCGCGCCGCCTGGAAGGTTCGCGCTGCGTGACCTTATCAGCTGGCGCAGGCGGCACCGGGAGGGGCCGGCGGCAGCAGCGATGTGGGGAATGTTGTCTCTGCGCACAGCGCTGGGGACTTATCTGGGGTCGGGCTGGGCATTCGAGCACATCCCGGTGTTTTTCACGTTAAAAACGTAAAGCGCCGCTTCTTGTTGACAGATCCCTTGCTAGGGGTGCAGGGGCGCGTCGTAAATGCCTTCAAATGATGCAGCTGAACCAAGAAGGTTTAGAAACATCTTGGAGGACTGCTTCATATTCCTGGCGTGTACTGCAGTTCGAGCGTGAAAACATCGGAGGTAGACTGCATCGTTCTGCAGCATCGATGACTTTTGAGTCCAGAGCTCCCTAGTGACTGCTGATCGCGCGCTGGCAGAGCGCAGACTTGCTGACGTCAGCTGATCTGCTGCAGGAAAGAACAGTCTATTATTGCTGGACCAAAGCACTTCTTTTACAATTGACTAGCTGGACTTACTGTAGTTATAAAAGGAGCCTTTCTTTTAACAAATTCCAGCAAAAAGATGAGCCAGACTGCATGGCTTGTGTGGTGAGAGGCAAACCAGCTACTAGGCTAAATTACAGGAGGTATCCTATTTGGTTTTTTTAAATGTAAAATAATGCAAATAACTTAATGATTTGAATAATTTAAATGACTTAATAATTTAAAGTCGTTTGAAATCACTTGGACTAGGGAGGTTATTTCCAATGCTGAAATACAAGTTGATAGCAAAAGTCCGTTCATTCGGTGTTCCAGAGACGAACTAGGATTTCACTTTCTACCGGTAATGCCCGTAAAGCAGAGACAGGCTGCAGTGGCGCAGTGCGTTCAGACTGACTGCGCTTTGTTATTCCTGAACACAACTCGGTCTAAAAGAACTGTTGTTGGAATTCAAACACGGTGTAACAGCACAGGAAAGGGAAGTTTTTAGCAATAACTTACTCTCCTGGAGGGAAAAGACTGTTTGAAGTAGGGCTGGAAAAAAATAGCTGCTTTCTCAGGGAAACGGATTTGTGGTTGTGCTCACGTTAAGTTCAGGGGTTTTTTAATACTCAGATACTGTAATCAAACGGGGCCTTTGGTACCGCTGCCGGGTGAAACCTGGGCTTCATTCATATAATGCAGTCTGTGCAGACTGGGTGGGTTGGTTTGGTTTTTTCCTCCTTGCCCTCTTTTGACAATAATGAGTGAAACGCCCAAACCTGGAAGAGAAAGCAAAGCTGAATTTTCTTTCCTTCCTTAAACTGCCGCAATGCAGTTGAGGCTCAGAGTTCACGGGGGTAACAACTGCCGCTGAAATGGCTGTCCTCTTGCGGGGTGGGACTGCTGGGAGAGCGCTGCGGAATGTGTGAATTCGCCCCCATATGTTCCTTTCTGTCAGATCGGCCCTTTACAAGTGCTTGGAAACCAAACAGAAAACACGGCCATATAGATTGCTTTCCAACCTGTGGAGTTTTTCCTACAATTATGCAAGATACGTGGCTAATTAAAGCATGCAGCTAACTAATGACTAAATAACAATTTAATGTTTAACAATGTATTTTAACAGCTTGCCCATGTCTTTTAGTATGCAGTTGCAGGCTGAGTTTCTTCCCTGTCTTTGGTAGGATTGATGATTTACATTTAGCTTGATGCTTACAGGATTTTGAACAAAAGCACTAAGTGAGCTCTACATGTAAACACTTGTACATCAAGATGTTAATTGCATGATTGTTCAAGCTCGAAGTGTTTGTTGCAACAGCTTCTTGATCTGCAGAGTGAGTTGTCAAATAAGTGAGCAAATATCCAAACTCCGATGACAATAATGATACTGCTGCTTAAATTTGTGTTACAGTTCTGTTCTAACGCGCAGATCTCTCATTGAAAATCAGATTGCTTTTTGAAAGTTTAGGAACTGAAAATCAAAGGTTATCCCAAATTTAATAGCAAGGAGATAAAGTAGAACGGTGGTCAGCTCGTTGCTGTCTGTGGTACAATAATAGGCTTTAGTCCATAAAGCAACGTACAGGATTTTTGGTCAAAGCGATCGGAGTAAGATCAGTAGTAACTCGAAACGCTCCGTGACGGACTTGTCTAAGGTCAGATCTATGAAGCCCCGTGAGCCTCTGTATTAGCTTTTCAAAGGTTATGTAGGGAGTGGCAGGGTGGGTTTGTAACTTTTTAAAAATTGTCTGAGAGAACAGAGAGGAGACGCATCACATACCCAGAAGTGCGTGTATGTATAAAGTGTATAGATATGTGTGTATACATATTTATGTGGACCAGTTAGCTGTCGTTTAAAGAACAGTAATATTCTTACTTTAGTTTGTCTATATTGAGTATTTAAATTTTTTTTTTTCCCAGATTTTGTATGTTGTGCAAGAAACATTTTATGTCTGTATATCTACACACATATCTGTGCACAGAAACACGTTTTTAACATTCCTGTTACACTTGCATGCTACAGTTTGAGATGAATTGGCCTTTATATGACTGCAGCCATATTTTTCCAGAAAAAGTCGATGTTAATTGTCTCTGTAAATACTCCTTTCCCATTATTTTCTGCCAGAAGTATGTTTTTATTTGTTTATATTTGTATTATGTTTTATATACATACCTGCACACACAGAGTAAGGCTGTAAGTAAAGCACGTATGAGTTTTAAAAAGCAGGCTTTTCTTTCATGGAACAATTCCTACCCTACCATTATTTTATAATAGAAACAAAATGTGGGGGTTTTTTTATATTTTTTTTTTAATTTTTTTTTTTTGGCTTTCAGAAAATGGATCCAAGTGGTGTAAAAGTGTTGGAAACAGCAGAAGATATCCAAGAAAGGCGTCAACAAGTTTTGGACCGTTACCACAGGTTCAAGGAACTATCTTCTCTAAGGCGCCAAAAACTTGAAGATTCCTATCGATTCCAGTTTTTCCAGCGTGATGCAGATGAGCTTGAAAAATGGATCCAAGAGAAACTGCAGATAGCATCTGATGAAAATTACAAAGACCCAAGCAATTTACAGGCAAGTCCTACTGCCATTTTATGTTCCTGTACTATTAATATTAGGGCGTACCAGGCCAACTGGGATAGAGCAAATGCATAAATGTAACTTGATCTGAGAGTGGTGAAGAAAGATGGATGCAAATACCCACAGCCTTGCAAAGTGCTCTTCAAAAGCCTGGTTTCTTTGCTGATGTAACTGGAATATTCCTAATAACGGATTAGATGTTAAATCAGCATAGAAAAAGTTACTCGATGTAATACAGTGTAAAACCAGCTTTCCTAGAATTTGTTGAATGCTTTGGTTCTGTAAATAAACATGAATTAACTCTTATTGTTTGCACAAAGAAAATGTATTTGTAGAATAAACTTGTGTGGGTGGAAGTAGCTGATGGGTTCTCAGATATTTGCACACTCTGGTGTACAAAAGCAAACGCAATAATGAAACAACTAAAATTGGGATGTTTGAATCCACCGCGAAACATGTGATGTAGCTGTGATTTCAACTGTGCTATTTTCTTGTTTATTTGTTGGTACTGAATGTGCATAAAATACACTAAAAATCTTGCTTCTGGTAAATGTGGAGGAAGCAGGGCTGTGCACCAAATCTCAGTCACGTTCTTTGATGTTTTACTTGTAGGGGAAGCTGCAGAAGCACCAAGCTTTTGAAGCTGAGGTGCAGGCCAATTCAGGGGCTATCATTAAACTGGATGAGACTGGAAATCAGATGATAAATGAAGGCCATTTTGCATCTGAAACCATAAGAGTGAGTTTTAATCTTTTTGTTTTTTTCCCGTTTGTTTGGGCTTTATGGTTTTTTTTTTTGTTGTTGGTTTTTTTTTTCCTTCCTCTTACAGGCTTTTCCTTAAACACTTCATGCAGATTGCACGGTTAACTGTATATTCCAAAACACTTTTAAAAATTTTACTAGTTTGATGAGTGAAATCACAAGATAATTTGTATTTATAAAGCTTACAGATAATTTTTCTCTTTCATGAGCACCCAGCTCATAATCTTTTCTTGGATCCAGTTCTGAGGTGAGCTGTCTATTAGTGGAGTCTAGGCACTTGGACTGGAGAATCATCAGGAATTCAAAGATATGTTGAAAGTCACAAGGCAAATGATTAATTTTACTTGTAGTTCTTCCCAAAATGACACAGTATCAAGAAGCACCAAATTCACAAGGCCTGATGTCAGGGATGTTGACCACTGAGTTTTTGCACATGCACACACATTCTTTCTTATTCCTGCACACATGCACATACCCCACCAGTAAACACTTACTTTTCTTCTGCGTGTAATCTTCTTCTGTAGGACTCATTTTGTTAAATCTGCTCTTTCTGGGACTCACTTGTTTCAGTTTCAGTTATGGCTGCATTTTTCATTAATGCAAATAAGTTGTTTAAAGCTTTTTCCTTTATAAGATTTGGATGTGAGCTGTTAGAACTTTTCAAAAGGAGAATTCTTGTGATCTTTTTGTAGTGATTATCAGAATTAACTGATACGTTAATCATTTCATTGTAACTAAGAAAAGCAGAATGTTTTTATACACTATATAATAAAAAACCCCAAGGTAATGGTTATTTTAGAAATCTCATTGTGATTGTATAATCTTTACCACAATTAGGAAAAAGAAAAATGCTTCGCAGTTGAGTGATCTTAAATAATACTGTGTCTTAGCTGCTCAATATGAGTTATTTGTGTTCTGTTTGAGTGTTAATTTGCTTTTTAATGGTTCAGTCTTTCACGCCGTACCGGACTGCACAGCGCCCCATAGTAACGGCTACCCAAGTTGGGTCCCACATCCGAGTAGGTGAAACTTCTGGCTGTGCAGTGCAACTTCTATTTGCAATGTCTTCTTTCTTCCCTGGTTGACGATTTGCACTTTCCTTTTGGGCAGTGCTGGGAAATAGAGTAGAGTGAGCTCTTTCCTCCCTTGAAACCTACCTAACTGAACTTTCCAAACGGATTAAATGGGTATCCACCCATGCTACACATTCAAAAGCTTCTCTAGCGTGACTTTCAAGTTTCAGATCTCGATGAGCAAAGCGTTGTAGACGATGGGTGGAGCAGATGCTTTCCTGTTTTGCAAGTTGTGTTTCTGTGTGGGAGTGTGGTTTTTCTTTTAATTGTCTATAAAATTTATGATTACTCCCAACAGTTTTGAAAGGCAAAGTGCAGCCAGAGAGACTCGGTATTAAAACTAATAATTGCTCCTGGTATTTCAGTATTATGTTACTTAACAATGTTGGCTAAATACATAAACTGATTAGTGCTGAGAGAAATGTTTAAAGTACTGTAAAGTGGCACAAGTTTAACTTGAAACAAAATGTCTCAAGTCGTCTTAAAAATAAATCCCAAAATGAAGATGAGGGTCACTTTTGGGAGTTGACTTCCATGTAAAAGACTGAACCATTTGAAGGGGGCAGCAAATTTTTGGTTTGACTTCACACTAGCATAAAATGTAAATCAAATTTTATCTCAAAATGTTTACCTCATAGTTATGTAAGCGTAACTATTTGATAGCTTCATTAGTTAATAACAAGTGTGTAAATACTTACTTCAGTAATTTCAAATTTTGTGTTGTTGCATCACTATACGTCATTAGAAAACTAGTGAGTGGAGATGAAGTTGTGATGAGGTTTGTCCACCTTTTATCTAAAGTAAGGTTTAGTATGTAAAACTTTGGGAGGAAAAAAAAGTCTGTTAAGGTTAGGAAGGGAATAAATCTAACCTGCTCTGATACAGGATTTTAATAGCAACATCCCATTGTTCTAGACTCGGCTACAGGAGCTGCACCGACTATGGGAATTACTGTTGGAAAAGATGAGAGAGAAGGGAGTCAAATTGTTGCAAGCACAGAAGCTGGTGCAATACTTACGGGAATGTGAAGATGTCTTGGACTGGATCAATGACAAGGTATAATTATTACCTGCCTTTACTGTGTTCTTGATGGGAAATTTGGTGTGTTTGTGTGGAAATTCTCTATCAACATACAGTTGTTTGAATTCAAGTAGTCCTAGAGAGCTTTTAAAGGCACCCATGCATTTTATTTAGCTTATTCATATTAGGTAAGGGGTAGGTATGGAAATTACTATTCCTTCTTTTGCAGCCACAAAAAAAAAGTGCTAGACTAGGGAAGGAAGCCTGGATGTTGGAGAGCGTAGTTAAACATAATAAGTTCGTTCTTTGCTTTGAGGAGACCTTCATATTTCTCATAGTAATCAAATTCAATTTTCCTGTAAGGGATATTTGCAACATGGAAGAGCAAATGTTTTTTATAAATATCCTAAATGATCTGTTATATAAAGTAGCCAGCCTAACCAGCAAGCACTGTGTACATAATTACTTAATGATTGAAATAACTTTAGATATACATTGTAAGGACACTTACTGCAAGAGAACTGTTGGCTCTTGGTTCTTTGAACTCTGAGGAAACAGACCACAAACCACGCTATCAAGAAAAAAAGCCACAAAATGATCATATAGGTTTTCTTAATGATGACTTGCTGTTCTGTGTCACTGTGGGTTCAAACTGTAAACCCTGCATGACTGTTACTGAGTATAATGGTGCACTTCTCATAAAGAAACCTTGCATCAGAAGCCTACAGCAAATGCACATAAACAATCTGAAAATATAAACAATTCTAGTCATTGTAGGTACTCCAAAATAGCATGGGCAATTATTTTGTAGTTTTAAAAGTACGTTTTCTCTGTGCATATTTTCTTTCAGTAATTTATGCTGTTGTAATAGTGATCATCAGGCACAGAACAGAAAACTTACAATAATAGAATCCATTATATTCAATAACTTGAAAAATGAACAAGAGCAAGCAAGATGAAGAAATAACACCCTTCGGGATCTTGCATGTTTTCTGCAATAATGGAAGGATATTGGGGTGGGCGAAGGGAGTGAAGTTTAATGGAGGAAACTTTGTAGTTTTAAACCTGACTTTTAAACACAGTGATGGTAACTGTCTTTGACCTACTCAAAAGTGGGACAGTTTGCTTCTTGATTTTTTTTCAGTCGTGATTTTCCATGAGTTTCACTGAAATTGACTTTTTTTTTCCTCGACGTGCTAGGAAGCAATAGTGACCTCAGAAGAGCTTGGGCAGGACTTAGAGCATGTTGAGGTTTTGCAGAAGAAGTTTGAAGAGTTCCAGACAGACCTTGCAGCTCATGAGGAAAGAGTAAATGAAGTGAACCAGTTTGCTGGCAAACTTATCCAGGTAAGCATTCATGTGTGTTGAAAATCTCTCTTGGCAAGTCTGGTGTAGCGCAGCAAGCCTTTTTCTGTAATTTCCTCTTTTTTAACCCCTGGTTCGGTAGCAGATCTTTAAGCTTTACTCTACATGTGCCTAGATACTTGGCTATCTTAATCTTAAATGGTGATAATTTGATTCCTTTGTTCTTCTCCTGAACAGCTTGAATAACTACCCCAACATGAGAGTAGTGATTAGTAAGAGAAACTGTCATATTTGGGGTTAACTGTATTTCCATTGGACAACCAGGATTAATATCTCTTCTCTTCTGGTGTGTCATCTGGGGCTTGACCAAGGATGGAGACAGGCCAGGAAGTATTGCGTTCCAGGGAAAAAAAAAAAAAAAGATACTGTTTACAGCCCTTTTCCCATTCGCTAATTAGTACCTAGAGAAACTTTAGCTACTACAAGAGTATTGAATGTTTACACAGTGAGATTTCAGGGAAATTATCGAATTGAGTGATGGTGTGGAAAGTACAGTAATTATAAATTGATCTCTTGAAAAACAACGGTGTTTCAAGGTTGTATCGATGGATGTAAAACCACAGAACGTGTGAAAATAGCATTTTTCCTTTGCTTGCCAGGAACAACACCCTGAAGAGGAACTGATAAAATCCAAACAGGATGAAGTAAATGCAAGCTGGCAGCGTCTTAAGGGGCTTGCCCTTCAGAGGCAAGGAAAACTCTTTGGGGCAGCTGAAGTTCAGCGCTTCAACAGGTATGATCTTGGCTGGACCTGCTGAAGTGATGTAATATTTTTGTGAGTGTTTAATGATGCATTCAGCTGCATGCAGTAGTATGAGAAGCACTACTGTAATTTGTTATGTTTTTGCTTTACTCTTTCTCATGACTCCTTGAATTGAGGACCTTGTTCTAGAATTACCTTGGAACAGTCATTCTGATTAAGCTGTTGAACACTTGGCAGTTTTGTTCATTCCTGGTAATGACAGTTTTGCTTACCTTTTTTCTGAGCGCTTTTTCTCCCCATTCTGTCCTAGATGAGCCTTAAAAGGGGTGATTTTTTGTTGTCAGGATGTCAGTCCAGTTGTTCTGGGGATTTTTGAGGAGTGTCTTTCTATCTTCATCTCCATCTACAGCATTTTGAGGTTTTCTGTAATGAAATCGGAGAAGGATCCAGAGTGGGAAATGAACCTACTAGGTGATGGTGCTCAGTGGTGCTATAATTCCTTGTTTGCATCTGGTGACACCATCTGAAGAATGGCCTTGCAATATGGTTCAAGGTTTTTTGAGATTATATATATATATATATATATTTTTTTTTATTTTTTTTATTTTTTTTTTTTTAGAGTTTTTGTTTTGTTTAAAAGGATGATGGTAGTTGACTGCAGTGTTCATGTTTATGGGTTTTTATGCCAGTATGTCTGGCATACATACAGGAAAACATCCTGCTTTCTTCCTTTTTCCATACAAGATAGACTGCTTTCAATTTGTGCTTTGTTTTGAAGGGATGTGGATGAAACAATCAGCTGGATTAAGGAGAAAGGGCAGTTGATGGCCTCAGACGATTTTGGCAGAGACTTGGCCAGCGTGCAGGCTTTGTTGCGTAAGCATGAAGGCCTGGAAAGAGATCTTGCAGCTCTGGAAGATAAGGTACCCATATTGAGATGCATTTTTACCTGCAATTTAAACCAAGTAACCTGCTTAAAGAAAGCTAGAAGCTTATTTGCTCTTTGTGGCTGGATTTAGGTTAAGGCCCTTTGTGCAGAAGCAGACCGTTTACAGCAGTCTCACCCGATAAATGCTTCTCAAATTCAAGTGAAACGGGAAGAGCTGATTGCCAACTGGGAACAGATCCGAACTCTGGCAGCGGAGAGGCACGCTCGCCTTAATGACTCCTACAGGTAGGAATACTGTCGCGCTGAAATGACCGACCTTCCTTGTGCAAATTTGACAGAGGGCTCTCGGGAGGAGAAGAAAGGGATGCTGTTTCCAAATTTTTTTTTTTACTCTGGTATTTTCAGAAGGAGTCTTGTTCACTAAATTATATTTTATGATCACTTCTTCTAGTAAAAGAAGTATTTATATGATAAATAAATACTTACAGCTTTTGGTCATTCTCTGGATGCGGATCAATTCTGAAAACAGACACCTTGATGTTTTAGGAAGTTTGCCTTTTTTCCCATCTGAGTTGATATCTACATTTTGAAGTACGTTATCTGACTGTATTTTAGTTTTAGTGGGTTTTTTAAATACACGTTACAAATCTGTTTGCTATGGAGTCCTTATGATTCTCTGGAAGACTGAGGTACAGTATATCGTCCGATGTATTGTCCTAGACTAAATGAAATACTTGTTTCTGTGATAGCTGCTTTACTGCTGTAGGATTTGTCTTTGTCCAGTCTTGTTTCTACACTACCCTGGCTGTCTGTGAAGCATAATCTGTTAGATGACTATTGAGAAGCTATGCTAAAAAGAAACTTATCTTAATATGGGGATTAGTTTATATTGTCTTTGGTTTTGTTTTTCTGCTGTTGGTTGCTGTTTGTGATGCAACATTTATGGTGGTGGAGACCCACACAAGTAATCATTCTTCCTTTGCCTTCCCTCTCATAATTTCATCAGCTCAATTAACAGCAAATTTAAAAGGGAAACAGAAACAGATCGCTTTTGCTGATAAGTGTTAGGCACATGTCAAAGGCAATAACTGTAAAGGCATGCTGAAAGGAATCAGAGAATTTGTTTGCTTATTGTTTTAAGGCTGAGGCTGCAGTTGAAACTTTCTGTCAGTTCCCTCCCTCCGAGACACTGTTATGGTTGTGACAGAAGCAGTTGAAACACTCTGCTCGAAAACTATCTTTTTATTTCTGTTGTCTTCAACATACAGGCTTGCATTTGGGAATATTCCTTTTACTTTCAATACAAGTTACATGCAAAACATGTCTTTGAGAAACTGGTTTTGAACCTAGCTTTTTCCTAACTTTAAAATGATTTTTTTTTTTTTAATTGAGAGGATATTTATTTAATATTCTGATTGCATTTTGGTATTGTCTTGTTTTGTTTCTATCTAACAAACAGGTTTTATGTTTGTAACCCTTTGTTTGGGGTAAGGATGGAGAAACTATACAAATAAATTATTCCCAACCATTTTTTCTTTTGCTTTCCTAAGGCTGCAACGCTTTCTTGCGGACTTCCGAGACCTCACCAGCTGGGTGACTGAGATGAAGGCTCTGATAAATGCTGATGAACTTGCCAATGATGTGGCTGGAGCAGAAGCCCTTCTAGACAGACATCAGGAACATAAGGTATAATGGTTGTACAGCCAAATCCGGTCAGCAGCACTCAACAGCTGATTTGTATGTGTAACACAGTCGCTGAGTCAGAACTGCTGATGTTGTGTCACTAGAATCCTTTGATCATGCAACTTACAAAGTACTAGATTGCTCTCCTGATTTAACATTTTTATTTTACTTCTTGATAGTAGATATACACTAATATATAAGCATTTAAGAATGCTTATGGAAATATTTTGTAAAACATAATTAGACCCGATAGCAGTCAGTTGGACTAACAACAGTTGTAGTTCTCCGTCATGAAGAATTGCTGTAAGTAAAGAGAAAGACTGCAGCTTAAAACCAATCTTTAGTTTCATTTTAACAAAGGAATTTATACTTACCTTGTCGGCATTGTAAGATAATACATTTTATTCTAGTTTTCATGTTAAGTGCAATGTATTTAAAGATAGTTGAATGCTTATTGTTCAGGTGTCCAGACTGTTGTCTCTGTGTTATTTTCAATAGCGATTTTCGTATTCTGACACTAAGATAAATTTTGGTAACAGCTTATTCATGTCCCCTTTCATAGGGAGAAATTGATGCCCATGAAGATAGCTTCAAATCTGCTGATGAGTCTGGCCAGGCTTTGCTTGCTGCTGGGCACTATGCTTCTGATGAAGTTAAAGAAAAGGTAAATCGAGAGCAAGAGCTTCTAGAAGAATTTTGTCTCTTTCTTCTATGTCCCTTAATTTAAAAGTTCGTTTCTTATTAAGATCGTAAGCTGCAAAGCATCATCCCTCTAGGTTACAGGGAGTTTTTCAGGTATTTAAGAAGACAACTTCTGCCTATCTATTAGTAGGAACTATTAGTACTATCAATTGGGAATTATTAGTATGTCTTTCCTCCAAAAGAAAAATGGGTAATCTGTTTAAGTTTCCTGTCAGAAGCGTCAGTAAATATTTTGTATTTTTAAATGTTGGTTTTTAGAGTCACAACTTGATTTTACACTGAGATGGAAATCAGCCAGACTGTTAAATAAAATTATTGTCTATTCCTCTTCCCAATCCATTAGCTGACCATCCTCTCTGATGAAAGATCTGCCTTGCTAGAACTATGGGAGCTTCGCAGACAACAGTATGAACAGTGCATGGACCTGCAGCTTTTTTACAGAGACACTGAACAAGTTGACAACTGGATGAGCAAACAAGAAGTGTGTATCTTTGAACTCTCCAAATATGGTTCATTTTCATTTCTGGCTAGTCTTCTGTAGACTTACATAATTGGTATTTACTAGTGGGTGCCACTAGACGTGCACTAATGAGCAAACTGCTGTGCAGTTATTTGTCTGACTGCCCAAGCTGCTACAATGACTGTTTGCTTCTAATCCTGAAACTATTAGTTGTGACCAGTTGGCTTGAGATTGCTTTTATGTGTGTTAACTGTTGTAAAATCCTGTTTGAATAAGAACCTCAAAAGAATTATTCAGAACCTTTGACTGTTACAGGTGTGCAGGGAACACCATCCCCGTATTTCATGCTTTACTTTTCAGTAATATCATATGGTTGGAAACATCGCTGGCCATGCTTGAATTGACTTAGAGCAGCTGGGCGTGGGAACGTAAAAATCAATGATGTTTGTTTCCTTACTTTAGGCATTTTTGCTGAATGAAGACCTTGGTGATTCTCTGGATAGCGTGGAGGCTCTTCTAAAGAAGCATGAAGACTTTGAGAAATCCCTAAGTGCCCAAGAGGAGAAAATCACAGTAAGATGTTTACATTAGATGATCACTAAAGGGACAAGAAATAAAACAAGTTGATTTGTTGACTGGGGAGGAGATATTGCTGGAAGATGACAGAGAAGGATGGGGTTTGCTCTGCAGAATGATCCCCTGTTATGCTGAATATATTGTCTCTAAATGAGCTGTTTTGTCTCTAAAATAGAAAATAGTGGAAAAGATAGGGTAGGGCGCGATGGCTGCCTCAGAGAGCTGAATAGCTCAGTGCTTGCATATCATGCCATCACGTGTGTAGATGAAGATTTGTCAAGAATCTGTACTCTTCCACATGTAAGATGATGGTACAGATGAAAAAGTGTGTAACAGTAGCTACCTTAATGGCTTTCTGTTAGTTTTACTGTGATAAACTTTTGAGAAATTATCTACTACGTAAACTTGCACAAACTATTTTTATTACACCAAGTAAATGGAAAACTGTTTTCTCTTTAGGCATTAGATGAGTTTGCCACTAAATTGATTCAGAATAACCATTATGCCATGGATGATGTTGCTACACGCAGAGATGCTGTAAGTATCTAAAATAGACTTGGACTGTAGACTTTAAATTATATTCTGCTTTATAATTTTAAATGGCATGACTGCAATAATAGGATAAGTCATCAGAGCTCTTCCAAAAGTATAGATAGAGTCGTGGTTCTTACAAGTTTGAAGAGTTTTAAAAACCTTTACTTTTTTTTTTTCAGCTGCTGAGCCGCCGAAATGCCCTTCATGAAAGAGCTATGTACCGCCGTGCTCAACTGGCAGATTCTTTCCATCTGCAGCAGTTTTTCCGAGACTCTGATGAGCTAAAGAGTTGGGTTAATGAAAAAATGAAAACTGCAACAGATGAGGCATACAAGGTAAACACAAAGATGAATGTTATTTTAAGGCAATACCAGGCTTAATGTAATCATTGTAATGATACAAAGCAGTGTTAGCCCAAATGTTGCTGATAGTAGGCAGCACCAGGAGGAATTGCAATTTCTCCTTGATCCCAAGAGGGATTTTCCCATCATGCTGTAATCGTTCTTATTCAGTAGCTTAAGCGTTCTGATTTCAAAGGCATATCTTTGGCACCAAATCCTCTTGTGACATCTTGACATATATGTGAATGGAGTCTAATTTTTAAAATTCTTCAGAGACCTGTAGATACTGATTTTTTGAACTGAAAGATTCTTATTCTTTCTTCATCTGTAGGATCCATCAAACTTGCAAGGTAAAGTTCAGAAACACCAGGCTTTTGAAGCAGAGCTTTCTGCTAATCAGAGTCGTATTGATGCCCTGGAGAAAGCTGGCCAGAAGCTGATTGATGTCAATCACTATGCATCTGATGAAGTGGCAGCTCGCATGAATGAAGTTATCAGCTTGTGGAAGAAACTTCTGGAGGCCACTGAGCTCAAAGGTATGGCTTGCTCAGAAGAATACAGGCGATTCTTTTTCTAGAGAGTTTAGCCAAGAGAAGACAGGAAGTGAGTTAAATGAAGCGGAAAAATTAAATTGTCTTTTCCTCTTGCCCCACTGTCTTGGTCAGGTATAAAACTGCGTGAAGCCAATCAACAGCAGCAGTTTAATCGCAATGTGGAAGACATTGAGCTGTGGCTGTATGAAGTAGAGGGACACTTGGCTTCTGATGATTATGGAAAAGATCTTACTAACGTTCAGAATCTTCAGAAGAAACATGCCCTGCTAGAGGCAGATGTCGCTGCCCATCAGGTAAGGGAAATAATTTTTCTTGCTGCCCTTTCAGATCTGCTCACTAAAAGGCAGTTACTCCAGAGACCGTAGCAGGTCTATATTTTCATAATTTTTGTAGCTTTGGGCTGTACAATTTATTTATCAGAAGTAATTTTGAACTGATATGTAAATTGTGTTGACTTCATAACTTTGACAAAAATAAGCTTTTTGAAAAAGTGAAATAAGTTGATACTGTGACCTGCTGACAGCACAGCATTGTTTTGTGCTGGGAATACCAACTTAACAAGATGTGCTTGCTTTACGTAGGAAATAATTCCACCTTAGTCTCTCCCTCTGCAAACAACTTGCTCTTGTTCAGTTTGTTTTTCATATAGCTCTAAGAAATAGGAGGGGAGGGAGAACAGATCAGTTTTTAAATATAGAACTTGACAGCAAATGGTTCCTTCATTGCAAATGATTGTTAGGGGGATTAAATCCACAGGGGGAAAAAAAAACCCAAACAAACAAAATCTGGGTTCCTGCAACTGGAATTATCAGTTGTTAACAATTGAAAAATGGTTCGTCTAGAGTAGCACATCTGTAAAGCTAATTTCAAGACATCAAGACATTTTTTCACATCTGTAATGTAATTTCAAGAATCTTATGTTTGTTTTATGAAATTCACAGATAGAAACCAATTATATTTACATAGTATATTGAATATTATCCAGGATAATAATCATTACCAAAATTATTGCACTGGCAGTGTGCAGCTGAGATTCTCTTTCAAGTCTTAGCTAACAAATTGTATTGTGACAGAAGAAATGTTTTCAGTCACTGCAGACACGTTACAGAAATTCTGACATAGTGCTATTGCCAAATTAATTTTAGGATCGTATAGATGGCATTACCATCCAGGCACGCCAGTTCCAAGATGCTGGGCACTTTGATGCTGACAATATCAAGAAGAAACAAGAAGCTTTAGTAGCTCGTTACGAAGCTCTGAAGGATCCTATGGTCGCTCGCAAGCAGAAACTTGCAGATTCTCTTCGCCTACAGCAGCTTTTCCGTGATATTGAGGATGAAGAGACCTGGATTAGGGAAAAAGAACCTATTGCAGCTTCCACAAACCGAGGTTGGTTCATCCCAATATCTCCGTTATTTAAATGTCAGAATTGCTCTGTTATAACTTTTCTCTTTATGAAACATTCCCTGGGAATTTCTGAAATGTTTACTGTAATTAACATTGCCTGGAGTTACACATTTGCCATCACCCGTTGTTCTTTAAGTGTTATATTACTTCTGCAATTCCAATGAGTAACTTAGTTTTCATAGTGCTCTGTCTTCGTTGTGGAGACCCTCATTCTGCAAGCTTGTCCAGCACTGGTTGCAGCTTCCTTGAAATTTTTGTGTGTCTAATGACTCTGAATTAGCTGATTAACTATTTTATGTCTCTCAGGCAAGGACTTAATTGGTGTCCAGAATCTGCTGAAGAAGCACCAGGCTTTGCAGGCAGAAATCGCAGGCCATGAGCCCCGCATTAAAGCAGTCACACAGAAAGGAAATGCTATGGTGGAAGAGGGTACGTCTCAATGGTGTTTTTTTTTTAGTTCTTTCTTTTTCAGAAAGCCGCAAGTGTTTGTGCTGGACTTTGTTCTCTGGCCCTGTACAGTTAAGAATCTCTGCCTGTTTTTATCCAAGCAATAGATTGGTACCTGCTAGCAGGATGAACTTCTGATCATTCTTTCACCTGAAAATAAAAATAGATTCCATGCTGGAAACCTGGCACAATTTTCACAGATCTCTATCTGCTCTTGACAAACATGTGTGAGCCCTGTATTCAGCAGCTTTGTGCTGGATATTTAGTCTTCATTTTAAAATCTATTAAAGGCTTGTATCTGAGATACATAATCATGATGTGAGAGATGATGCTGCACAAAAACAGCAAGAGTCACTCTTGCTTTTAAAGAAGTACGTATCCTTATTTCTGACTGGGTGTTCTTAGCACCAGAATACTATCAAAATGCATATCTGAAATAATATTTGTCTGTTGTCAAAACTGCCACTGGAAAGAGATGACCTTTCCTGTTTAATCACTGAGAAGACATGTTACAATGTGGCTTGTATGTTCTTAATGATTCAAATGTTCCTAGTACAGTTTGATTGACAGGTACACTGTTTTCCAGCCTGAAACAAAAAGACAAGCTGAGTTACACTTTTGTTATTCTAGTCAGAATAGGCTAATGGGTTTAAGCAGGTCTAATTTCTGTGACTTTCAAGAAATACAAGTAATCTTTTAGTGTGAATTATTTATGTCTCCTTAAGTCTTTCAGTTCCCTCTCTTCCTGTTACCTAGGACATTTTGCAGCTGAGGATGTGAAAATCAAATTGAATGAGCTAAACCAGAAATGGGACTCTCTGAAAGCTAAAGCATCTCAGCGTCGACAAGACCTGGAGGATTCCCTGCAAGCTCAGCAGTACTTTGCTGATGCTAATGAGGCAGAATCCTGGATGAGGGAAAAGGAGCCCATTGTAGGCAGTACAGACTATGGAAAAGATGAAGACTCTGCTGAGGTATTTGAGATTGTTGTTTGAATCGGTTTTGCATAAACACAGCAAGGATTTGTCCAGTGGTAAAAATATAAGGAGCTATGCTAATTTCAGGATTCCTAAGAAAAAAAAAGGCAGAAAATTCTTGCGTCAAGCTGAATTTTGGCTCAGAGTCAAAAGATGACAGTTTTTCCTGTTTCTTACTTATTGCATATGAAATTTACTGTTCAGTATATTAATCCAAATGTGAGGAAACTCAACATTTGTATTCACTTTTTAATAGGGTTTTTGTAAAGTATAATGAAGCTAGTATTGGCAAATTCCTCATTTGATATTGCATTTCAGTGTGACTCTGATTTTTCAACAGTTCATTGGTCTGGAAGTAATTTTTTGTCTAGAGTTATTTTACTAGTATCGTTCTGTGGCCAGACACTGCTGACTGGTGTTTCATCAAAAAGAAGTGCAGTTTAAAGGCATACTTTCAAACAATGCTGTTTCCAGAATGATATCTGGTACTTCTGGTCAGACAAAAAGAATGCTTCTGAGATAAGATAGACGAAGAGCACCAGAAGCATTTGGACTGCTATCTAGCCTGTGAATAAATAGAAGTAGTTATTCTCATGAGAGTCACAAGACTGGAAGCTCTGAAAAACCCACATTCCCTGTGTATGGAGCCAAAGTATGTATTTTAGGCATAGTATTTGTAAAATGGCTAGGTGTACATGTTGTTTTTATCATTCACTTACAGGCTCTTCTGAAGAAACATGAAGCTTTGATGTCTGATCTTTCCGCTTACGGCAGTAGCATACAGGCATTAAGGGAACAGGCCCAGTCTTGTAGGGTAAGGAAAGATGCTCATCATGTTGCTAAAATTCTTGGGTCAGCAGAAGGTAAAGACAAAGCTTAATAACTGTTATAAGTTTTGAGAACTTATTGCAGATTGTACTTGATTTTCTTAAAAAAAAATAGTGGTCTGTTTTTATAATCCTAACAGGCAGCTATGTTGCCTTGGAGGAAAACAGGATAATGTGATGATTTCCAAGGTTTGAGCCCAGGCAGCACCTGAAATAAGTCAATCTGCATTATAGATGTTTCTTCTTTCAACAAGAATAATTTTGAAGTACTGCAGTAGTTTTAACTAAGGCTGAAGTATTTTTTTAGGACAACTACATTGATTGTAATGAACATGGAACAACTAATTTTTATTTATTTTTTTTGTGCTCCTTCTTTGTTAGCAACAAGTTGCTCCCACAGATGATGAAACTGGCAAAGAGCTTGTTCTGGCACTCTATGATTACCAAGAGAAGAGTCCCCGGGAGGTGACTATGAAAAAGGGAGATATCCTCACGTTACTCAACAGCACCAACAAGGTATGCTCTTGCTTTCTGGTTTGCCGAGCTGCTTGACTCACTTTTGTGTGTTCTGCAGAGGTTTTTTTTTTTTTTTTTTTTTTAAGAGCATTCCATGAAGTTAAACCGTTTGCACGTTTAACCCATGTTCCCATTCAGCACTTTAGCATACCTCTCCAGCTCATTCCCATGGCTCCTCTACAGCTGCCAACTTTAAGTCAGATAAACAACATATGCTACAGGGCATGTATCTGTCAGAAAACTTATTTTCCTACTATTGAGGAATTTTTGACCAAACACAAGGGGAGAAGTGCAAGTGAGACTTAGGTGTCTTTGAGAGACTGTTTGTTTGAAAAAAGTAATTAAAAGAGCAAACTGTGAGCATCAGTGGTTTTCTTATGTTAGTAGGAGCCTCTAATTTGCAGCTTTTGGTTGCTTAGCATACTTTATGCTTGCCTTACTGTGGCTGCTTTTTTTTTTTTTTTTTTTTTTTTTTCCTCCAGGATTGGTGGAAAGTTGAAGTTAATGACCGTCAGGGCTTTGTACCAGCTGCCTATGTGAAAAAACTAGATCCTGCCCAGTCTGCGTCCCGAGAGAACCTCCTAGAAGAGCAAGGCAGCATAGCATTGCGACAGGAGCAAATTGACAACCAGTAAGATCTAACTGATGAGATTTGACACCCATCCAGCTTTTGCTGGCTTGGCTTTTGCGTATGCCGGAAGTTTAGGTTGATGCCTCTTGCAGAAGGGAATAATTAATTGGAGCAAAACAAGGGGCTCCTTTACCAAGGACACCGTACTGAGTTGTTTTATTCTTCTTCTAGATTTTTCTTGTTGCTTTTCTCATTTTTTTTTTTAGCTGTAAAACTCGTGACACTAGAGCTCAACTTGCTGTCTGACTTCAGTATTTTGTGTTCCTTTGTTGTTGTACCTAACAACTTAAACTTGTTTGTGAGTTATATCTGTCCTAAGCAGCTCTTGTATTTGTAGTTGTCACTTCTTAATGTGTGATCTGTTTTGAAAAGCTTTCTTAAATTTGATTACATAAAGTACAGTACCCTCCCTATACAGGGCTGCCTCTGGAGGTGACTTCCTTAGGAGCTGTGACTACTTTGGTGCTAGCTCGTTATTTTATTTCCTGAGATGTGGTGCCATTATTTGTTGCCATTACATAGGCTGAAACATGCCCTCCCTCCTTTTTTATTTATTTATTTTTCTTTTAAAAGAGGAGTGAGCTATTGTAAACATAAAAAACTGCATGACTGCTTGGTAATGACCTCCTAAAGCACATGGTGGTTGTAGATTAGTGCAAGCAAGGGCTGCGGGTGATAGCTGTGAGCTACTGGCTCATCTTATCAAGACACTTGGAAGCCAAAGCTGAAAGTTTTGTGCATACTCCCATCTGTTTGCACAGCTACGCTGTCATTCTACATGAGAATTTCCTCCCACTCAGTTGTTTTGAGTCACCAGTTATTATAGTGACATACAAGAATGACTAGCTTTACCTCTAGAATTAAAAAAAAAAAAAAGCCCGCAAACAAAAAAATAATAATAGTAAAAAAAACTTTTACCAGTGAGAAGAAAGGGTGCTGGAAAATTGTGACGCATTGTTCAGGATTTTAATAATGTGTAGCTTTCCCTATGGGTTTGTACGCTGCTTTTAAGAACCAGAACAGGGATGCCTTATTTTAAAGCCAAAGAGGGGGAACTACCCTTTAGTTTCAATCAAATGGCACAACGATCAGGAAATGAGGAGACCTTATAGAGAGAGTTCAACTGTACTGCTGAGGTTTCCTTATGTGAATTGTACTTCTGGTCTGATTTGCTTTGTTTGCTTCTGAACGACACCTAATTTTCTCCATTTAAATGTGAACTCTTAACCATCTCCTACCACAGACAAGCCATGGATGGAGCTGCTGCTTTCATTATTTTTGTTAATCTGACTAATTTTTTGCATGCATTTGCTGTGCTCCCTCTGTCTGTGCAGGACTCTCATAACTAAGGAAGTCGGCAGTGTATCTCTGCGTATGAAACAGGTCGAAGAACTGTGAGTAGGATTAGCCCTTTCTAAACCATGCTGTCTCTGTACTGTCACTGTTCGCTCTCTCTTTCTTTCTTTCTTTGGGAAAGCTGCTTCAAAGAGACAAAAGGAAGCAATTCCTGCAATGTGAATTATTTTAGTTTAGATGAGTGTCGTGGTGTATGTTGCGTGTGGTCTTTATAGCCAGCCATCCAGCCAGCTGCTTATCTTGTTGGTCACCTCTGCCCTGCTAAATTGATTGGTTATGTTATTTTCCATTATGCTGAATTTGTTTACTAAGTGAGGCTTTAGTGATATCTAGACTGTTTTATTTAAAAAGCATCTCTTGCACTTTCTGAGGTGCAGATATAAATATTAATTTGTTTATATAATATAGAAAAATATATACACTGAGTATTATGTCACATGAATGCCTTAGGGTTTGGGAAGGGTGAAGTCATAGTTTATCATAAACTAACATTTGTGCTGGGTGGTCAAAAAGCATTAGTTTGTTTATATAGGCTGATTGGTTTTTATTATAATATTAACATTAACTTAATTTTCAAACTTGTGTTCATATCTTCTGAAAAAAGTACCAAGTCTGCATTATGGTCTTTGAAGTTGCTGGGGGAGCCAAAGCAGTAGTCTTCACTGGCTGTGCCTGTCTTTTCATAGAGAGTATGTTTCTTGAGAATCAAAAGTCACAGTATTATGTTAATCTCTGAATCATTGCAAAGCAACTTTGAGAGAAGGTCTGTTGCTAAAGGAATTTTGCCCCAGAATCCTTCAAAGTATGTAATACCTAAAATTGTATGCTAAGGCAAACGTCTGCAGTCGGGGCAGGCATCAAAGCAGTGTTTTCCTGCATGCAGTAGCTCATTCAAGTCAGGGTAGAATGTTTCCATTCAAACCTGATACGAAAGATTCTGAGTTCCTTTTTATCCAGCCTTCAACCAGGATAGACAGGAAACCACAAAGCCTCAGCTTCCATGGAGAGACTGAAAGCTGATTATCGCTTTCAGGACACTACAGCCCAGGGTATCAAGGATTTTCTTCGACAGACTTTGAGTTATTGGTTAGGAAAATGCTGCATTGTTGAACTCTTCAAATCGGGAGATGTAATGCCTCAGTATTTGCCTGGGCATTTCAAGGTGGGAAATGAAAATATTGTAAGGCTGCCCTTTCCGCATTTGAGGGCCCTGCAGATATCTCAGCAGTGTCTTATATTATTTTGATTTAATAACATCAAAATGGGTATCTTTGTGGCTTAATAATGAGAATCAGCTGCTGCTGTTGATCACTGTGGTAGACCAATGTGCAATCTGATTCAGGATATGAAAAAAAACCCAACATCCAGATGCAGCTAGAGCAGCTCGTCTTCGGAAGGACTTAAAACAGAGTAATGGTGAGAGTGGGTGTTAAGGGTATGGCTTTTCTGAATGTAGGTTCTTTACAAACACATTATGCTTTGCTAAAGAGATCTGTCATTCAGTATTGGTGACTTTAAAACTTCCCTTGGCTTTTTTCAGCCATAGCTTGGGAAAGGTGTTATAGGATTCTCTGTGTCTAGTTGGTTACTAGGAATCAAATAGGAGACATCAGTTTTCTTGTGGTTTTAAATAAATGGCTTGTCTTTGGATGTTTCTTTGCCTGTTGAAACCAATTTAAACATTTTAGAGGTTTTACTTTGCATTTATTCTAATGTAAATGAGGAGTAACTTCACTGATGTTGGGAATTCCACAAATATAAGAGCAGTGTATGTGAAATGAGTTTAATGGATTTCTCAGTTGGATTTAGTTGTGTTATCAAAGAAATAACACCTTTTTTTTTTTAAAGAAAAAAAAAAAAAAAATT
>WHYT01017824.1:19154-39576 GCA_009806455.1 Tetrax tetrax
AAAAAAAAAAAAAAAAAAAAAGAATGTAAATAAGCTGGATGTACTTTCTATGCAAAATACTCCCTATATTGTAAGAGATGTGACACCTATCTCACAGACAGGAGCTTACAATCCTGTTCATTAATTTTATCACTAACATAAACTTTTAATATGCATATGATCAGTATATGGGACTTCCAGGGCAGCTTAAAATGACTGTAACCTGTAATTACTGCTCCTGTACTTGATTATAATAATCTGATTGCAATTATTCAGTGATTTTAATACAAGCCCCAAGCTACATAACAATAATTCAAGTGCAGTGATTGGGAACATGTTTCTGTTTGGCTGCGAAATGATGTTTTAATCCGCACTGATTCAGGGATCTGGCTATAGTTCTATTCATGTAATTAAGGCACATTTATACAGTCAAGTAGAATAACTTTAGTTTGAAGTGAATTTAATTAATACGAAGACTCTATATAAGTCAAAATGGATCATAAGCATGAATTCCTTAGCTAGGAATAATAAAGCAAAGATAGCAGTACTGGCCATTACAATGAGCTGGCTAGTTTTTAGATAAAAATGAACTAGTGCATGGGAAGATGGGAGGAACCTGCTCACAGCAGCTCTACAAGATGCATCTTAGCTGAGGTCTCCAATTATTACTGCAAGTTTTGTCATTTCCACGCTCTTGACTCGGCCCTGAGCTGAAGCCTGAGCTGAAGCCTATGATCAGAAGCAGGCCTTTAAAATACTCTTGTGAATGCTGATTAAAATTTTGAGTGAGCCTGAAATTTAAGCTCTAAAGGCTGTCTTGTCCAGTGTCTCCTAGGATTGCATTTAAAAAACAGGCTTGGTAAATCAGAGCTTCACAGAACAAAACCAAGGCCTCTAAAAAGTGTACTTTGAGGCCTTACGCCAAGACTATTCTTCAAGCAACACAAACATCTTTGGGAGTAGAAGATTGCACTACTTTTAAAAATCCCCTTTCTGAAGACAACAAATAAGATGTTGGAAAAATGCAAAAGCCCCATGAGCAGATGTATTAAATTAATTTAACATACAATAGAAAAATTACATTTCTTTTCTTTATCAAAGTGTATTTACTTAATAAGTCAGTGCTTCATGAACGTATATAGATTTTTGTTCAGATCAAAGAGGAAAGCAAATCCCTTAATTACGATATTATTCTTATTGGTTCTTTCATTTCTTACCTGAAATGGCACACTTTGCTGCCTCAAGAGAGAAGAAGAAAAAACAAGCTCATCCATGAGCATTTATGGTTGTATGAGGATCACACAGTTTTTACACAGTGACTTCCTAGGTTTTCTGTATTTGTAATGGTACTTGGGAATAAAAATATTTTTTAAAAAGCCACAAACCAAACAAACAAATCAAACCCTGAAAACAATTTTAAAAATTGCACTAACATAAAATCATAGAGAAGGTCTTACATAAAGCTATTTACTTGGGATAACTGCTGTTATCATCCTCCCACAGAAGCTTGTATTTTCTCTTATTGATACTGATCCTAAATTCATAAATGACTGATTACCTGTGAATTAAGTGTTGCTAATAAATCAATAAATCACTTTGATCTTGAATTGGTTTAAATGGTAAATTAAGCTTTTTCAGCCAGTAACACTTGACAATAACAGAGAAAAAGCAGTATGCTCTTCAGATAACAGTAATTTCTGAAGTTGATCAAGTTAAAAAGCAGATTTGTCACTGTTATGAATACTACATAAGGCAAGAAAAGTGTCAATTTACATACCAAATCAATCAATTTTAGCCTTATGATTGGTGATACTCTAAGACAAATATTCTGGAGAGGCTTCATTAATAGTGAAGAGATGCTGAAAAACATTAGACTGTACACATACATGTAATGGCCTCTCTCACAACTGCACAATAACTTAAAAAAAAATTGTCTTACCAGTAAATGCCATATCTACTAGTGCCTCTTGCTCAGAGGCTGACGAATCATCCCTAACAAACAAGTACCTGCTTACACTGACGAAAAACATTGTATCATTGTGATTCAAAAAACCTTTAACATCTTGACAGACAAGATATATCAAAAGTTAAAGAATGAACAAGACTGTGACTACATTCACTTCACCAATCCCTTGTGTTAAAAATGTTGATCAAATATAACTATTTTATATTTTCAAATAGATCACAAATAAAATGGGCTCCAATACTGAACTTTGACTAGTTTATGAGATGCAAATCTGGTATTTAATTTTTGTGTGTTATTCTTGACAGACCTTAGTGAAGTACAAGAATGTTTAATTTGTAATTTAATTTTATTAATTTTAATTTAATTTTATTTTTTATTTTTAATAAATGCTGCTGAGTTCTCTCTCTGTCTCTGCGTTGATTCTATGGGAGTAGACTTGAAAAATCGGTACAGGGAAATAGTGTAGCTGCAGTACTGAGGGTTGGCTATGTCACTGCTTGAGGCTTTTCCACAAGCCATCCACATCAGAGTAGGCCTGCATCCTGATAAATGATGCGGTAAGAAATCTTTGCTACCCCTTGTCGTGCGGTTATGACAATGTGGCTAAAGTTTCTCTACAGAATGAGTTCCTGATGTTTTGACAGCTGCTTGTATGAACTTAAATATCCTTTTCATTCATGCTGAACACTAAGGTTTAAAAAATACTCTCTCCAAGCATTTAAAATCATCACTTAATTGGTGTCAAGGCAATATACACTTGTTAATTTGTAAAAATTATGCTCCTTAAACATTTTGGCAATAAAAATTCAAACGTTTAATAATTTGCATGACACTAGCCAAGCAAGTGTAAGCCAAAATGCACGAACAAACCACAACTTGAACAAAGTGACATTTGTGGAAAATACAGACATCTTTGCAAAAATCGCCTATTCCTCCAGTCTGTCACCAGCTCCAGTGGTGTCAATGGTAGATCCAGGTCTAAAAATGGAGCTAAGAATCTGTCCACTATTTGTGTGGATCTTCCCAAGGGCATTACTAATATCGTCCGTGCTCCAAAATACATTTCATGACACAGTATAATTTATTTGGACACTGAATTTATACTTGGCCCTTTTCCTGATGTGTCAAGTACCAGATTACCAGTAAGAAAAATATTTTAGCAATATTTTAAAGGCCTACGTTACTGCATTTTTAATATGAATTGCCATTTTGAATGTGTGAAAAATGCAGACATACGCAACTATAAAAATAAGAAACAAACAAAATTTAAAACAGACACCCTTCTCTGCTATAAAAGTACAGCAATTTTGATAAAACCAAAAAATTCCCCTCTCTTGCCCTATCTCATGATGAGAGCTCAGTAAGTATCTAGTTCAGTTTAGATTACTGACAGGGCAAAGGTTTGAACTCAACTTCAAAATATTTGTCAACCCTGACTGTCTACTCAGTAATGATCACAGAAGTGCGAACCGATAACAGGGTGTTATCCAAGAAGAGGTCCTGTACTAAGAATCACTAATTAAGGACTTGAAGAGTATTATGCTTTTTTTTTTCATTTATTAGCTAAGGTTATGTGATGTGGGAAACAAGTTTTTCAAATCTTTTTAGAACTAATGAGCACATTTCAAGAGATTACTACCTTGTCCTCAACTTAACCAACTTCTCAACCACTGCTCCAAGGGAATCACATGAGTACTTGACCTCTGTAAGATTTTAAGAAGAAAAACAAACTTCATAAAACTTAATCACATTAGTTAAAGCTGTAAGGATGTTTTAATGCCCCTCCTAAGCCACCCAGTTCCATTACCTGAAACCCATCAACATAATCCTTCCTTAGGAAGAAAGGAATGAATCAAATTGAAAAGATTTGTAATTGAATTATCCTCAGTCTCGGGGCAATTAGAACCATTTTTTATTGGAACACCTAGATATAACCTTGACTGCTTCTAATTAGTCCATCAACTCAGATAATAAGAAAATGCAGGAACAGTTTTACGGTGTTGTAAAAATTGAAATGAGTTCAATATTGTTGCATGTGTGTTGTAGGACAGCATAGTGAGAGAACACAAATCAAATGCAGTGTAAAATTGGTAGAAAATAAGTCTTTTAAGGAGTGCTAAGGAGCTTTTGCTCCTATGAGTAAAGTTACACATTCAATGATTTAATTATGCCACTCTTTTTGCAACTTACCATGTTTTATTTTCAGATTATATTTCTTATGCCAATAAACTGTCACAAAATTATTATTGGAAAAGATTAAAAATATTAAGTTTAGGATCATAGAATCATAGAATCATAGAACAGTTTGGGTTGGAAGGGATCTTTAAAGGTCATCTAGTCCAACCCCCCTGCAAGGAGCAGGGACAAGTTTGCAAAAATTTCTGAATTATGAGCCTAATAAAAAAAATATTTTCCTGTGGTTTTGTTTACCGCCAGGTGTTACGGAACTTTTAATTTCACGTATGGGAGTCAAAGGCAAATGCAGCTGTAGCACACGGTTCACTACAACAGCAAGTAAATACAGAAAGACATAATTCTACATTTTCTGTTCCACCTTCTTATGTTTAGAATCCTGAATTTTCTCTTGTGGTTTCATTCTGTTGAAGCATGCTGGCTTCAGAAGATGAGATGCTGTGGAACTAGATTTTCATGGAGCTGTTTCTGTATCTCTTGTTATTTGAATGTGGGTGGTTATTTTCATGCTTATAGTTCTAGTGTATGGGAAACTCTTAAAAAAATAGATCTTACATATCTTTGAATTTGGTCTGTTGTTAATGTAATTTTTTTTTTAAAAAAAAGCTCTTGGACAGGAAAAAAGAATCTCTATCTGTCACAGAGGAGTGGAATAGTATTATCCATTGTCCCTAAAGTGCATTTAAATGTGTTGAAACATACCTGCTCCTCCAAATGAGAATTCTTAGCCTGAGTATAAACGAAATTTCTATAGTGAAGTTCGAATTTAAGCTTAACATTTTCACACAATCTTTTTAAAATTTATTTTAAGCTACTTAAAGTATACACTTTCACAGTGGGAAACAGCTCTGGAAGTTGTACTCCTATCTACCTTTTCCACGGAGACTCATCTGGTCCTTTTCGTTGTTACCTTAATGTGCTATGGCCACAGCGGAACCCAGAACAGAAAAATGAGCTGCAAATTCTCAGCTACACTGGAAATAAACACTGGAGCTTTACTTCCCAAAGCAGCAAGTTTCTTCCTTTTCACCACAAATCTTGCCATGTGTAGTGTTTCACGAGCTTTTGGGGTCATATGGTTGTTCCAACTATCAGTCTTTTTATTTTAACAGTGACATTTTTTAGGTCAAACCTTTCAATATATCAAAATTACTTATGGACCTAAATCACATTATTGATCAGAATGAGCCTTCAAAGTTAGCGGTAGCTTACAAATTGTTACCTGTACTTCAGAGGTTGCAGAAAAAAGTTGAATACCTGGTGTCTGGGAGATGGTGAGTGTGCTCTATGGGCATATGATAAGCTTTTTCAGCAGTGGAAAAATAACTCTATTATAGAAATTTGTCAGGACTAATTAGCAATTCTACCTCTGTGATACTTCTGCTAGATGATACATCTACTAGATGAGGTATTAGTATTTTGTGTCATGTCTCCTTGAAAACCCTTACAGGAGTAAATAGCAAAAAGAATTCAAATTATGATACCTTTTGAGAAGTCTCAGGATTATTGATTCAAATGTAATGATTCAAGAAGCTTGACCTTTTTTTTGGTAATAGTGTGCTACGCCATGGACTTCCCTATTGGATATCTATATTTCACAGGAAAAAGATGGTAGGAATATATTGAGGCTATATTATCTATTTCTCTTTTCTTTGACCTTGATGTAGTGAAAAAAAAATACATTGAAACTACTTTGTTTGTATAGCATTTTTAGGCGTCTCCACAGGATAGGCTAATTTCTGTCAGAGTACATTTCAAACATATTTCTTTTATTTTTAAAATAATTGATTGTTACAATGTAACAAAAAGTACCTAATGGAGAAAAATGGTAGCTTGAAAAAGTAATTTGAGGGTCAAATTTATTTAGAAGGGTTTTTTTTTTTTCTGCTTAGATCTAAATATATATGCCTAGATCTACTGTGGATATAAGACTTGCCTTTCTTATACTAAAAATATGTCCAATTTAATGAATAAATCACCAAGGAATTATGGAGATCTAAGTTGCACATTTTTAAGTTAATGAAGGCTTTGCACTCAAGTCACATAAAAATTGGTATTGGTTTTCCTCTTTGTTCCTCATAAAAATACCGATTTATACAGCTGACAGTAGTGTTTATAAACCTACTTCAAAACCATTTCAGTGTAAGTTAGACACCTAAAATCTTTTTCAGTTATAGGCAAAACCCCATTGCTTTAGAGTGTTTTATACATTAGAAATATGTAAAATTTTGTGACATTTCAGATTTTTACGTGAAATTTTGAAGTAAATTAGAAATTAGATTTTAAGCAACTCTACCTGAAAAAAAGAAAAGCAGGCAAAGGTGTAATTTACAAATTATGATCTCCTTTATGACTAGGTTTACTTCTGAACACAAACCACACTACTGTCTGCACAAGCAGTAATATGCATCTGTATGAACCATCATATCAGAAACCCAGTGGAAACCATTAAAGTCAATACCCGGGGCAGCTGTATGCACAACAATGAGGTATAGCTTGGAAAGAGAAGGAACAGCAGCCTGATGGAAAGTACGGTGGGAATTTCGGCAGATGGAATGAAATGATCCAAACCTGAAAAATACTAAGTCATGATCCCCAAGTACCAATGTCTTTTTATTTTACGCTCGTGTCTCATCAACTGCTTCTCGGACATCAGCTGCTCTCAGCTCACACGCTGCCCTTTGGTGATGAGTAGCTCACTGAATCCATGGAGCAGGAGGTCCTTTGAAGACCGTTAATAATAAAACTTGCCTGTTATTAAAATCTTAATGTGGTAAGAGTCGTTCTGTACGGTTGCAAGACAACAAAGAGAAAGCCTTCAGTGTGGAGAAATTACGCTCTCTAACTGGAGAAGCATTAATATGCTGTTTTTATGTTCCTCTGCTGACAGACTACTACGAGGTGAAAATGCTTCACCGCTGTAACACCTTACAGTTGGGTTAGCCGTGGCATGGCATTAAGGAACAAACAAGACATGAGTTTCTGGGAAATGAGATTGAACATTTGGGTCAGTCACCCCCATGCACCTTGCAAACCCTTCAACTTTGCTTTTTCCGTGAAGGGTTAGATGTTAACGACACTGGGCTTCATAACAGTGCAATTAAGTAATAATAATGGAGTAATATAGCAAGATAGATGAGTACAAAAATATATTAACATCTATCAAAAGAAGAGAGAGGGAGGCATAGATTTATGTGGATCCTTGAACCACTGAACGATTGGACTTATGAGTTTAAAATGTGCCATGGCAGGGGCAAGGAAAATGCAAACTGTGAACTTTATCATTTTCTTTCCTTTAATTTATTTACTAAAGCTAATATGGAGCATTGCACCTGTCTGAACAAGGGAAAGTATTTTACATACATATATACATCCTACAAAATGCAGGAAATTATATAAAACTATATTAATGTTTATAAACTTAAACCTAAAATGTAAGAACTTACCATAAATTATTAAACCAGAGGAACAGTGATTCTGGTTTAACGCTCGTTATCCAAGACTGAATACAGATTTTACTTCCCCATGGAAATTTCACCAACTGTTACATACCTAAAGGCTTTACAAATACTAGTAACTATTTTCTGATAGTACTTCTGTGTACGTACAGAGGTAGCCAGGCTTGTTCTACCCAAGCTGCCCCCTAACTCTCCTGTGACCAGATAAGACAATCTCTTCTTTCTCCTCCTGTGCCTGGGACACTGAGGCAACCTCAACATCAGAAGGAATAAAGGCAATGTGCATCCTTGTCTTTTCAGATGCAAAATGTCTTGAGCGACTGCTGGAGGATTTTAACAGAAACAGGAGACGTCTCTCTGATTTCAGAATTGTTCTCAAACATGCTTCGGGTTGTTTCCTCACTTAATGAAGGAACTATCTTCCTAATTATATGTTTAAGCTACTGACAAACCACTACATTTTTTCATGCTTGATCTTGGAAAATACTAAACAATTTAACTGAAACTCTTAAAGTATTTACCATGAGGCCCGAACCATGCAGTTTTCCTCTTTGGTGGTTCAGGTTGGACTAGCTAATATGAAGCTGAAAATTAAGGCGTAGAATGATAAATGGCACTTTGGTTTGTGAATGATTCTGAAAGCAACAAAAAGTGGCTCTTTTTCCTAACCATTCATTTTTTTAGCACTTGACCTAAAGCCGACTAAGGATTCCATAAGTAACACAGACTTCTTTTCTGCCTCAATTCTCTACGGATCCCATGACAGTAACTCGGCATTTTCTCCTTTCTGGGGGCAATGGCAAGGGAAGGCATCTGCTCTACCACTCCTTTGCAGAAGCACAGGAGGATCCGAGAGCAGAATGGGTTTCCTCCCCATTACTTTGTTTAATAGGTTAAAGAGACAAATAACCACACTCTTTGCACTGTCTGATTTTCCTGAGCTCCTACCAAACATCTTCTATGCACTCAACTGCTTGGCCTTTAAAAGCTGGACTGAAAGTACACCAACAGTCACAAAAAGGTATGCCAAGGTGTTTGGCCAATATCTCAAGATCTCCAACGAGATTAAAATGTAGTAAGTTAATTCATTAGAAGACAAGTGCACTGGTCATTACTCTGTAAGAAAAGGAATCATTTTGTCTTGCAGTTGTAGGTCACACAGATAAATTTTTACTTTTTAATGTAGTACTTAAAATCTCCTGTCTTTGCTCAGATGTTATAAATGTCAGTTTTCTCCATCTTCCTCTCTGTACTACAGTACTTTTTAATTTGTTTTTTGGTTTTTTTTTAAAAAAAAAAAAAAAAGAAGAGAATAAAAAAATAAGAGTACCTCAGAAAGCAAACTCTTATTTCAGGAGTTAGACAAGGAAGAGATGCACATAAATCTGTATAACCAGAAGAGATAAGAAGATCATAAAAAAGTCAATACACATCATAACCGTGAACACCTAACACGGAGATATGGGACAGTTACAGATTATTACAGCGTAAGTGGCATTAAAGCCTGTGACAAATCTATGCTAAATCTCAAATTATATTTCACATAGCAACCTCTCTCCTTAGAAAAATAATAAAAACAAACTGGGAACAAACTGTGAAGGCTTAACTTCAGTTCTGATTTTCTTTCATTAAAATACAGCATAGTTCAAAGTCAAACACTATGTGATGTGATTTACTTTGCTTTTATGAAAGGTATTATAGAAATGTCCTATAGAAATGTCACTCTATTGTATCTTATGGTATTTAAGAATTAACTACTGTAGTACAGGCACAAGAGATGAATATATGTATTGATGTGATCAACCCCATCAATTACTACTCACCAGCAGTTAATGCAAAGCACTCTTGAGAAAAGAGACTCAAAGACAAAGGAATAAACACATTATTTAAAAATGGATTGCATTTAATACTGGAATTTTTTTTTTCCGTTCTAAGAGAACCTTATACTACAGTATTTTCTTTTTAATAACAGCCTTTCATTTAAATGATGCAATCAGTATGCCACAAGCGGTTTCTTTCTTTGGTGGGAGGAGTTAGCAGCTCCAACATTCAATTGACCTGTTTCCAAATAATCTACAGCAAAAAATGAAGATTAAGTCCTCTAACAAGAGCAGTTTTCACAGTCTAGCATACAAAGAGAGGGATTCGGCAAAAAGATGAGAAGGCAAGCCGCATTGTGCTGGCTCACTTAAATCTTATTTCCAATTCACTAAATGTGTTATTTGACTTGGCAAGTGAGCTGGTATGTGTATTAGATCAGCAGGGAGCCTAATCAAGGAGATGCCAAGTTTGCTGCAGCCCCTCTGTGCAGCATTAGCCTCAACTAGTGACCTTAAGCAAAGTGGGTGGTTGAACCCAAAAGAGAATAGCATTAACTTTTGCTTGAAGTTCAGCCTGATTTGAAGTCTCCCTTTGTGCGTTATTCCACAAAAAAAAAAAAAAAAAAAAAAAAAAAAAAAAAAAAAAAAGCAAAAAGCATTCAACAGAACTGAATCTCGTCTGCTCAGCACCATCTTCACATGCAAGGCTTTATAGAAGCCTGCCTCCATTAATGCTGACACATGCAAAAGAAATGAAAAGCATTAACTCAGCTAAGGCACTTGATTTTGCAGCTGCAGAACAATTCACTTTGTAACCCAGTAAGGTGGAGGGTTTGTTTTTTTTTTTTTTATCGGATAAACTGCTAATTTGTTAATTGCCACAAGAAGTATTTTCAAATATTAAAAATTTCTCAAATAACAACAAAAAGCATAGAAAATGAGTACATTACATTATTTGTTTATACCCTAATTTTGCTAGCCATTTAGTGTACACATTTTTTTTTTTTAACATTTTCTGCATTTACAGATCCAAAGAGGACAGTGCAAGTCTTCACTTTCCAGTTTTTCTGAACTATGTTATATTTAGTGCCTACAGATTTTTTTTTTTCTTAAAATTATTCCAAATAAGGGCATATTTTTTTTGCGTTAAAAATATTTAACAGAAAACGCTATTTTTAAGCATCATAAGTGGTAAGTTTTTGTAGATTCAGGATTTCAATGCTTTGGTCTTCTTTCAATTTCTAACTCTAATTTTAGTTTGTTGCTGTACTTGTAAGCTGTTGTTCATTACCTCTGTTTCCAGCAACATCAAAGTTTATGTAAACATCCTTTAAAATAATGTTTCTATCATTCTTTTCCCAGGTGTAGCCCATCTCCGCAACGCTCCTTTTAGATTGAAGATGTGACTCAGAGAAATTATTATCAAAATACTTGCTCTAAATAATGTTAGTAGATTCCTCTTATAAATTTTCAATGTTTTCATTATTTTCCCATTCTTATCTTTACTGTTTCTAGGCTTTTAAGCAAAGCAGAAGAGTCAGTTTAATATCTGATTCTCCATCAAGGTAGTTTCTCCATCTCTACCAAAAATTAGTTATTCAATTATCCTCTATTCCACGTTATTTTTATCTTTAGACTGCATATATACTATCTATATACTATATATACTGTACTATATATTCTTTCTCACTTTGTTCTAGAAGAAAAGATTGCTTTATCTTCCCAATCCAAATGAATCAAGAGACCTGTAGGAAAAAAAAAAAAAAAAAGGACTTTTCTTCAAAGGCTGAAGTAGCTTCCAACTGCTAGAGTACAGCTCCATCCCTGTTTTGTAAAGGAGCTGCCTTTCACACTTCACTTCAGCTGTGCCCTGTACACACCCTGCTCCTCACTCTTGCCCAATCAGGGACACGACATGAAGGACAGTAGCATCACATTCTACTCTTTATTCCTCTGTTTAATTACACTAGTTTTCAGTGTCCAAGATTCTTCCATAACCACAACTGAGGAAACTAGATTTGTTGTGCAGAAAGCACCCTTGGGAAAGTATGTACGTAAGATCTTCTACTCAACAACAAAGAGCAGGTTAAGTAGGCTTTTAATCTAGATAGGTATAAAATGTCATCTGTTTTCCTAATAGAGTATAATAGCTTCTCTCATCGTGTAACGAACAGCCAGAAAAAAAAGAATCCATTATTTCCTGTACATGCAGCAATAGCTTAACAGAAAGAGTTACTAATAAATAAAAACCCTCTATGCTTCAAAAAAAAAAAAAATTACTTATCTTCAAGGATCTCAGAGAACTTCCCCAAACTTCCACTTGCCTCAGATGCTCTACAAAAGAGAGAAATCTTAATTTCTTGACAAAATGAGTGATACGTAAATGAAATGAGTCTTGGCTAAAGACTCTAAATGGCTAGGCCAAGTGAGCCTCCCTGTGTTTGGCTTATGAATGGATATGAAAATCAACCACAACAGATATAAAAATCGATAGTCCCATGATGACTTAGCAGAAATGCAGCTCTTGTGCTATACTTGGGAGATAATTACATAAAAGATGTTATATAGGTAAAAAATAACCATGACAGGACCAGGATCCAGGAGTGTACCAAAGGCTCTTGCTGGTCATGCCTTCTTCAACCTCATATCACTTATCTTCACCCACAACCCACAATGCCTTAAAAATTCTAATTCTTTTAGGATTGTGTACCATATCACTGGAAGCTAAATGGGAAAAAGATAGAAAATGATCTGTATGTAACATATGCATGTAAGTCTCTAATTTGTGATTAATTTTTGCACTTTGCTTATAAATCCCCAGGAAGTAAAGTCTGTAACAGAAATGCTAACCCAGCCTGACCCACAGTGGCACTGCTGGGCGCCACCGATGTGCCAGAGAGTGTGGTATAAAGGAGAGCCATATAAAGAGGGTAAAATGAGGGGTTAAGAGTCACACCAAACATACTGGAAAGGCCTGCAGGCACCTCAACCTTTATTCTTTAATTGGGAGGAGAAGAGTTTTTACTAAAGACTAAGTCTACAATGTAGGCCGGCAGCCCAACTGGGCCATACCCTTGATTTGTGCAGTTCACAGCAGTTCTCTTTTAAAGTCTTCATACAGACCTTTTTTTTTTTAAACATAGGAAACATTTTTAAAAGAAAAAAGGTATTTTACTAATTTTTTTTAATGAAACCTTGACTGCCAGAAATACTTGAGGTTGGTAATCATTTGCAGACTCCTTTCCCCTTCCTCACTGCAGGACTGAGGGCAGTAGCACAGCTGGCTGTCGGCTCAGCCCTTATTACCAACACCAATTATTGGTTTAAAAAGCCTACTATTAGTGTCTGGCTACATTTCTTCACACAAGACGTTAGGGGAAAGAAAGTCATACCCTAACCTTGTGATAGTAAATGTGCCTGTTTTTGTATTTTATCAAAAACCTTCAAATAAGAGGAAGTCATGAACCATTTTATATTCGTTCTCATTTAGGGGCAGAGTTTAAAAAAAAAAAAGGCATTGTAAAAAAAATTCCTCCTCTCATGTGATCTTCCTGGCAGGTATCACACTTTGGAGAAAAATCCATGACAAAGACTGCAAGCAAGAAAATTGAGTGCAGTAACTGAAAAACATCTGTAATTCTGGATTCCTTCACAAGGAATAAGTTTAAAAAAAATCAAAGCCATTTAAATGAAAAAAAAAATATATTTTCCATGCAGCAAACACTTGAGTTAGAACTGAATATAAACATTAAAATACATAATCAGCACTGACCAAAGATGTGTATCCTGAAACATAGCAGGAACTGCCATTTGGGAGAGAAAATAAGCAGATTTGTTTAATCAATCTAATATTGCATTTAGATGGGAGAAGAACTTGGATAATTTTTATGTTTTAACATTTCTTATTATATAGTAGACATTGTTGAGAAGACAGCATTTACTAAAAATTACCAGTGGAGATACTCTAGTACGACCAGGCTGGATGAGACTCTGAGCAACCTGATCTAGTCAAAGATGTCCCTGCTCCTTGCAGGGGGGTTGGACTGGATGGCCTTTAAAGATCCCTCCAACCCAAACCATTCTGTGATTCTATGAATCTATGATTTGCTCTAACAAAAATGAGCAGATTTCACCAAGAAGATGCAATACCAACTCTACCTGTAATAATGACCGCCTTTTTAGCAGGAAGGTCCCTCTTCCAAAACTATGAGAAGACTCTATGTGAGATCAGGACACTTTTGTCAAATGCTGCTGCATAAAGATATTATAAAGAAGTTTCGATAACAGTCTGTTGATGTGTACATACATGTCAATTTTTTTTTTTTTAATCACAATCTGCAAAACTTCGGTTCTAAGAGTCACTTAATCTATCCAGAGATGCAAAATATATCTTGGAAAAGTGTACCACATCCTCTAGATTCAGAACCAAACGGCATATTACCAAAGTGAAGCAAATGGCTCTTGACCGGCAATAGGATCCATTTTGCCTGTGTTTAATCTAAATTGCTTATTTCAGTTTCATAGTTGCTGAAGAGAGATAGGCAGCTCTAGGCATGTAGGAGAGGTACAGTCTTTAAGGGCTGGTTTCTCTCTTCAGCTGAGGTCAAATGCCTAACTCTTAGCTCAAGTTCAGTAAGATTAAGTCCAGTTGTACAGTCTCAGAGTTCTTTACAAAGTCGTACGCCAACACAGACCTTCCATGTCTTGCTCATCTCCTAAGACACAACTTTGTTTCGGATTAATTTTTGGTGAGTTTTTGGGTTTGGTTTTATTTTTTGAAGATTAATATTTCTTCTGTATTTGCAAAGAACAGTAGAGTTTTCCTTGTTAAAAATAAAAATAAACAATTTTCATGTGTATTGTCAGCTTAACAGCCCTGAATGGACAGTTGTCAACAACATTGTACTCTTTGGCCATCCACAGTCTCTTCTACAGGTGTCTATCCAAGACAAAAAGACAATCTGTTGCAATGATTATGTACATTCTGTCAAAAATAAGCAGCATGGTGATAAAAATGTAGACCTACATTCTGAAGTATTTGTATACATGGAAATAAATGTTCAGAACAAGCTGCAAAATTCTTCTACTGCAATTCTCCTGATTTTATCCTAGCCTTTGATACAGAACAGTCACATACTTTGGGACCATCAGGTGATACTTACACAAAAGCTGTAAGGCTTGCAAGAACAAGGTTATTTCTTGAATATATCGGGATTATTGCTACAAAAATGTTATTCTTTAAATAGTGAATATGTTGACCATTTAACTTGACAGTACCTGCCATACTTCATCAAAGACAAGTTAGCATAGTTGAGGTCACCAAAAGGAAACTATTCGAACATAAATGTTTTCATTTCTTGTGATCTGGTGTTTTTCCTACAGCACTGCATATCACTTCTGAATCTCCTAATTAAGAGTGATGCTTTTCTTCTACTCTGGTTCTAAAATGAAAGTGTTCGCCTGACATGTATTTCTGTTTGTTACGTACACACAGGTAATCAACATATTTGTAATAAAAAAAAATCCATTCATTTGTAATTAAACAAATAGCAATTTCCTTTTTAAAAGAACTTGCTCAATTTATTTGAAAAAAAACTTGAAACTCTGTAAACATGGTTTCCTTCCATGTTTGGCCCTGATTAATCCAGGCCCAGTTCCTGAAATCTGCCACATGCAGATGAACTGCTTTGCCTTAAGCAGTCTTCCATCTGCACTCCTCACAGGATTAGTTCATAAGATATGCAAGCCTCCACCTTTTCCCTTCCATTTGCTATTTTAAAATAACAAAATTCTTAATTAATTTTAAAGTATAACACTCTAAGGATGCATATAAGTTCAACCAACAGACATTAATTTAAATTTATTTAGCCATAAAACTGTGGTTATTTTTGTATCAGTGTAAATCTACCTCAGCTTACTTTCTCCTCTATCTAGTGATTTGTATTCTACTTTGAGAAACTAAGTTTGGCTTTTGAACTAGATAGCAACCTTCCCCATCCCCCTCTTTTTTTTTTTTTTAAAGAAGAAAGAAGTCGGTAAACAGAAAATACTATCTCTTCATAAATTCAGATCATAAAGTAATTTCTAATAAGAAGTTCAAAAGAGGTTAGAAAAAATGAATTCATTTTTTTTGAGTTTGGGGCATCAGCTCATTAAGGGTAATATTGCAAGCTTCCAGTTCGAAAAAGGCACTGACTCAAATTCGTAATGATTTCACTTTCAAATTTCTTTTATCTCAGCTGCTGCTACTTCAACAAATAGAAGTGCTTCAGATATAATAGGCAGACTAATGAGCATTGCAGCTGATTACTAAAATATTGTAATACTTCCCAAGGCATAATGACATCTTTTTTGAAATTAAGAAAACAGAATACTTTTCTTCTTTACTGCTGTAGTGTATGACCTCAGCCTAAACTACAAACCCAACTTTTCACAGTACTGTTGAAGCAAGCAGTGTCTCACCAGGATTCTTTTTGTTTTAGGAAAGTTTCTAATTTGCTTTGGTCTGTGTGTCTGCTGTGGTTGTAGTGAATTTAAAGCCCATCACGTGCTTTCAAAAATCTCAAATTCCCTGTCTTATATTTTGAGAGTCCTTATACATGATTATTTTTCATTCGCCACATTTGTAATCTGGGAATCAGAAGACAAAAGTCATTTAAATGTTACATATCAAAAGGGGAGAGAAAATTGTAAAGAAGTTCCCCTCCCAAGAGACACAGCACCACCTCTCAGCACAGCCCTTGTAGAAGACATCTGCAAAAATACTTCAAAACCACATCTTTCAAAGTTTATTACTGCAGAATGGGTTGAAAATGAGGATGGGACAAGAGAAGTATATTATGAAGAGATACTCATATTCCAGGGCACAAAAATTTTGAGCTACGGATTTTATTTTAAGCAACCTTGAGAGAGAAGAAGCATCAGGCCAAGGAAGGAAAAGATACTGAAAGCCACCTTTGCCTCCCTGCTCCCTGTTCTGCAAGCTCTGTGTTCTGCATCCAAACAGTCCTACAGAATCTTCCTTGGAAATTAAAATGGGAACAGTAATTATCTCACCATTTTCAGTGAAGTGTAATTGCTGATTCCAAGAAGTTCAGTGAAGCCAGATTTATCCTAAAAGTGCAAGTTTGGTAAAATGCGTGCTAATACTTATCAGTGTTTATTCAGCAAGGAACCTGGGCTCGTGCTTAAGACTGGATGAAGATTTTTAAGCCATACTTTTTACTGAAATGGAGCTGCAGTGAGTGGCCAGTATGGAATATTCAAACAACTGTGACCACCTGACATTTATAAATCTAAATGGTTTCATAATATGTTTAAAAAAAAAAAAAACAAACAACAAGAAAATGCTCAATATGACCCACAATGAGAGACATCTGTGGTCCTCAGCAGCAGAGAGCAACTAGCAGCATCTCAAGGGCCTCGTCATATAATTCAGAGGTAGGGTTGGTTTTTTTTTTTTTTTGGGCTCTCTTTCATTCTGGGTTTGAAGACAGATTGCTTTACAAGGTACATCAGCCTGCAGGGAATAGCAATTTCCTTTTTCCTCTGCAACAAAACAAACGTAACTTTTAAAACTGTTTATCTTTGATCAAAAATATATTACTTAGCACACTAAGTAAACAGCTCTATAATTTGTCATTGAACTTATTGCTTCCTGTGGCTATTTTTAGTGTTTTCACATTTGCTGGGCAATTGGTAACAAGAGCTGATATCCTTGCCATTTGTTTTTTATTTTTGTAATGATCTTAGGAAAAACATTTTGAAATATGAGCTGCTCTTTAAAGTAATGGATAAACTACCATGCTGCCAGGAATTATATGCAACTTCCTCACTAAATAATCATGGGAACTCAAGCAGCAACCACAACCCACACACATAATGCATGAAACCGTGTGGAACACATATATTACATTTCTGTGGTAACACATTCACCCAGGAAATCCAAGGCAATGATCAGAGTATTAAAAAAAAAACTTAACAAACCCCACACACCTCTGTCTCATCCCGCCAATCACAAAATAACAAAAACAAAAACAAAAACAAAACTTTCAGAAAAAAAAATTTTCGAAGAGGATTTGTAAAATCTCAGTATATGTTTTCACTGGATCTTAAGACCATTTATCTGTGTTTTTATGATTTACTAAATAGACTGCAGACGTATTTTGGAATGCATTGTCTTACTATAACTCATCGTCACATTTTACTCTCCACATTCTGTAAGGCCATGGGTTTATACTTGTCTCTTCAGAGTGACGACTTTGTTTCATGGTTCTTTATATTTTTTTTGCCTTTTTTTCTCCTTGGCTTTAATTTTCTGAAGGTACCGTCATCTGAAGTCTGCTGTGACATTATGAATCAGCATGCTACTGTTTATTGATCACAAGCTCTAGGCCAGCTATTCCCTTTCTTTCCTATTTTATGTAAAACAACATCTTTGATCTACTGCTTGTCCTTTTGGGTCACAGAGAAAACATTTTTTGGCTTCTTCGTTTGGCTCTAAGGCAATTTAAAACTTGTGTCTTTGATTTCTTTACTATTTAACTAATTCACCTTTTGCTGGAGGGAAGTATAAATTAGGACAAGCAAGCACACTGCAATTGATCAACTTAATATCTTTTAAAGAGGTGTTTGGTGTTAGAAATGGAAGAAAGGAAAATGTGATTACGATTTTTCTCTATAGCCCAAAAAATTTTTGCCTGACACTTGGATATCGACGCAACCTAGAAATTCTTTCCTTTATTCCTTCATTTTAACTCTCCCTTGAAACGTTCCTGATGAGTTGATCTTACCCTACACACATCTTTCTTCCCTGTTACACTGCTCTATACCCATAGAGGTTCCTTGTGACTCATCTTCTTTCTTTAGAGGAGAGACTGGCAGTATTTCTTATCTGGAAAGTAGCAACACTATTTTATAACACCATCTACTCTCATTCCTTTGACATTATGAATGTGCTATCTACACAGTAATCTGAGGTCTTCACGAAGTGTCACAGCACTAGATAACATGCAGAAGTTAAAGCATAGTCATTTACAACTGCAGAACAACTTCATTTAATTTAAAACTAGATTTTACTCTGAGTTGTTGTCCATCCACTTCTGTTAAAGACTATGAAGTTCTGCAGATAAGCTACAGTCTAGGCCCATGTTTTTACTGTTTATCACATTCCTAGCTGACTCTATACACATTTGAAGTATGCTTTTGACCTAACTTGAATATTTACCACAATTATAAAAAAAAACTGTTTTCATTCTAGAATCCAATGTAGTTCAGTTTCTTTAAAAAAAAAAAAATCAATAATATTGGGAATTTCTGGAGGTCTTTGATAATCTAGTTTTTCTCAAAAAAAAACTAGTCCTAAACATACTTAAAATGAAGAAAATGTTTTTATTTTTACAGTAAGTATTAGGGGGACTGGCATTATCTATAATTTCAGCTGCAGCATTCCCTTGGGAAACGCGTATAGGAGGCTCTTCTGGGGAAATCCCAAGCTCAGCTGAAGGCAGGCATGCATTCAGCTGTTCTGGAGTAGCTAGCTTTACAGATCCTCACCAGAGCTGTAAGGCTCTGAAAATATGAAGGACTTCTGTTTTTCCCATATTTTCTTCTCGAAAGCAATCCTTAAATGTCTGCTCAGGGCAAGATAACTTCTACTGGCAGATCTCAGCCAAGAAAACCTGGGATTATTATGTGTTTTAGATTGTTTTTTTCTTTCACAGATATATAAAGGATAAGAAATTTCTGAAACACAGACATTATGAAAGAAATTATCTCACAACAGGCCTGCTAAATACTACCTGTTAATTATCCACTAATACAGGACAGGGTTTTGAATGGCAAAAGCTACACACCAAAAGTGCATTTGCAAAGCAGGGTCTTTATTTCCAAGGGGTAGGTAAAACTCTCTTTTGTTATTAGCTTTCTCCCATACAAATTTTTGTGCAGGCAAATATCGTTAGAATTTGAGGATGCAAAAGTGATGGCAAAGTTTAATGTGCTAGCTATCTAGTCAAAGCTGTCCTTTGGAACTTAAAACATAGATAAAAATACATTAAAAATACCAACTGCAACACATGAAAAATACCAATATCAGCTGCCCATGGACAATGATGATGATAATAATATGACCCAAAAGAATATTAAGTACAAGACTCTGTTTTCAGGTATGCTCAATAGTGTTTAGAAAACTTTACCAGCCAAAATCTAGAGAAGAAAAATCAATGCAGTTTAAGCTTAAAATAAAATGTTGTTTAGACTTAAAATACAATCCTGGTCATCTTATGCAGAGTGGCCATACAGACATACACATACACCCATACATACACATGAACAAAACTACATGGAAAATCTTTTGAACTTTGTAGAAGAAGCAGCTGTGCACTTGCAGTTGTCAAAGTCCCCAGCTGTGCCTTCTGTGTAAGATCATGCAACGCTGTCTCCAGATTGTCAGGAGAACGTATTAATTTTGCACCATTTTCTGTTCCCTTTACACTCTTTGTCATGAAAATGAGCATGTATAATGAAGAGAACATGAGAGGCATTAACATTCGGTGATAACTCACTTCACTGTCAAAAATAGTGGTCACACAATGGGAAGTGGCATGTTTATCCGGTCTCAAGGCCAACATAGGCATGAAGACTTAAAAAAAGGCATGGCATTGCTATATTGCATTTCTTTTGAAAGGATTATAACATATGCAGATGCAAAACCAACATTATGACTGATGACAAAACAAAAAGTATTTTTTAGCAAATTGCCAATGTTGCAAAATGAATTCCAAATTTCCTTCTTTTTTTTCCTGAATTTCAAGAACTACAAAATATTTTTGTCTTGAAATAACCTTGTCCATGAATCATTGCCAGAACCATTGAAGGAACCTTTGTGTCTAGAATACAAACATCCTTGAAAACTAATTTCAAATCCCTTTGTGACAAATGACTTCTAGCCCAGTATTTGAAAGACATCCCTTTTTTTTTTTTTTTTTTTTTTTTTTTGAAACTCA
>WHYT01017824.1:39596-59554 GCA_009806455.1 Tetrax tetrax
TAAAAAAAAAAAAAAAAAAAAGTCCAATACACCTTTTTCTGCAAGATCTATTCTGCTGTAACAGGCTCCAGACTCTCCGCATTCATCTGGATCTAGCTCAATATTTTGTGTAAGTAGAGATGATCTGATAGCTCTCTACATCTTGATCTGTCCCCAAATCTTCAAGGATGGATTATTGGCATTCACAAGGTGGCCATGAGGGCAGCTTAAGCACCCTGCTTCTGCAGGTTAAGATTATGGGAAAATAAGACACTTTAGCTATCATGCAGCAGTAGGAATCAAAAAAATCTTGTAATAGTAAGACAGGGAAGCCTTGAAGGCTTGGGCTGGGAGAGGATTCAATCCAAAACAAGCTTGAAGAAATCAAATAGGTATTTCTTCGCAGTTTCTACACTCTTGGGGAGATAATCAGTGATTTCCCAGTTATATTAACACAATGGCAAATGTCCACATTCTATGGGTCTCTCCCTACTTTGGAGATATCATATTCTTCTACTGATTCTTCGTCCCCACCTCTTTGGCTGGAAATGCAAGGTAAGAGGTGGAAAACACCCTTGAGAAGGATCTCCTGAACCGTCAGATGGACCACCTACCTGAAGAGTGCACAACATGCAGTATTTGCATATGGTGAGTAAATGCCAAAGTCCTGAATTAGAAAGAGCAAGAATGCCAGTAAAACATGTCTGTCTTCTGCTAGCCAACATTCTTAACATCACTGCTCACACAGCAAATGGATTTTCTTAAGATCTTCTAGAAAGTCTGTCCTGGTTTTGGCAGGGATGGAGTTAATTGCCCTCTCAGTAGACAGTGTTTTTTGGATTTCAGATGTGACGAATGTTTATAAACATACTGTTTGCATATGAAGAATGTTGACAAACCCACTGGTGATATGAGTTGTTGCTAATGAGACCAAGGACACTGACCGGCTTCCCAGGTCTTAATGTGCAGATGCAGGAAGCTGGGAGGGATACAGCCAGAACCATTGACCCAAACTGGCCAAAAAGAGTATTCCATGCCATAAATGTCATGCTTCATATATAAGTGAGGGTTGCCCATGGTGGACATCGATTGTTTTGCTCTCTCCTGCTCTCACCTCTCCTTGCTGCTAGGTTTCTTTTCTGTGATTGCTGGTCTGGATGGGCTGTATTGGTTGTTGGGACATCAGGTGGTGATAAATTGTGCATTGTTCATTGTGTATATCTTAGTATCCTTATATTCTGTTATTATTGTAAATTTCCTTTGCTATTCTAGTAAACTGTCTCCATCTCAACCCACGAGTTTTCCTTCCTTCCCAATTTCTCTCCCCCATCCTGCTGGGGAGGGTGAGGGTGAGTGAGAAACTGCCTGGTCACTCCAGCTAAACCACAATAATGTCTCTCCCGTGATCCTCAACTTTGTCACCTCTCCCTAGACAACCATTATGGTTCCGCCCATACTCTTTTGAAATGCTATTCCAGGAATTTCAAAGTTATTCTGAAAAAGAAGAAAATTAGTCTCTTCCTTGCTTTGCACTTAGCTAAGTCCCATCTAAAGCCCTGCTCCTTCACAGCCACCCTGTGTGCATACTGCAGTGTGTACAGCAGTATTTAGGTTTATTTTTTTTGGCAGACGTGCAGTGTTTAAGTTCAGTCCAAACACAAAAACATCAGGAAAGAGGAGCTTTTAATTCCCACCTCCTGGGTGGAAGCAACACAAACCATTTGTGCTGTAGAAAGTAAGGTATTTGCAACAACCTTATAGTACCTGGAAGTCTAAAGCAACACATGTTACAGGATGTCAGCTTAGTCCTCTGTCAGTATTTGCAATATTATTTTATGCAGCTGAACAGAGTGAATCACCAGATGACTCAACCTTCAAAACACCACGATAACAGTAAATAAATAAATAAAGCCCTTCCCTCACACCAAGAAATTGCACGCATACACACATCCTTCCTGAAAAACCCGATTGAGAGCGATTTGAAAAGAAATAAATGCAATCTGAATTTTTAAAAAAACTCATCAGCCCCGCTATAGTTCCCATGAATAGACTGATCTGATTTGTTAAATCTCTTTAACCTTCAAAAATGATTAGGGAGTCATTTTTTGTTGTTGTTGTTGTTGCTGTTGCACAAATGGAGGGATACATTTCCCAGCAAGTTTTGGAGACAGGCTGGTAGTAGGTACAATTAATTCAGCACATATCATTTACTGCATCCTCGCTTCTTTCACAGAAATCCTTGCCAACTGATCCCAGGCAGAAGATTGGCTTTGGTTCTGCAAGCAGCTGCTCATCTTCCCACTTTGCTAGAGGTAAGTTGTCACAGTAAAGCAGCTGCTAAAAGAGTGGGAGGGAGACACCAATGAGCAGAAACAATTGTGTTGATAAAAAAAAAAAAAAAAAGGAAAAAAAAATAAAGGAGCAGCAATCTCACTTTCTTCAAACAGATTGGGTTATACTACATCTTATTTGCCTAAAAAGAAACAGCGTGACCATGAGATAACCTTGAAATACGTGAACTCTTGGAAACTTACACTACCCAGAAAGCCAACAAAAAATAAATCTACCGATGAGATATTATTCCAGTGATAAAGAGTTCTGTGATCAAATTTGACATACTCAGAGATCTGAGGTTTGTTAAGATTCAGTGCATCTTTAATCTTATCTGATTCTGCTTTAAATGCACTAAGCCTAGTTTGCAAGAGATAATAATTATTTACGTCAACACTGGTATAAGTATGAGCTCTTAGGCTCGAACTCAACTAAAAGAGAAGTGAAGAGAAATCAGAAAAAAATCTGGAATCCCGAAAGTCAAGAGATTAAAGAAAAATTACATAGCAGTACTCTGTTTAGATGTAAAGATCTGTCCTCATAATTTTACTTGCATAATTAGGCATGACTCAAATATGTTAAGGTAAATTGCCGTTATCACATGTAATTAATTGGTTTTTAGAAGATTTTTAAGCTATGGATTTTTTAAAAATGGTCAGAGCCTGAATTATTTGAGAGGATATCATGTGCCAGTGACATTCTGCACTTTGTTAAAACACTTTGGAGTACTCCCGAATACCCATTTTGCTCTTGTTTCAGGAACAAAATAAAAAATAACACCAAAATGTGCATAATGCCAAACACTTGTGGAAGATGTGCCACATTCCCAACACTCTAAAGCCACAAGATTGCCTTAGGGACATAGGGAGTTTTCCATTTTTTTTTTTTATTTGGTTGGTTGGTTGGGTTTTGTTTGGCTTTTGTTTTTCTGTTATGGTGGTGGGGTGGGTTTTTTTTTGTTTTTGTTTTTGGGTTTTTTTTTTTTTTTTTTTTTTTCAGCGTGAAAGTGGTACTTCTGCTGTAATAACATGAATCCAGGAAAGAGAACTTCTAAGAAAAGTCCCAGGCTTTACAGATACTGACAATACCAAGGAGCTAACTAACCCATAGTGCCTTCATATGAGTTTTTGTATTCAGGCAGTAGGGCAAAGTACATTCCTGCAGTGGAAGAACTCAGTAATCTACATAAAATAAGCACCTCCTCCATTAAATAACAAAAAAACCTGAAAGCAGTCCCAGAAGGCGTAGAGGAATATCTGTCCTACTGCTAGAGCTCTAATGTATATCATGATTCAGGACATGAAATTAGGGACACAGACCATAGAAACATGGGAAATGTTAAGGCATGAGAATTTTATGTATGTATAGGTTGGTATATACAACGATGTCCACAGTCTCAGTACCCTGATTCCCCACTTTTTAAGAAGATAATGAAAAACTCAAAACACAGATGATGAAACATCAGAATTGTACAATAGATACAGAACAGCTGGTCATCACAAGTGATAGCGTGCAAAATCTATGCGGCAGCAGGACATTGCGAGTTGTTGCATCTCTGGATTGAGGAAGAGTTTTCTCTTTGTATGCCTCTGTAGAGTCTGGGCTTTAACAGAGAAATCGATGTTCTAGTTCTGGTTACATCTGCATTCACTAAAGAGGTTTTGAATTCCTTCTGATAGTCAATTGACACAGCAAATGGGTGAGTGGATAATTCAGAAATTTGTTTCACACAATAAACGTGTCCGTAGATTTAAATTTTATTCCTCTTCTCCTAAGTTACAGATTGTGTTTTTTAGAACCTCTCCACTATTTTTTGGCCTTATATGTTTGTGGTCCTCTTTTTTTTCTAATTAAAACTACTGTTTTGGTTATTTGTTATTTGTGAGCCATCTAATTAAAACCATGTTTTCTCTAGTTTAGAGCAAGTCCGTAATAAAGACTAGAAGAAACAATATACTCACCAAATCTAAACTGGCGCAACTAGGTGGCATGCATATGTACAGCATTTACATTTTTATTAGAATATTTATCTCTTCTTTCTGTCTGATCCTTTTTACCACAAACTTAACCTATTTTTCTTTCTTTACCCGCTCTCTGCATTTTTATAGCATATGCAGGGGTTTTTTTTTGCATTGTGTTTCTTGTTTTTAGTCTTTAGAGACATACAAACCCGGAATTGATACTTCATTATCAACGTTACGTTGATTGAAAAATACATCAAAGACAGAGTGTGTAGGTCTGGGTATTAAATCAACAACGCTCGCATGAGTTCAAAAATAGCCTACATTTGTACGTCATTAATCTGAGCTGCCCTCTTCTCCAATCACTCTCAAGCTTTATCACAATGTGGGAAAAAAATAAAAGTAAGAGCTGCTCTCTCTCTTCATTTAGAGATGCAAGAGCCACTTGCAACTAAATTTCTGAGGGGAGAACTCTTGATACAAAAAAGTTAAGTAGTGGGTACATATTGGGTGTGCTGATCTTCTGTTAGTGGGACAAGCACTTGAAATTTTGTTAGAAAAAATAATCAAGGACAACTTTGACCCACTTCTAATCTTTCCTCGCTATTTCTTCCTTCTTTTTTTTTTTTTTGAGTACCAGCTGCTTACAGTTAGCATGAACCAGTAGTAGCTCTACTCCTCTTCAACAAGCCATATTGAACAAAGAAAGCACCCACCATTTTATTTTACTCCTGCTACACCATTTTTTGCAGAGAGGAAGTTAAATTACAACTGATCTTCTAAAGTTCATGTGTGAAAACCACAACAGAATTGTGAGTAAAATTCAAATTCCTCAACCCTCAGTTTCATCCTTCCACAAGCTCATATTTTTCTTTAATTTCTCTTCCTCCCCTCATCCTCTGTGTGCAACTGGATTAGCTGAGTCTGGTGCAACTGGATTAACTGAGTGGTAGAGTTGCTTTTCTTTGGAAAAGAAAAAATCGGTCAGAAAACATGGGATCTTCAGCAGCAAGCACAAATCTGGAGACTTCCAGCCCAAGCCTTCATTTCTTTCCACATCTTGGGCCCTGGACTACGCTGACGCAGCTGCATGGCGACACTTGGTAAATCACGTCAATGAAGTGGCTTCATGATTAACTCTAAAAAAAAATCTATTTTTTTTTTACCCAGCTTATTTCATTGATGTGATTTTCAATATGAAATATGCCATGTCTCGCCATGTGGCAGAAGGATGAGAACGAATGGTGAGGGAACGATAAGGTATTTCACCATACTTGCCACAGAATGCCACAGAAATTGCAAATATGTTATTCATCTCCCAGAAGAGTTTTCCACCTGATAGCTTCACTGCTACATCAGTTCCCAAAGAGTCATTTTCTGCTCTTGTTGCCCATTGCTGACATCAGATTTCTGTCAGGCAGAAGTAGACAAGCTGGCTGGTCTTTTTCCAATGACATTTACAGGAAAAGCAGCCAATACTTTAAGAATAGCCAACTCTTTGAGGCTTGTTGCACACCAGTCACTACAAGGGAGACATGAGAATGAAGAATGAGCTGGAAAAGAGAAAATTCTAGTCCCGGCTCTGGTTTTAGCAAGTCCTGGTCTCAGTTGCATCAAACTTGTGGAAACTGACAGTGGGAAAAGGAAAATAAGGTAGTCGTGTCTGAACAAGCATTTCAATCTTTAGACAAAAAGGAAAGAAAGGAAAAAAAGATGTAAACAATGTTGACTCTGAAACTACAGAAATGTGTAAACCTCAAGATGATGCTCAGTTCACTCAAAAGTAGTTCCCAGGTCAACAAAGCTCAAGCTGTTCAAACACGCACTGGGATATTTCCCTTCCCATTACTGTGCAAACAGGAAGTAAAAAACAAGGAGAGTTGGATCAATGGGCTACCATAGCACGTTGCAACCTTTGCCTGTTGAAAACCCAAGCTGGTAAATACCAGGCCGCAGTTTTTCACCCTGTTTGAGCTTTAAACAATGAACACTGCCACCATTTTACTGTAAATCAGAGAAAAAGAAAAAAAAAGAAATCATTATAAAAACAAGCATTGTGTGTTAATTGTCAGAATAAACAGAACAACTGAATGAATCAACTTCAATAATCCACTACATCTGATGATTTTATCTTAGGAGACACCTTTGAAAGTAGTGCAGCTGGCCAAAGATCTTTTCTCCTGTGTGCTCCAGAACGGCTGGGCTATTTTCGAGTGAATTCAGAGTGCATGAGAAATTCCTGATTGACAGCTCTGGAGAATATATTTATCCACAGACCAGGTAGAGGCTAGACAGCAACAATGAACGCTGGCCCCCACCTCAACTCTGACCTTCAAGGGCAGAGGAGGAGCAGATTGGTTTCTGTTAGGGTCAAGTTCCATCAGCCAAGGATATTTTTGATTGATTGCTTCTTTTGTTTTGTTTATTTTTTATTTTTTTTAGACAACTTCATTACGTTGGAGAAACAATAAATCTGCTATTGAGGGACGTGAGGATTTGTCTAGGTTTGGGCAGAGCAGTGGTTCTCCCTCTGCTTTTTAAAGCAGATTTTCTAGGGTACTTCCTTTTCTTTTCAGTTGAATTTAGCTCCTAAGAGTAACCCGCCATGATTAAGCTGAAGTAGAAACTTTTGATTGTGAAGAAATTGCCAATAACAATTATTGCTGCTACTGGGAAGATCTCTTAAAACAGTAATTAACGCCCTAAGGTAGTAAGGCCTATTCCAGCATTGATATGAAAAAGCTACCATTTCCCTTCTTTTTTTTTTCTCCCTTTTTAATTCTATTGAGGCATTGTCTTGCTCTTCCTGTGCCTTTTTGCTGCGTGCTAGGCTTGATTCCTCCAGTTAAAATAAAACAGCTACCTCTCCGATGCAAAAGAAGAGGAGAAATGTTGGAAGCTTTTAAAAGGAAGAAGACATATTGCTTGTTTATTCAATGTTTTAATTGCATATGGACATAGACACACCTATATAAATTTTTGTGATGTTTTAAATGACTAAATAAAGCTGAGTTTTTTCTTCATAAGACTATGAGAGTATATTAAAGGTGATTACTAAACTGGGATGCAGAGCCCCAATCACAACCCACAAGGCTGGGTAAGGTGCAAATAAATTTAAAACAGAAATATGACTCCTGCATCAAACAACGTACAACCTAAACAGATCAAACAAATTCAGTTTCTGGCACTCAAAGCAGAAGCCTTGTCTAATCAAGTTTAGGGCACAACTTGGGGAAAATAGTCTATTAAATGATATGATTTTCTTTCATAAACTATTTATTTTTCTCCCCTCCACCCCCTCCCTCCCCCAAAAATGTTTACTAATAAAGTACTAGTAAATATCAAGGGAAAGTAGAGGTACGTAGTCTCCAAGGAAAGGGAACAATGTTTGGATGGGAAATGGAGCAGATATACTAGAAGTGAAATTTATTTCCCAAATTAAAAACTTGAGCTTTCTCTCATGTAAAATCTTAGCAGGAAAGAACCTCTTGCAGAAGCTACAAAATATAACGCATGTTTTATACTGATAGATGTTTTTAAGTACCGTGTAAAAAACAGAATCTCAAAAGCATCTACTAGAGATGACATATATATATATATTAAAAAATACTGCAAGATAATTACCCTTGATTATAAAAGAAAAGCACTTATAAGAGCAAAGACTACTCTTGTGTAACTTTCCAACCAGTACCATCAGACATGCTTGTCATAATTTGATTCTCAAAATGCAAAGATGTCTTTTTTTTTTTTTTCTCAATTTGCAAATTTATCGTCTGCAACTGATCAGAGAATGCCACTGCGCTGGAAATACACCATGTAGCAAATTAAATTCTAGTCAATGGGAAAAGTGGTCTCCTGGAATTACACTGCTTCACATTAGGTTACATACATTTACATTCAATTAATTGTAATCTTTTTTTTCTCAATACTGTAGAAAATATTACTTTATTCAGTTTCTTAGACAACTTTAAAAATAATTTTAACCCTTGGTATCATTCTAACATAATTCTAACTCACTCTAAACCAGAAGTTCTTCTTATTCCAACATAAGTTAGAGGGCAAATAAGAAAAATATAAGGCACTGAATATAAAGAGGAAATTTAGACTGTAAACATTAAAACCAGTAATAATACAAATTATTATTTTGCTTGTTTACAAAAGTGATGAAATAAAAATAGAGAGAGTTACTGGGCTATTGTTTTCTCCCCTAATGAAACATGAACTTGCATTTAGCACTTAATCTAAGTTTGTAAAAGTGTACATAATATAGCATTGACTGCCGCTTAACATTTACTGCATCTGTAAGGATGGAGCCCTGCCCTCCACCACAGGCAACTGGTTTTGCCTCCTCTGCAGTAGTGACTGTCAATCCATACTTTGGGAAGTACTGAAAAATAAATTAAAAAAAAGTAGAGAAGAAAGAATGGATAGGTCTGGTCAGTGATGCAAGTGACCAAAAAGATTAATTAGTTTTGAACCAAACCAGAAGCTGAGAGACCTGTTCTCCTTCCTGTAACCTAAGGCCAACGCAAAGAAAAGTAACAGGAAAATCAATTTCTGTAAAAGATTTCTTCACTGTATTTATATGGATTACTACTTACAATTTAAGATTATTTTTTTTTTTTTTTGGACAATAACACTAACAAACAGTAGTTTGAAGACGTAAGTAGAGATCTGTCAATCTATTTGGAAAATATTTTTTTCAGAAAAATCACTGAAAATTCTATCACTGAGGACTTTAATAGGTAAATGAAGGGTATTTCATGTCATGGTTTAGACACCTAAATCAGAAAGTGTCACAAACTGAATCAGCTTAGATTTTCTTTTAATTGCCTCACCGTAACTGACTCCAGGGCTTCCTCAGGGATAACCTTTTTTCAGTATAAATTTTTTTTGATGGGAGAAGCTGAAACCTGTCTGAATTTATTGTGGATTTCCAGGTGCATGATGTCTTACTTGCCGTAGCCGGCTGCCAGACACCAGACGTTTCGCAGGTATGTGCACAGTTAACTGCTCAGCATTGGCAGAGCAAGTCTCCTCTTGCCGGAGAACACCGAATTTTGCTGCACAAGCGCTGCACAGCGCTGATTTCTATGGGCACGGTGCATTGCAATGAAAGCTTTGTCTTTATAAATACATCTGTGTCTTTACAAATACATCTGATGTTTCCTGAAAGTTTTGAACAGCCAGCACTTTATAAGATGCATATGCACTTGCATATATTTCTGTAATTTCAGATGGAAGCATGGTGGTCCTGAAAAAGTTCATCTTCTTTTGCAAAGGCAAAAGGCAAAACAGAACAACTCAACATCATACCTCACATTTTAATTTTTTTTTTTTTTTCTTTTCCATTCCATATTTTTCTCAGGCTAAGGAAGTTTTAAAACATTTGGTATACCTAAAAGTTAGTTTCTATCCAAACACAATGGAAAGAACTTTAAATCCCTAAAATTTCTTTTTCTTCAGATCTCTGTGAAAATTCTTAACAGTGAGATTCATACGCTGAATAAGAGGACATCTGAGCCTTTACTAATGTAATCTCCTCCATCAATAGCTCTCCAAATATCTTTGTGCTCATTCATAACCCATTCATAAGATCTACTACTTTTATTGTCAGTTATAAATGTACACGATGCAAAATAAACCTCAGCTGAAATTGAGATGGGCATCCAATATTGCCACTTTCAGCATCTGTGAAAATTTTTTGGTAACATTTTTTAGATATCATACTTTCAAACTAAACTAAAGATAATTTCAAAAACAAGAGGAACACCTGGGACATGCAAGAGCACATGTAAGTGTGTGGCCGCTGTAGATATTGAGAGCAGTACTAGAAAAAAGTACTCAATAGTGACTAGTTCTAGATTTTCAGTTGACTAAATTAAATCACCTATACATCAACCTAGAAAGCTCTGTTCAACTGGAATGGGAAAGTCTGGTTTTGGATCCCTTCAGGTCTTCACTGTCTGAAAACCCAACCAACCAAAATTGCTTCATGTTTCCTAAAATTATGTGAACGTGTATGTAATGATACCAACCAAAGTTGTCACAAATGGATGGCACAGACCCAAATTGTCAAGAAGGATGAGCTAAAAAAATTATCATAATGATCCAAGGTAAAGGAGGAGGCTGAAGAAGATTGTCCATTACAACTTTCAGTGCATGCCCTTGGCACAGTCAATGCACTGCAAAAAGATGCTGAAGGTCAATAGGTTTTGATCTTTCCAAATAATAGATTGGACAATAAATGATCTAGTGACACAAATGGTAAAGTAAATTGAAGGCTAGGAAACTGTTGTTTTTGTGCAGAACTGATGAAATAACTGGGGTCATTTCAAACCCAGTATGATATACAAGTGTAAAAGTCAGGGCTTACTTAAGGTCAAGTATAAACAAAACTACAGTAAGCGTTCAAATTTGATATTATGTATTTTGTTACAAGATGAAACAATGCAGATTCTAATTCATTAATTGGACTTCTGGCGCTGTTGCAAACTGGCATGTGTATAGGAAAAGTTAAATTTGTTTTCAGAAATACATGTTTAAGTGTTTGAAAAATATATATTTTATGTTTGATATTGAAATTAAAAACTCAAGTGTTGGTTATAAGGTGAAATTCTATGCTTACCTTCAAGTTCATTATGAAGTAAAGAAAATATTAAGTAACTCTTTAATGATAAAGATGACTTTAACTAGATTTCTAGATCATTTTCTAATAGTCTATGACTAATTGTGAAATTTACCATTTTACCATGACTAATGTGTGAAATCTGTCATCTTTCCTCATGATTTATACCAGGTCCTAATAAGAAGTACAGAAAGTTGAAATGACATGAACAGTAACTTGTACTGTGCTTGCTCCCTTATTTTAGAGAGATATTTGTCATTCTATTTTGTAGAGCCATAGGTGTACCTATGATATCACCACCGGAGTCTATCAGAAGTCTGACTTTATTAACATGACCAAGCACACCCTTGTCTATTATTCAAAAATTATATCAATTGATGCAATGCTATCAAAAAAGAAGAAAATACACTTTGTAAGGGGAAGACTACTGAGTTTTTTAGAGAAAGCCTTCCAGGAAAGCAGACAATTTTACATAATCTAATTACTTATACTTCTTACTTAGAAGAAGCTCTTTGTTTCCAAACTCCTATGTCATGTGGGAAATCCTTAAGTTGGAATTCAGTTCAGTTCTATGTGTATTTCTTACAAACAGAGGCTAGACAAAGCAGAGAAGGTAATAAATTAAATTAAAAACAACCCTGAAACTACCTGAGCTATTAGAAGCACTTGTGGTGGTGATGGCAGTGAGGTTAGTCAAAACCAAAATTTCCTGGTTTTAAATCATGAGTGTATTTTGAAACACATTTCTATCATGCTCTTCAAAGACAGAGAAAATCTGTCCCTTAATCTGGAACCATTGCGTGTTGATATTGAAAGTTATCAGGTACTAAACGACTGGTGAAAGTCCTTAAGTCGCATTGATATCAGCATTTGGAAAATCCTGTTCCAAACTGCCCCTTTTTCCATTTTAAGACTGAAGGGACTGTATCAGCACATTGTGTCCCAAAAAGCTTCTGTCCCCATGGAAAGTAGTTAGCAGCTGCATTTACAGAAAATATCACAGAATCATAGAATGGTTAGAGTTGGAAGGGACCGTTAAAGCCCATCCAGTCCAACCCCCCTGCAAGAAGCAGGGACATCCCCAACCAGACCAGGTTGCTCAGAGCCCCATCCAGCCTGGACTTGAATGTTTCCAGGGATGGGGCATCCACCACCTCTCTGGGAAACCTGGGCCAGTGTTCTACAACTCGCATTGTAAAAAAAATTTTTCCTAATGTCTAATCTAAATCTACCTCCCTCTATTTTGAAACCATTACCCCTTTCCTATCACAACAGGCCCTGCTGAACAGCCTCTCCCCATCTTTCTTGTAGGCCCCTTGAGGTACTGGAAGGCCGCTCTCAGCTCTCCTCAGAGCCTCCTCTTCTCCAGGCTGAACAGCCCCAGCTCTCTCAGCCTGGCCTCATGGGAGAAGTACTCCAGCCCTCTGATCATCTTCGTGGCCCCGTGGCCCTCCTCTGGACCCTCTCCAACTGGTCCATGTCCTTCTGATGTTGGGGGCTCCAGAACTGGACACAGTGCTGCAGGGGGGTCTCACCAGAGCAGAGTAGAGGGGCAGAATACCCTCCCTCGCCTGCTGGCCATGTTCCTCTTGATGCAGCCCAGGATGCAGTTGGCCTTCTGGGCCGCAAGCGCACACTGCCGGCTCATGTTGAGCTTCTTGTTCACCAGCACTCCCCAGTCCCTCTCCTCAGGGCTGCTCTCAATCCATTCTCCGTCCGGCCTGGATTTGTGCCTGGGATTGCCATGACCCAAGTGCAGGACCTTGCCCTTGGCGTGGATGAACTTCTTGAGGTTGGCACGGGCCCACCTCTCCAGCCTGTCAAGGTTCCTCTGCATGACATCTCTCCTTTCCAGCATGTCAACGGCACCACACGGCTTGTGTCATCGGTGAACTTGCTGAGGGTGCACTGTATCCCACTGTCCATGTCTTCGACAAAGGTGTTAAACAGGGTCGGGCCCTACACGGACCCCTGAGGGACGCCACTCATGACTGGTCTCCACTTGGACATTGAGCCATTGACCACCACTCTCTGAGTGCGGCCATCCAGCCAACTCCTTATCCACCGAGTGGTCCATCCATCGAACCCGTGCCTCTCTAGTTTAGAGAGAAGGATGTCGTGCGGGACAGTGTCAAATGCCTTGCACAAGTCCAGGTAGATGATGTCTGTTGCTCGTCCCTTGTCTACCGATGCTGTCACCGGGTCATAGAAGGCCACCAAATTGGTCAGGCAAGATCTGCCCTTGGTGAAGCCATGCTGGCTGTCACCAACCACCTCCTTGCTCTCTGTGTGCCTTAGCATGGTTTCCAGGAGAATCTGCTCCATGACCTTGTCAGGCACAGAGGTGAGGCTGACCGGCCTGTAGTTGCCTGGGTCCTCCTTGTTCCTCTTTTTAAAAACGGGGGTTATGTTCCCTTTCCTCCAGTCATAGGGGGGTCACCAGATTGCCACAACTTCTCAAATACAATGAGTTGCCAGTGGTTTGGCAACTTCATCCACCAGTTCCCTCAGGACCCGCGCATGGATCTCATCAGGTCCCATGGACTTGTGCACCTTCAAATTCCTCAGGTGTTCCTGAACCTGCTCTTCGAGTACAGTGGGTGGTTCTTCATCCTCACAGTCCCTGCTCACAGCTTGGGTGGTGAGACAAGAGCCCTTATAGGTGAAGACTGAGTCAAAAAAGTCATTGAGTACCTCAGCCTTCTCCATGTCTTGGGTAACCAGGACACCGGTTTCCTTCTGAAGGGGGCCGTTGTTTCTTTTGTACAAAAAAAATTACAAATACATGCATGTTGCAAAATACAACAGTTTATGATGGGGTTTTGTATATCAGAGGCATCTTTCAGGGACACAACCTAAGATATATTTTCTTTAAGGGGAACTAAATTTTTAGTCCTCAGCCGTGGTGACAGTGGTCTTACAGAGATTGTAAGGTAATTGCACTTGGAGACACCTTACATCAGTAACTGGGAAAACAAAGAAAAATCCAGTTAGCTTTAACAGGCTGAGGAAAATGAAGGTAATAATGCCTCTGAATCATAATAGAAATAAATGTTAAAGGACATAGAGATTTGCTGGAGAGGAATAAACTGCTTGGCTCAAAAAGCCAGTTTGCTGCTTTGTCATGACACTCTTCAGCGTTCTCCCCTTTCATAAAAATGTCTAGCTGTCTCTTGCATTTATTTATATTGTTTACTGTGACGATCCAACTTGGCAGCTTACTTCATATACTTACAGCTCTGGCATTATTAAATAATTCTGATTTCCTGATTTCCCAACTTTTACCACTGAATTCCCAGCGTTTGGTGCTGGGTCATCTTTGCCCCCCTCCACTATAAAAAAACTATGCCACTATTTTTTCTCACCTAATGAAACGCTTTTTTCCCCCTGTGTTATAAATCCAGAGTTTTATCTTCACTGAAAATAACATATTTCTCATGATAAACCTTTCAGACACTTGTCACAATATCCTTAAAACAGGAAATCATTTCAGTTGTCCCCCAGAGCATCATCTTTAAGGTAAGGTGGAAAGATGGTGAAAACCTGATGTTTTATACACTGCTGTTACTAATCTGTCCTCAATCCTCTGTTGGTGACACCTCTTAGAACTTCTCTTACCAACCAACTGCTCAGCCATGGACTCTGTATTAAAGAGACTTTATTATTATTATTTTTCACAATCTGTGTGAAATCCCTTTACTAGTCCTTACACCACGAGTCCTTTTTAATATGTATGTTTGATTTTGGCTCATTAACCACAGACTATTTCACATGTATAGGTTAAGCCCCTCACCTCAATACTTTTTTCCCTTAAAAAAAGAAGTCTAAATTTTTAAGTATTTGTGTGCAGGAAGCCTTATACTGAATTTTGTAAAAAAAAAATAAATATTTTCTGCTTGTTGTTGGAACATTGTTGTTGTAGCATTTCAAATAAGTCATAGCTAAGAAAGTCCAGAGCATTTTATTTATAGTTTCATTTCAACATAGCAACAGTGTCCAGAGAGTACCATATAAAGGCCACAAGGATAATAAGCAAATGTGAGAACTCTACATCTCTTCTCCAAAATATTGTTTCTAGTTGAATGAGACCAGACAATCCTTCTGCTGACATGAAGTCCTGCTTCTTTATAGTTTTTATTACATTACCGTTACTTGATTACTTGCTCATGCAATTTTCTGTGTTCTGATTTTCCAATTTCCGATGAATGATCTGTCGACAGTTCAGAACAAAACTATTTTTGAACATTGGAGTTTGTAACAGAGACTTAACAAGATATTTAATTATGTGCATAGGTGGCACATGACTCCACTGAAAGTTTTACAGTTTTTGATTTCTTCATCTTCATCACCTTCTAATCTGCGGATGATAAGAGATTTCTGGAAAGTACTCTGCAATTTTTTATGAAACTACTTGGTTCTAGGAAACTGTTCTTTATAAAGAAAGGAAATACCAGAGCGAAGTGTGAAAAACACTGTAATAGGGCCTACGTGCTCTTGTCAGAGTAATACACAGAGTCATACAAAAGATATAGGGCTTGCAGAAGGAAAATAAAAATCTTGAGGACACCTCTCACTGAAAGTTTTATTTTTCTTCATTGAAACTGTAGTGTTATAGGATAACTACATGATAAGACTGATTTATCACTGTCTGAATTATCAATAGGAATGTACCAGTTTTCTTATCCTGGGTAGGTTTTGCATGCTTCTCTCTTATTTTGCTAGACCCATGTCAAGTCCTTACTATGGATCTGTTGAGCACAGATGGGTATTCAAGAAAAGCTTCAGAGTCTGTTTTGTCTACTCATTAATGTAGATGCATTCTCCAAGAAAGAAAACAAAAAAAAAAAAAGACCTTGTATACAACTGTATCACCAATTTTTCCTATTGGGAAACACACTATCTCGTGATCCCAATGACAATCTTGAGCTCAACTATATATTCACTGAGAAACAGGGATTCTTGGTAAGTGTTCTTGTGTATATTACAGAAAACAGTATAAATTCAAGAAGGAAAGGCGAAGAGAAAGAAGGGAAATTAGCAGAGAACTGGCTGAGCTATAAATCGCAGCACTGCATTTCTCCTGAAAACATGTTTTGATGAATGACCCCTTTTCTGGGGTGTCAGACACTAATTCTCAGGTAATGTTTAATTTTTGATAGGCTCATCGTGGAAACTGCAGTCTAGCTCTGATGATCAGGAAGTCTAGTGAGGTTCATTACTGTTGGTATTTAGATACAAAACAACATTCCTAAATAATTCAGCCAAACAAAGAACCAACTGGATCATAATGTCAAGAGTTCTTCTGTTGACAAAGAAAGTCAATGACGCTGCAGATTTTCTGACACTTAGTGTGTTGATTGACATGATACTCTCATTATTTTCCATCATATATTTTGAATTCTCTGGGGAACATAAAAGAGTATGCAAATATTCTCCTTCATGCTTTACAGGATATAGCGTTTATCCTCCTAATGCTCCAGCCAAAATCAGCACCTGGATGAAGAGCAGCTGGCTAAAGCTGAACCCAGGAAAATTAATGCCAGTTGGAAAAGGGAAGCTCTCAGAACTTGCCTCTTCAGTCCATAATACCTGCCCCCAAACCCTTACAATCCTAGCTATCATTTTCCCCCATTATCAAAGATTTGGCTCTTTTTCAGAGCTCTTCATATATATAGCGTTTCCTACTCCACTTTTTCTAGCAGTCCTATAAAATATACTAAGAATGAAATTGCCCCACTTTCTCAAGGAGTATTTTCTCTCATTGAATGTATATCTCCCATTAACACTAAAACAAGTGACATAGTAGGATTGAAAAGAAAATATATCAGTTTATTGTTAACATCTTAACTGTCACTGTCCTGTCATCCAATTCTCTTTTCAAATTAAATATCACTAGTTTTTCCACCGTCTTAGTTTTCAGTTTGTTTCTTCCTTTCTATATTAACTTTCCTGCTACATTAGATCCCATTCAGTTTACTGATCCAATACCATCTGGTGCAGTAACAATTTTATGTTTGCTCTTAAAAACATGCAGCTCCACTGGAAACGAGTCCTAGGTCTTTTAACCTCTAGTACAGTACTTAGACAGTCAGGCTTAAACTTATTTTGCTTTGCTATCATTATTATCTGTAATGACCACCTTTCTACCAAAGAGAAAGATTATTGAAAGGATGGATTATGCCAGTGTATCTAAGATAGCATCCGTAAAGCGCTGAACAACAAATACACAGATTGATCAGAGTAGCTCCTGCGCAATGCACACAACACAGGAACGGGACAATACAAGAATATTTTCTTTACTTCCAGGTTATTTTTCCTTACACACATTTCAGTTTAGTAGCTTGCAGGCTGAAGGACCATGTACAGTTTTTTCAGAGACTTAAGACACCTAAACCTGTCTCCTGTGACTCTCCTCGGTAGCATGGTCTAAGATGTCATTCTGTCTGAAAGTGTCTCATCCCACCTCAAGAAGATTTTGTCCTCTGAAGAAAGACTTTGTGATTCAGTCTAGCAGTGATGACATTGCTTCTTCCAATAATGCCTACTCATATCCATCTTGACCTGCTACACAGAATGCTCAAAAATTGTGGTGCAACCAATGTGGGGTTTCTAGTGGTTTGGAGGAAAGAGAAACACAACTCAAAATCACTTTTCTCCCTCAATTTTCTCCAACTTAAAAAAGAATTTCTGCTCATTACATTTGCTCCATTAATACAATGCAAATTTTAAAACTTCAAACTTAACAAACCATCAACAGATGTAAAAATGCTGGTCGCGCAAATGAATTCTTTTTTTTTTTATGTGCATGAGAAAACTCAAATACTTGTGGTGCAGCTTGTCCCATTGCATAGAAAGGATAAATATGGATACAAAGGATTCTGGACTAGAATTCCTAGACTGACACAACTTGTTATGTTACTTTACATATATCTTAGCTTCCAACTGAAAAAATAAATGACATAATAGTTATAGGCTTTAAAGACACATGATGAAGTGTTAGTGTAACTGTAGAACCAGGATTCAGAACAGTGGAAGAACCAAACTGAGGAGTGGGACTTGTCCTAGGGTCAGTTTTCTTTTTTTTTTTTTTTCTCCAGATTTAGTACAGAAAGTGGCCTATATTGATAGAAGTGGTACTGTGGAACAACAGGGAAGGATCCATAATGTGAAACTCCTGATGCTGGGGTCCCAAGATGCACACAATCTGTGTTTTAAGAGGTCTAATTAAGACTCAATCTGGACTAACTGTAGCTTGTACTTGTGGATTGAACGCTCATTAGTGATGGGAGTGGTTTAGATGTTCTGTGAAAACTGTTTTCGATTTCATCTCCAGGGAATAGGAATCCAGTCTGTGCCCCTAAGACCACTCCACAAAGCAAACCCAAGTGCAGAAAGCGGGAATGATTAACAGGTACACTTCAAAAGCAAGCTTCTAAACTGATGAACTGTGCCTGGTGATGCTGTATGGCCACTAAAGGTAGACTTGCCACTGAAGTGCGGCACCTTACCGTATTCTGTGAAGTGAACACTCAAAATATGGTACTGTACATGAGAAAATAGGCTGGATAAAAGTTTCTCTACCTTGCAGAGTCCCAAGAAAATCATGTTGCATAGTTTCCAATTATGAAGCAAATGACTCAATACCATAGAATCACAAAATGGTTTGGGTGGGAAGGAACCGTCCAACCCCCTGGCAGGAACAGGGACATCCCCAACCAAACCAGGTTGCTCAGAGCCCCGACCAACCTGGCCTGGAATGGTTCCAGGGATGGGGCATCCACCACCTCTCTGGGAAACCTGGGTCAGTGCCTCACCACCCTCGGCATAAAAAATGTCTTCCTTATGTCCAGTCTGAATCTACCCCCTTCTAGTTTAAAACCATCACCCCTCATCCTGTCACACCAGACCCTGCTGAACAGCCTCTCCCCACCTTTCCTGCAGCCCCCTTTAGGCACTGGGAGCTGCTCTCAGGTCTCCCCAGAGCCTCCTCTTCTCCAGGCTGAACAGCCCCAGCTCTCTCAGCCTGGCCTCACAGCAGAGCTGCTCCAGCCCTCTCATCATCTTCGTGGCCTCCTCTGGTCTTGCTCCAACAGCTCCACGTCCTTCTGCTGTTGGGGGCTCCAGAACTGGATGCAGTGCTGCAGGTGGGGTCTCACCAGGGCAGAGTAGAGGGGCAGAATACCCTCCCTCGCCTGCTGGCCATACTCCTCTTGATGCAGCCCAGGATGTGGTTGGCCTTCTGGGCTGCAAGCTCATGTGGAGCTGCTTGTTCACCATCACTCCCAGTCCTTCTCCTCAGGGCTGCTCTCAATCCGTTTTCCACCCAGCCTGGATTTGTGCCTGGGATCGCCACAACACAAGTGCAGGACCTTGTCTTTGGTGTGGATGAACTTCATGAGGTTGGCACGGGCCCACCTAACCAGCCTGTCAAGGTCCCTCTGGATGGCATCCCTCCTTTCTAGCTTGTTGACGGCACCACACAGCTTGGCATCATCAGCCAGCTTGCTGAGGGTGCACTCTATCCCACTGTCCATGTCACCAATAAAGGTGTTAAACAGGGTTGGGCCCAACATTGATGCCTGAGGCCCAACATTGATGCCACTCGTCACCAGTCTCCACCTGCAGATCAAGCCATTGACCACAACTCTCTGAGTGCCACCATTCAGCTGGTTCCTTATCCTCCATGTGGTCAATTTATGTTTGTGTAAGCCTACAAGTTTAAATGTTGTGGTATGTAAGTGGTAAGAGAGGGCATTTTCATCTTAAATCCTTTGCTCTTCCTCAGAGAAAAAAAATAAATTACTATAATGTGGTATCACAGCACAGGATAAGGTGGAACACAGAATACTATCTGATTTTTTTCCAAGGCCTAAGTGGCCATTACTTAGGGTGCTGTTTGCCATAATAAAACGGCCAACCATACAAGCAGGCAAGCTACTTTGATCTTCCCCTTTGGTCGTCAGGGAGGCAGGCTTTTTCGTTTGGTTGGGTTTTGGTGGGGTTTTTTTCCCTTTTAAGGGGAATCCATTGACTTTTTTTTTTTTTTTTTTTTTTTTTTC
>WHYT01017824.1:72105-87105 GCA_009806455.1 Tetrax tetrax
ATATAAAGCTGGGAAGAATAGATTCCTGTCTTAGGCATTCATTAGGAATTCCACTTGGCAACACTTTTTGTATTTCACTTCCGCACTGCTGAGATAAATGTATAAGCAGTAAAACTTATGAAAATATGTGCTGTAAATCTAATTCTGATTAACTTTTTTTCAGTTCATTTTTGACCCAGAAAGTACTACCTTTTTCCTGTCCCACCTTTCCTTCGGTCTGTGCCCCATTCCTACAAGCATCAGGTGGTCAGTTTCATGAAAGCAGCACTGAAAGTGCTTGGCTAGACAGCCAAGAAAACAAATAATTTCTGAATAAGGAACAAAAAGAGGCTGAAGGCAGGAGACGAGCAGGGAGCAGGGAGTTGTAGAACGGGATGGCAGAAGTCGCAACAATCGGACAAAATCTCACTAACTCTACAGTCCAGGGAATAGGTCTTCCCTTAGGGGTATTCATGCTGAGGCTTCCTCAACAAATGGTATAATGAAATAAACCTTCCCTCCTAAGAAATATTAACAGTCATTGGGAAATAGCTTAGAATATCTTTTGTCAGTGAAAGAGAGAAGATGAAGGGTGTATGAAGAGGACAGATTCAACAAGTTTTGAAATTTGCCGCAGGAAAGGAAACAAAGGAAAAAATCTGCTAGCATCATTCTGTTGCTCTTTTATCTTTTCCTCCCTGTTCTATTATTTGATTAACAACAAATTGTGTAGATGACAAATAATTTCTCCTACTTAACTGCCAACATTTTTATTTTTATTTTAAATATTCATAAATGAATTTAATGCTCATGTATGTGGGAGACTAATAACATTAGCTAGAGCCAAACAAAGCTTAGGCAGGCATTGTGCAAGATTTTCCACATGGCTCTGCCAGAGCAACTAAATCTTTATCTTTAACACTCCCACTAATATTCCAAGCACAGGCTTCTTTTGTTTTGCAGATAGCAGAAAAGCTGCACTGGTCTTACAAAATGCGTAGATTAAAATAACAGGATTTCACTGACATGATAATACCGTGCTCGAGGCCAGGCAAATAGAGGTCGATGGATATTTGAGGGTGGTTCTCCTTGTATCACTAGTCTCTTATACACGTGGTCAGACCGTGCCTAGTCCCTGCATACATCGGCAAGGTGAACGGAGCTGGAAAAAAAATATGTGGCTGTCTTTCTGCTTCCCAAAACGTTGGGTAGCTCCAGCCTCTTGCTCCTCAAAGAGTTCTGGTGCATCCTTTCAGGGCAGCTACCTTCTCAAACCTCCCTCAAGGATAAGAAGAGGAAAAGGACAAATCAGGGCTTTCACAGTCCTCCAGCAATGGCCAGAATTCCTAAACCCCTAAAGACCATTTATACATCCTGTAAATAAAATTTCAGCAGGGTGAGTGAATGTTTTCTGTTTCTACCTATTTCTACATGGGATGCTGCTTTCAAAGGACAATTCAGATATGGATGTGTTTCTCCTGCAGAGGACTATTGAGATTGGCTACTCTCTTTCTTGTTTCTACCCAGCGCTACCAGAACGTCTCTTTACATGTGGGACAGAAACCAGTTCATAAAAATCCTGCCCACTGTTGGGAACCTTTAACGTGTGAGAGAGCAGCAGGAATCTGCGACCAGTATCATCCTGTTAGCAATATTGAACCTTTTCAGTAGGAATGATCAGAGCCTTGAATCAGCTACAAAAAACAAATTATGGGTAGGAGAATCAGATGGCTGGTAATGTAAGGGGAAAAGGACGAAAGAGGAGAGAGAGTGTGAAAGAAAGACATATTGAAACCAGAATAACTTTGCATTCAATGAGACTCTATCTGCTTCACATTTGGCAGCTATTTATATATTTCCCTGTATTTCTTAAATTTATTAATGATTGAGAAAGCAACCAAGGAAATACGGTATATGATATTGTTCAGACTCCATAGTCAAGTCAATCTCACCATTGCGCAACAGAAATAAAGGCAACAAGCCCTGAGCAGTGGCCAAATCAAAGACTGAACACCTGTCTCTCGTTTATTATGAGTTTACAACTGAGAACAAAGTCTTGACTTTTACAGCTGAAAATTTTGTGACTCGTCCCTGCAGCTCATAACAACAGCTCCCAATCCTGACCAACCCAACAGCAACAGAGCTAAGAAGAACAAAAGCAACCCAAAAAGATCAATACAATGAACCTCTTGCTCTTAGGTGTCTACCCCCTCCTGGCTTCTGAACTCAATGCCAAAGTTTTAAACAAAAATAAACATAAAATAGAAAATATGATAGCAACAAAACTGTTGAGCTGCTTCCATCCACCCACGCACATAAAACCAAAATATGACAGAAATATTTACTCTTGGCAGGGCAATGTAGCTTTCTCATCCTGAGGTATCACAATCCCACAAAGCAATTTTCCTGTTAATAATACTCTCCCTCTGCCCCTCTGAGATTCTTAAATAAATCATCATACTGAGATGCAGCCATTGCTCCCTTTGGTAGGAGCCTGGTTTTCCCTAGGTGGATACTGAAAGCTTTCCCAGGGAGAAGTGAGGAGGTTCAGGGTGGATCAAACTGTGGATTTCTAGCTCTGCAGGAAGGTCTGAAACTCTAGAGTGAAGTCAAGCTTTATCACTGAAAAAAAAAAAAATCCCAGGGAATGAGAATTTTGAGATCTTATCTGAGAGTCGGGGGACCAAAAAAAAAAAATCCCAAAACAAACAAACAAAAGAAAATACACAGACGAAACCCAACCCTGTTGATGTGGTATTTCAGCATAAACCGATGAGGCATCCCAGGTTGCCCAGAGACTTGGTAACCCGCTTCCAGGCTCTCTGCCATACAACTGGGTGCTTGGCAGAACCAGCAGCCAGGGCCCCTGCAAGCCTCTCGCATCTGCAGTTGGGGAGCCTGGAAGCGCTGGGAGCCCTGAAGCGAGCTGGGTCTCCCAGGGCTGCCAGGCAAGCTGTTGGGGAGGTGGGTGAGCTGGCAGCAATCCTGCCGGGTTTCTGTCAGAAAATACGAGAAAATCTGCATGTTTCCAAAGAACATTTAAATTTCGTCAAAACAGCATTTTCTAGTACAATGATTTTTCCACCATGAAATTTCTATCTCTTTTTTTGTTAGTGTCATTATGCTTGGTTTTGGGGGATATTTTTCCCCCTGTAGCAGACCAGCCTTGCCTTTTATTTGCTTCCTCCAGCTTCTTGCTGCTTTGAGGCAAAGGCTGCAGAGAGGACAGGGAGGAAGGAAGGATGCTTTCTCAACTTCGAGTCACCTACATCAAGAACCATATTTAAAGTCTCATTTAGCATGTGCATACCATCTAACAAAAGGCCAACCGAATTAAAAAGTGGGTTAAAATATCCAGCTATTCCTAAATAATTTCATAATAAATTTTGTTCAACATATACATTACTGCTTTGTCAGTGGTGTTCTCTGCCATAGGGTTGATCAGAGCCATGCTAATTATTCTCAGTTTTCCCAAAAAAATACAAAAGAAAAAAAATGCAGACAAAATTATTAATATGGGGTTTACAAGGAAGAGAAAAATATTATTGCACAGTAGTTGCAATTGTACTAACATAAAGTGATGTGTTTCTTGAAATAAAAAAAAAAAAGCATTCATATGAAGTGATAGCTCCCTGTTTCTCTCATATTGACTTACTTAAAGACATCATTCACCTGTGGCATTCCCTGCTACAGGATATTATTGTGGCAAATACGGATTTCTAAAAGATGGTTTCTATGAAAAGTATTATCAAAATAAAATTACAAGGCATTCCAGTATTCGTGTTTATGACAAATTGACTACCTGCTGAAGAAGAGAGTATGTTCAAATTTTAATAGAAAAAACCAAAAAAGACAGCTTGGGAAATAGGAAATTCTTATTTCTGTAACACTGATTCTGACACTGACTCCTTCCACAGCCTTAGGCAAGGCACTTGAATTCTCTCCGTCACAGAAACTGTGATTAACAACCTCTTTTGGCTCTTCAAATGATTGATTTTGTTAATGTTTCTAAAGTGCTTTGATAATGAAATCCAAATCCACAAAATTCCACCATTATAACAGTTAAAACTTTTATTTCCTTCCGAAGCATCAGATGCTGACCATCTTCATGACAGAGAAATAACATTTATTTTTTTTTTTTTTTTAGAAAAGACACAGAATGCTAATCTCTAAGGCAGATTTCTTGTTTCCCTAGAACTTGCAAACAGATAACTTCCACCATAGGAACCCTTACTGTAAGAAATACAGTAGATATTTCCCTCAAAATTATTGCTGTGTCAAAATCCAGCACCAATGTAGTTATATCACAGAGACGTTATTTCAGCAGATGGAAATTATACTTTTTGAAACATGTACAAACTTTACAAGAAAACCACTTTTTTTTTTTTTTGCTCAGTAAAGATTTTGGTATGGTCTGCAAACATTATCATCTTGCAAACCTGATTTTCCATTTCCATTTGCTATTTAACAACAGAATCCCCCTCAAAACTGCCAACCTCTTAAGGCATTGGAGCAATAAAGAGAAAAGAAACCAAAAGCACAAGTACTCATGTGCAAAGTAGGCCAGAATCTGTTTTTATTCAGTGCTCTGACACTGATCTGTGCACATTTTTTCCTCAATATTTTACTACTTTTCTGGACTGTTTCGACATGGCATAAATGTTGAGTTTGTCTCTCACGCGAGATTATCTTGTTATAGACGATCCGGTTATTGAATGTCCTCGACGAAGAACAATCATGTTAATAGCCTGCCTGCTCAAAGACGTGTCACTTCAAATCCATCTTCTGTCTGGATCTCAGCTACATACAAATGCCCTCATCTGCAGCTCCCCTTCCTCAGACTGATGATGGTTGTTCTGCTTTGGAGTCAAATGTCTCACAAAAGACTTACTCAGCTAGTGGAATTTATTTCACATAAAAACAGTTATGCAGAAGTTTTATCTAAGTGACCATCATCTTTCTTTCTATAAACCTCATAGTTGCCATTTTTGCAGTTTTCCTTTAACACGGTAATCTATTAAATTTTGACTGAACTGAAAATATAGGTCAAAAACATTTCTTACAGATCCACATATGCAGGGAAAAAGATGTGAATATATCTCCTCTGAGGCGCCATCTGACTTGGGGAGGCTTGTGTGCATAGTTCAAGGTCTGAAATCTCTGGGTGAATGCTATTCTTTCCGTATTCCCTAACATAAAGGGAAATAAACCTGCTTTGCCCCTGTAGCCTAGCACACACCTGAGGGCAGTGCTGGATGTTGGGGAGCTGTTGATGGCTGCACACCGACACATGGACAGTCCTGCTGTGATTCTGGTATTGATTCCCAAAACTTTTAGTGAGACTAAAACCGTATGTCCCCAACGTGACCATAAGTATCTAAGCTGCGCACCGGCCCAAGGAGTCTTTGCTAAGAACTTTTCTTTCACCACTTGTTTTTGAAGGTTATCTCCTATGAAGATACATGGATCATCATGTTATTTTTCAGAAGTTAGATAAGATACAGGTTATATTTTGACCTAATAACAAAAGGCACACATCTTATTTCTGTGTTATGGAGTTGGGGGATATTTTCAACAAAAACCCTAAACTATATTACTTGTAACCAATGTGGTATGAATCCTACATTTCCAATAACAGATTTATAAAGTTGTGGGAAGCTCTTATATTTAACTTCAGTGATTCTTGCAAACAGTTCACCTCCTGTCTTACATGGTGCACCATGAGCTGGGAACAGAGGCAGGAGATGTAATCTGAAGACAAGACATTTTTGCATCTGAGAATGTGACTTATAGTTATTGGCACAACACCAGGAGGAGGTCCTGGCACACAGCAGAGGTAACAAATACATCCTTTGAAGAAAAAGAGTATCAGATGCTGCACAATGCACGAACCTCTGCAGAGAGACAGATGGAGGGTAAAGGCAATAGCCAAGTAGAGGAAATAAGAAGAAAAAGTTATAAGGAAGAGTTGCAAGTAACTAACATGGCTGAATGGTTTGCTGAGACCAAGCTCAGCTCACAAGGAATATAGTCAGATTGGTACAGGAGACTCATTTTAAGAAGAGGATAAACGCCCATCACAAAAATATTTCAAAATTATTCTAGATCAAAGTGAGGGTGTCAACAAAGAAGTTATTGGCTTTTCAAGGATCAATTTAAATAAAATCAGATCTGTGGGAAAAAAAAAGATCATTTCCTTGCTAACTGTAGCTATGACCTTGAACGGAGGGATGCTGAATGCCTTAGACATTATGCTAATTTTATATATGCCTGTAAATTCTCGAAAACATACAATCTTAAGCCAATAGGTATAAATATACCCTAGATATAAATAATTCCCCCTTTAAAGAGGCTAGTACTGTATTTTATTCCAGTGTGAATCCCAAAAGAGATGTACTCTTACAAAACAGTGGTCAAGCTGCTGTTACATGGGAACAGCTGGACCATGGTAAATAAACCTTTTTCTGTGTCAGTATCTATTGCATTTTGGATGCAATTGAAAAGTTCAGCACCTTACCCTTTAAAATGCTTTTCAGTGATGGTTAACTACTTGGCTATTTGATACTGCCGTTGTGATGTCATCAATGATGATGTCATCAATAGACCATACCACAGCCAGTAAATAAATGATTGACTGGTATGAAATCAAACCCTGATGTTCAGTGTGGTATTGATACAGGCCTTCAGGTACATTGTCCTTGTGTTAAACACCTTTCGTGTCTCTATGAAATATAAGTATAAAACATAAGTATTCCACTCTGGCTACTGTGATACCATCTAATACTATAATTAGAATAATTGAGTGAGATATGAGCATTTTAGAATACAATTTGATAAGCAATTTGAACCAGTGTAAACTTAGACTGCCACCAAAAGAAGCAACTTTGCCTTTGACTTTGTTTCTGGCTGGTCGATCACCCTTCCATAAACCATTTCCTTTGGCTGGTACATGGGCTTTTGTGACCACTTGCTGAACTAGGTCAGTGAATTATTCTGTGTGAAAATAAAACAACAAAAAAAAAAGAATAACACCTCCCTAGCTCGTTGTTATCATCATCATCATCACCACCACCATCACCACCATTGAGCTATCGTGATATAATAATAATAAAAATTAACAACAACAACAACAACCACCAGCAGGTTAATTCATGTAATTCCTCAATCCAGTTCACTATAAGGCTGCAAAATATCTGTGAAAGAACCCACATGGTACGGAGGTGGAAATGAGGAGCAATGGGAGGATGAGACTGCTTTTTTTGTCTGCTGTGACAACTTGCACTGGCTCGAAAGGTTCATCTAACTGTCACCTCGCTCTTCATCTGACAAATGCATGACTATTTCCTCAGAAATAAAATCTGACTACAAAGTTCATTAATGACTTTCAGAAGAAATAAAGGCCTGCTTCTATGTGTATGTATGGCTAATATGATTTTGATCTCAATATTTGGTAATTATCAAGTAACTATTTTGTTCTCATTCTGGCAATTGTAAATAAGGGATTTATTGACAAATTCAATTTTTCATTTGATGAGAAAATACAGCAGAAGAACATATACTGGTGTTCATGGAAGGATGCCTGTTAAGATGAAACAGAGATATTGTTCATGATTACCTGGCATAGTTTAGCCAAATAGATTTATCAGACAAATATAACTTAATATTGCCACTACAACACACTAGAGTGCCAAGTTCTGTTTTTTTCTGAAAGTCTATATTTTCACTCTCTTAAATGTTTTAAATGAGTAAACAAACCATTGCAATTTACTGAATATTGATGATATCTGTTAATAAAAGTCTTCATGATATAATCTATGCTTCTGATAAGACCAAATTTTTTTCCACAGCATCCTTCTCTTCATGCTGTGGTATTTCAGTGTCTAATTTTGATCTGAGCTAGGAGCAGTTGGTGGAAAACCTCATATGTCTGGAAATATAAAAAAAAGTAGACAAAATAATATAATGAAGCATTTCCAACTAATTGCCTTTAAAAAAAATAAAAAATTAGGCAGATGCTAAGGTAATCTGAACCCTCTCCAGCTCAGTGTGCACACTAGCTGCTATTGTAAAAAGTAATTTCATAAACAACATCTTTCTTAAAAAACCTGTGACCTCAGTAGCCTTACGATTATAAAATGCTTTTCAGCAGTTTTTATTGCAGAAGTGAGAGAGAGCATGTTAACAGCGTCTCTTGTGCCGTAATCAATGGACTAATTAACCAGATCTGAAACCTTTAATATGACTACATGGCCACCAGCTATGTAACTTGAATTTCAGATTCCATTTGCAAGGCTGACAGCTGGAAAAACATTTGTTTTATTTACAAAGTACCTACTTGAGAAAGAAGTCACTGAGACACAACAAACATGAAATGTCAGGATATCTTTACAGTCACTTTTCTGAATATATTTTGTGTCGTACAAAAGAATTGTTTTTGCCATATTACATCCACATCATATTAATCAGCTCAACCAGTTCTTGCATGTCTTCCTTTCTGTACTTCAGACGTCTTAGCAATACAGAACAGATTTACGAATCTTGAAAGTAGCAAAGCAAAAAAAGGGGAAAAAAAACCCCCGAACAATCTTTGTTTACAGTACCTACAATGGAAAGGCCTGAGTGTACTCGCACACAAACAAAATTAGAAGTTGCTGTTCTGAAAAAGAAATGCTTGAAAAACACCGTGGTTTAAGGCTTTACAGAACATGTCATTGTACTCGGTGTAGGAGGTGAAGACAAGAGGCAATTTATTCTGCAGCTGGTTTAGAAATAAACACAGCAACAGAAGATAAGGAGTGAAAGAGGGATAAATCCTCCTGTAGCAAACTTGATGGACAGACAGGCTGCCATTAACAATGCTGTTGCCTTTGTAAGTACAGAGTGATGTGGAGATACCCTGGCATTTATACTGTAGACATGGTCCTTAAAGATTTTACACCTCCAATTCCTTAGAATTATCAGCTATCTCCAACCTGTCACTCATCCTGGCAATCTTAGATTTCTAGCTTGCAGGCCCAGCAGATTATTGACAAAGCAATCCGGAGTGATATAATACACCCTGACAAACAACAGTGAGGGGGATTGTGTTTACCACTTTTCACCGCACCAATTCGGCTAAATTAATTCTTAACGCTGAAAGTAAACTTTCTATTGATAAGCGTTGGCTCCCCTCACGCTATTGTTTTGCGGCGCTACCCGAGCTCCGAGTAGAGCGGCAATACGTTTTGATGCATCTGATTTAGCCTGCTTGCCCCTAATAGATGTGAGAAGAAAGTTTCTTGTACAACACCCAGCTAGCCAACAGCTATAAATACAAAAATGCTAGCATACGGTAAAGCTAAAGCTCCAGCTTAAATGGGAAAAAAAAAAGGCAGGAACATTTCAAATTTAGGCTTGCCTCTCTTCCTCAACTACCTACCTCTACTGGGACCATAGTACATGTCGTATGAACTTTAAGATCACTTACTGTCAAGAGACATAAGCACTGGTGAAAACATACAAAATAAAATTGGCTCTGAGATGACTTTTTTTTCCTCCACCATGCTTTTGCCCAAAGGCATTTTTTAGCTTTCAGGTTATACAGTCTGTGGATAGAAAAAAAAAAAAAAATTTAAAGAGCTGACAGATCCTTAGCAATAGGAGTGACTCTATATGCTGCTAAATTTCTGAACTGATTACTCAGACTAGTTTAAAAAAAAAAAAAAAGGATTATTTTATGCATTCAGGATGAAAAAAATCACTGGTTTAGCACCCAGTGCTTCAGTCGCAACTCTTGCAAAGAATGATGTCATAAATGTGGGAGAAAAACATCACATTTGCTTACTCTCAATTATTGACAACTCTCTTCTCTGTCAATTTTATCAGACGTGGCATGCTAATCCAGAAGTAACTCATGTGCCAGGAGTTCAGTCATTTGCATGAGATGAAGTTAATTGTAAAACAGAAGTGAAAACCCAAATCCCAATAGTCTTCAAAGGAGGAAAGTGTTAGACAGTGGATTACTATTCATTCTGAAAACTGAAAAAAAACCCCCCTAATCTTACCTACAGGTAAAAGTCCCTTGACCTTGAAAGTCCTCTCACCAAACTTTGATTTATCTTTACCTCAGAACTTGCAAATTCATGACAACCAGCCTAGTCACACACCTTCTTAGAAGTTTTAACCCCATTAAGTGGGAGTTGTGGCAAAAAAACAACAAAATGTACACTTGATTTGCATCCTATGGAAAATGTTGTGATACACCTCCAGCACTTAAAACTAAGAGGCTGTATGTGTTAAACATTACAGCAACTGTGCACATGGTTCTTAAGGAATTTCTGCTTCAGTCTCTTCAGCTGTTCACCAGCTGGACTTTGATGACACAGAATGGAATTTCTGACCCTTTTCTTTAACACAGCTCTGTTAGATAGCTTAGGACTTTTTACACTTATTCAAAACTTGAGCATAAAGTTCTTCTTCGGAGGTACTAACAAGTCTTTCCAGTAAAACAGTAGCAAAATTGCTCAAATTATTAGTTTTTAGTAAGAAGCATGGAAGAAAACAAAGGAAATAGTTTTTCTTCAGTTTTAGGGTAATAAAGATTTTCCTGCCTAGTGTAAGAAGGAAAAGAAATATGTTGTCTGAAGAACAACTCCGCAGTTACGGTTTCCTGCAAAAATTCTGATCCCACCTCAGGCTCAAAGATCTAGATACAGACTCTTCCCATACATAGTATGGTTATGGTTTGGTTTACGACTTCTCCTCCCTCAACGTTCAGGGAAAAACAGGTTATTTAATGAAACAAACCTATTTTTCTCCTTTTTCAGATTCTTAAATACTGGATCATTTTCAGCCAAAAGTGACCTTCTCTATCTCCTATATCTGAAATCTAGCAATTCATTGGTCCTGTTGATGTCTTGTCGAGTGCCTTCCGCTGAGGGCACCTGTGGGTCTTTATTTGACAGCATCATTTGTCAGGGTGAAAATTTTCCTCTCAGAAATATCTTTCCACATTTTCCTTGGTTTTAAATATTAATTTATTGGCTTACTGTAACTTGGCACTGGATATTATTATCACTAATAATCTGTGTTAATAACCTTTTAATATGATTACGATTTTTAAATTTTAAGAATGCGCTAAGCACTAGGAAGCCAAAGCCACTGTATGTCATTGAGACTCCTAAGACAATTGGACGAGGGCTGATGTTCAAGTATAACTATTTTATTAGGAATAACGATCTTCTCAACTAAGCTAGTTGCACCAGTATGAACCATATCTAGGCTCAGGACAAGAGATTGGCATGTACCACGTTACTTTTATCTTCCGACATGAAGAACAAGTTGTTCTGCTCTTGGCCTATATATCTTGGGAAAAGTGGGGTGGAGTTAAGCAAAGACCTTACGTGTGGAGTCTCACAAATCAGCCAGGTGGTTTTGAAAACTTTTTCCAGTCTTATTAGTCACACTTGCTAATATTAATTAAATAGTCAGAAAAAATAAAATTCATTAATACAGTGTGCCATGATTGCTGGAGAATTACCACTGGATAACTCCTTTCTAATCTGATTTAAACGTTAATCGTCGCAGTCCAGCACACTTGAGGCAAGCAAAATTACACAGCTTTAAAATCTAATTTTAATATACAAGGATAGATGAAGATACGCACGGTTTGGAAATGGACCATTGCAACATTTTGTTTATGTTCTGTGAAGTGAAGGTGAGGGAACATTAATGCGGTATCACGGTAGCGGGAACAGAAAGTATTATTCTGTGCTACAGTAAAACATTAATTATAAAAAAGTACTTAACTCGATGACATCACCATTATGCAAAGTTGAAAGAGGTTTAAGTCCTTAAAATGCTGCCACCTCAAGGGCGGCATCTACAACGAGTTTTGACCTCTGAAGAGGCTGCAGGTACAAAGGGCAAATATTCTGATGTGGTGAAAAATCCTGCAAATTGAAACAAAGGAAATATAACCTTGACTATGCTGCGGATGCTGACAGAAAGCAAAACTGTCTGAATTACACCAATGATAATTTGTTAATTTTAATTATTTATAAGGAGATGACGGCCGAGTTCCCAAAAATCTTTCTATTAGGAATGCTCAGTATAAATCTCTCTGATATACTGTAATGCTACTTCATCTCTGCTGCCAACTGCGCTGGAACGCATAAAGCCCCTCATTAGTTCACGCCTCCGCTTACAAGGATTGCTTTAACAAAGGGATCTAGTGTGCGCTAATGACTCTGAGAATTAAGATATGACTGTGGCAAAACAATAAATACCTCCGTCTTACTAAAATGGTTCGGTAACAGCAGTGCAGAGCTGCTTTGTGTTCGCTTTTCCCCGCATGCATTTTAGTTCAGGCAGAAAACTGGGGATGCACTCCAGAGAAACACGTAATGAGGTCAGATGGAAAATCTTATCTTGTTTCGGATATGAATTCAATCCGTCCTTTCTTGCATGTGAGACAATATACACAGAAGAAAATGCTGCTGACATGTTTTAACTTCACTGACACTGAAAATGTTTTCTCTTCAGCTAGTGCTTTTAATCTTCATCTGAAATATTACACATAGGATTACTGGAGAGGGCCATAAAATCAGTTTTTATTTACCCATTTAACCTCTGCTTTTCATCAGATGCTCACTTAGCACCATGGCTCAAAATTCTTTTGATAATTTTGTCAGTTAATTCACATCTAGTAAAGTGCAGGGAAAAAAAAAAAAGTGTTAGATTTAAGGTTGTCACCTTTTCTGCTACTGCACTAAACTCCTGGGGGGTCTGCAGATTTTACAGGGAAAAGGGGCGGGGGAAGGGTTCAAAAACTCCGGAAAAGAATACTGGTCTTGTAGTTAAAAACCAGGAGAACTGGAGTTCACCTGTCACAAGTAGGTACTTTGGTTCAAAACTATTCCCTAGAGCCATGCTTTGCGATTGAGCATAAGTCAGAACAATGTGTCAAGACTTGGAGCACAGCTCTTCAATGTCTAACACAACTATTAGAGAAAGAGCTAAAAAAAAATTCAGTTGTCAGCATAATTTGAGTTTAAAATGATTTTAAAGGAATGTTTAATTCCTAATTAGCCTATTCAGTGCATTATAATGTACATTTATATCCAGCAGCGAAGGAACCCAGGGTAACCTTTTTATGTAGCGTACCTTGTATGCTGTGTAACTGCCCACGGAAAACAACAAGGATAGCAGAATTAGCTATGGCCTTTAACATGCACAGGTCACTTTAGAGAAAGTGCTATATATTAAAAAAAAAAAAAAAAATATTGAGCTGCATTTCACCTAACGGGACCATTCCCCTACCTCTAGCCCTATTGAAATGTGTTTTACCTCTGCCTGTAAGGAGATAGATCAAGGCTTAATGTTAAACTTAGAGACCTAAATTTTAGCTCTTTTATGGCCTCTGTTTTAGTAATGTCTAGGCGACTCGTTGTGTTGAATACACAGTCTTTGTTTTGCATACGGTTGGTCGCAATGAGAGGAATTATGCTACGTGCCAATGTCACACTGTCTTGCAAAAAGGATGGGGTTCTGGTCTGTGGTCCACCCTGGTACCCCAATTATAGTGTCTTTCTCCTCTCTCCGTGGGGACAACACGGTCCACATTTCTTAAGGAAAAATGCCGCAGTGTTAAATAGTGAAAAAAAGAAGAGGAGCACTGTAAGGTATGGCATGAATATCAATTACCACATCAGCCTTAATATTTGTGAATGGTTTATATATCCCTGCTACCAGAAGCTATAACAGTAAAGGGAATATACCTTGAGTCCTATCATCTCAGAACTGGGAAACACTATTCAGGTCAAGGGCTGAATGTCACTGCCCACGATTTTCACAGCGGTGTTACCCTGACTCCGTGGATCTGCCAATTATAAGTATTTTCAGGACCTCTCTGAACTTTTCCGACTAGTCTCTTTGCAAGGAGACTTAACTGTGAGCCAGAGCCTGAACTGGTCTAAATTGAGACAGCGGCACTGAACTTAAGTAAAGGTGAGTACAAATGAGATACTTCAGAAGTGCTGGTTCTGACGATTCCAGATACTGTCAAATTTTACAGGGCATTAACATTCACATCCTAGTTTTCACCTTTTTTTTTTTCTAACCGGGCATGAAAAAATATGATATAAGTAAGGACTAGCAGTACTCTGGGACTTTTCATAGCACAATTAATTTTTAAGTTAAACGATAAAAAAATTATAATCTCAGATCTGATATAAAAGATACTACTATCACAGAAAATACCACACTGACAACAGTTGTACAGAAAACAAAAATGAATCACACTAGTTTTCAGGCCCTGTAGCATTTATCTTGTGAGAGAGAATAATTCTTGGAAGAAAAGAGGTTTGCCTGTCACCCTATCAAAAGCAAAATGTGAATTACTATATTTTAAAAACAAGGTGCAAATGTTCTGTGAGATTGGATGCAATACGAAATCGAAATAATTCATCATAAAATATTATCCCTACATTGTAATTTTTATACGAGATTTAAAGATTAGCTACCGGTAAACAAACTGAGGATAAAAATGTGGTTTTGATCCCAAGAATAGTGGAAAGGTATGAAAAGGCAGAGTGAATAGGAAAAGAGCCAGCAATCATATCATCCGCCAACCACAATGATGTTACTTCATGAATCCATAAATTTGCAAGTGAAAATCATACAGCTTTTTCTTGAATTTCACAGCTGTGCATTTGCAGCTTAAAAATATGTAACTTTTTTTTTTTTTTTTTTTTTTTTAAATTGTGCACAAGTGTTTGTGGTTGTCAGCTAGATGTTCAGTTACTGCAGGGAAAAAAAATCAGAGTGGCAAAGCCCACACCAAGAGTCTCATCTGGTTGCTGAGCTGGAGATCACAGCCCAGCTGATTAAGTTGTCTGTTAAATGATGGAGAAAAAGTGTTTTGATTATTAAATGGTGTAAACCTATCAAAGTAGTGCAAGACAAACCTTTTTGGCACAAGCTAACTTGCCTTTCTCTGTGAGCAGAGAAGTTTTTCAGTCACAAAATGTGAACTCCTCTGCA
>WHYT01017824.1:92105-98385 GCA_009806455.1 Tetrax tetrax
AGAATAATTTACTATTCCACATGAATAATAAATGAAAAGAGTGATTTACTATACATATATTTCTGCTTAAATAGGACTTTACTTCTGGCCAGTCTGTCTTAACTTCACTTTAATTAAAAAAATGTTATATTGGCATATGAAACACTACTGTAGTTTAGCTCTTGCAATACATGTTAAAGCAATAAGAATATTTTAGCCAGAATAAGTAAATGTTGCTGTAACAAATTTTAAAAGGCCTTTTCAAAAATCTTAAAAACTCAAAATACCACAAATTCATATTGCACAGCCAGGAGATGCTCCTACAAGACATGTAGGACATTCTCTGTGTTCTGAATAAGAGTGTGGAGAGACATATTATCACTTATTTGTTTTATTGTAGTTTTTAAAATCTACTGACACTATGATTTCACAGAACAATCAAACAGCACTTATACAAGTAACTAAAGTTACTTTATTCTTACAACTGCAATTTATATTACCAACATCTTCCATTACATTTTTAAAGCTCTAATACTGTTTGGTAATTAAAAGTTAGTTTTAACAACCAAATATTATGCTATGTTAATGTTTCATTAAAATTACAGGAGGAAGAGCATTCATAGGGCAGCATCCCAACTTGAATACCGACATCTGACCTGTACGAGTAACAGCAATGATAAATACTGTTTAACGAGTTGTGACAGATCCTGGGCCATCACCTTTAAGGTGTAATTCTGCAATGGGGCATAAAATAAAAATATCTAAATCAAAAGCATCCCACAGATGAACTCCTACTTGAACCTCTAAGAAGAACAGTTGCTATAAAGTAAAATTTATTGGTAAAAATTGGCAAAACACTTGCAAGGAAAAGACTCTCTTGGGAAAAAAAAAGATATAGCATATTGCAAGGAAAAAAAAAATCTATCTTTTTCCTTATCTCTGAGCATTGTTTTTTCTTCAAGCAGCACTACCAGAATGTGGATGTAGTGGCTCAGGAACAATGCCCAGGAGAGTTAGACATTTTCTGCAAAACTTGGATTTTCCTGTATAAGAACCTAACTATTGATTACAGCAAGAATAATGCTGAAAGAAGTCACATGCGCAGGTAAAGAGTTTACAAACCTGAATACAAGAAGATATACGAAAACAAGAAGCAGATGCTGGGACCTATTTCCATATTTGTAAAAGATGTTGAATAGAATGACCCGTATTTTTAGAAGCAGATATAAACAGATTGTCCTGGCTTTGGCTGGTAAGGAGCTGATTTTCTTCCCGGTAGCTGCTGTGTTTTGGATTTAGTATGGGATTTGGTATGTGAAGAACATTGGTACTAGACTGATGTTGTCAGTTGTTGCTAAGTGATCAAAGGCCTTTTTCAGCTTCCCAGGTTTTGCTAATGTGCAGGTACAAGAAGCTGGGAGGGGTACAGCCAGAACAGTTGACCCAAACTGGCCGAAGAGAATATTCCATACCATAGACGTCATGTATGGTATATAAGCGGGGTTGGATGGTGGGCAGCTCTTTCTCTTTTGGGATTGTTCTGAGATCAGTCTCAGTTCCATGGTTGTTGCTTAGGATGGGTTGTATCAGCTGGGTCATCAGCTAGTGAGAAATAGCGCATTGCTAATTTTGTATATTTTACTATCCCTATTTTTTTAAAAATATTGTAATTATTAATATGTGTTATTATTATTACCTTTTCCTTTGCTATCCTAGTGAACTGTCTTTGCCTGAACCCACAAGTTTTCCTTCTTTCTCTCCCCTATCCCACCTGAGAGGGGAGCGGGTGAGAGAGCTGCTGCGTGGTACTTAGTTGCTGGCTAGGGTTAAACCATGACATAGATGTATACAAAATAATACATTAAATATATTTAAGTACCATATATATTTTACATGGCCGGTCTAGAAATATTGCTAGAATGTATTTAAATTTGGGTTTCGCTATTATTAGCACTTTGCACAGATAACCAAGAAGTTGAATTGTCCATTTTTTGTTATGCAGTCTCTCTCCAGCTGGTAGGTCTCATTTTACTTCCTGGCAGAGATATTTTAATTTACCCAACATATGAGAATTCTGGCTTCAAATCTGTAAACACATTGGTTATATTTCCGTTTCTATGACTCATTACATTAATCACAATTGGATACAGTATGAAAATCTGCCCCTCCTTCTTTATGTGCTACATATTAGGCGAGTCTTTTCTGGACTCTCAGGGTTTTTTTTTTATCATTGCAGCTCTGCCATCCAACAGTTAATATACATTTGGGGAACAGTTCTTTTTACTTTTCTCATTTTCTTAACCAAAGACCTCAGCACTCTCTGGTCATCTGCTAAGAAGAAATTCAGTGGAACCGAATTTCTGCTTAAACTGCTGTTCCTTGCCTGTTTGGTTATTGTAATTGAATGGAAAAATCAATGAACCACCAGCGTGTAAAAGATTCCACTGAAAACCATTTCAACGCTACTTTAAAAAATAGATAAAAATGATGGTTTCAGAAAATTGTGCTTCAACTAGCAGGTGCACGGGATCAGATTCTAATAACAAACATGGTAGTGCAGGTTTCTGTCTTCTCTGAAACAAAACGTGATTTGTGAGCCCACACACCCATTTCTCAGATGAAACGTGCTACAACGAGCACATCTCAGGTCCAAACCAGTAACGAGCGATGTAAGAAGTTTAAGATGATGGAGCAGCTCCCGTGGTGCTGGGACATTGATGGTACTTTTACCATTAGTGGTTCCAGTGGAGTGCAGAGATCTGGCATCTCTGAACATCATACTTCAGAAGCAAAGCCAGAGAACAAAATTCTCTGACCATTACGGGTTTGCCCAACCTTTCCTATTTTCCTTTAATAATTTAAATTTTCCCATGCCCTGGCACATTTGTAATGCTAAGTATCTCAAAAGAGAATATTTGGTACCAGCCGAACTTTTTTTCCAGTTCTCTGTACGTACTTCTGTTACCAGAGTACTCAATATTGCTGCATTTTGTTTAGTGGTCAGAAATTTGTAGACAATATTTTGTAGACAAACCACACAAAATCCTTTCCCAAGAGTTATTTACTGGAAATTCAAAAAGAGAAAGTGGAAAAAGGAATGTCTTGTACGGAAAAATTTCTGTGTGAATGTTTAAGGGATGCATATCTTAGCTTTGATACTTGGACTTACCAAGCTGGTGAACATTAAATTTGTATTGAAAGTGCTCATATGACCACAGATGGTTAAATGAGGCAGAAAGTGATATAACCACACCCCTTAAAACTGCAATTGCCCATGAACACACTTATTACATGTCAAATGATGTTGTGGTGAGGAAAGATAATTACAGATTAGTAAATGTAATACACTTGATATATATGTTTATGTAATAGGCTTCTGCTTACCAAAAGCTGCAGGGACGACAATTTCAATCCTTTTTGCTGGAATGTATATACGATGGTAACTAAATATGAGCTAAAGGCTTTAGCTGTGGTATTATTAACTAGAATCAGGCATATGTGGCTAGTCACTTATACGTGATTTAACAGATTTAAGAGAAAATGCTTAGAAAGTAGTTAAGTAATATTTACTATATTTAGTTCTGGGGGGTTGTTCATTTGGGGTTTTATTTGTTTGGTTGGTTATTGGTTTTGAAGTAATGGCACCTCAGAGATTATTACAATTTTAAAAATACATCTGGTCTTGTTTTTTGTTTTTTGTTTTTTTTATCAACTTTTTTTTTTTTTTCACAAATAAGCTTGTCATCAAGTTGAGATCACATCACAAATTCCAAGTGTAGTGAAGCAAAAGGCAACTTCCCTTTTCTCCTGTTTTTATTTTTTAATTTGTGGCAGTCTTCTTTCAAAGGTTTTGGTTTAATACCTGTTATCATTATGGTAACTCAGATTGCATCCAAAGCAATATCACATGCTTTATTTGAGTAATTTATCTTTAATTTATACAATCAAATGTCAAATAATAATTATTTGTTCCATATTCCCTAGACTACACTGGATTTAAAGTCACCGAATAATTATTGATGAATTTGACTCTAGACATTCTGAAGAAAGAAAGAAAATAAATATGTTCTACATTATTAGCTGTAAATTATATTCTCATACTTAGTTTATAATTATTATTTTTATTGGAACTTTTGGAAAGAAAAAGTATTTCTAAATATTTAATCTGAAACATGTAATATTGTTTGGCTAATAGAATTCATTAATCAGATTCAGACAGCTTAATCCTTGAAAAGAAAAGAAAAATACATGCAAAAATAAAATTTCCCTACTGCTTTTGTCACATCGATTTTAATTTTTGTGGCTTTTTTTTTCTTTTTTCTCCTTTTATTTTTTTTTTCCTTTAACACTAATATCCATTTGACTTGGAGAAGTGACTGAAGGTATTGCCATTAAGTAATTCATTAGACATTTAGATCTCAAGCTTCTGGTCCATCCAGCCTAGACAAATACCTACATGTATCTTGTCCGTGTGGTATTAGGCCCTGAATGCGATTTAGTGGCTTTTTCAGGAGAAAGAATAGATACTTAGAGTGATGTAAACTTTGTATTTCCTCCGAGACACGAATGATTTATAGGTGGCAGTGAGTATGCTGTCAAGTCTCTCACAGGATAAAGTAAGTGAATTATTTACGTGGTGATATTTTAAGATTATATGAGCTACATCACAAAAACACAACTTCATTATTACTACTTATTATTCCCTCCTCAAAAGAGCCGTGAGGAGCATCAGCTTTCACAGCCTATGCATGATTTTACAAGCTCTTGTCCAGTCAACAGCCTACCACTGCTTTCATATATTTTCAATTACTACTTCCCAAAATCTTGCTCTCTTTCTTTAAGCACAGCCACAGATGTTGTAGACCCAAAGTTTGGTTGCATTGAACACATTATTTATTTCTATCTAGTATATCAATGCATAGAGATTGATCTTTGCCACCACCATCTGTCATTTTCACTATTTACCACTTTCCCAGTCTTTCTGTTGTCAGCAAACTCTATCACTAATGATCTTCTATTTTCGTCCATTTATTGTCCATACAATATTAAATAGCATTGGACTAACAACTAATACCTGAGGTCCAACAAAACTAAACGTATTTGGAAAAAAACTTATGTTCACAATTATTTTTTATATTTAACCGTAAACCAAGTTGTAATCAGTTAACTACAATTATGCTGCATGTTTAATTAATAATATTTTATTCCTGCAGTCAAATGCGGTGGATAAATCAGTAGCAGGCCCAAAGATTACTAAGTACATTTTAGCAAAAGCATAGAAATATGAAACTAATATTTGACAAAATCTAATTTTCATAAACACATATTGGTTGACATACTAACTTCCTTTCATATCTCATTAATTTTGTTCTTATTGTCCCACACTATACATTTTGTTATTTTGCCTTAAGAATAGTATCAGCTCAACAGGTCTAGAAATGTTTGAATCAGAAGGTTTATCCTCCCTTAAATGTTAGTGCAAGATTAGGTTTCTTTCCATACTCTAGTTTTTTCCTGATTTTCTAAGATTTACAAAACTGAATAAAAGTTAAATCCGTTTTCTGTTAATACATATTGTTTGGCAGACGCTTTCACATCCTCCATTATTCTTAAAAAGAAAAGTAAATTCCTTGTCAGATAAGAATACACTATCTAGGTTTTCCTTCCAATATAAGCTAGAAACATTTATTGGATATTTCTGCTTTCTCTATATTATAGAGAGATTTATCAGCATCTTCTAGTAGGAGAATAGCATTTTATATATATGCTTGTTTTTTCCTAATCTACTTAGAAAAAAAGATATTTACCATCTCTAACTTGTGTCTTTTTGCTCATTGCCTCTGTAACTACGTCCCACTTCCTTATTTTCCTACTCAGTCCTTTCTAAGTACTTTATATCAGGAGCTTTTTTTTTTGCATTTCACCAACTCATTCTTCAACTGATCCAAAAGAAATGTTTTCCTCCACTTACCTTGCAAGAATCTTCCAAACAATTTCCAAAATCTTGCCAGCCTTTGCTATTCAGATGAAGTTAATCTCCTAGGAGATGACAGGGGTATATTTTTCCTTCAGAAGTCTCTTGAGTTCTGGAAGCCATCCGTAACTGTGATTTATTACTTGAAGCAGTGTTTCTATTAAGTGTCAATATTAGATGTTTTAATTTTTTTTTTTTTGTTAACAATCAAGTAATCTATGCTTAAATATAACTATTTTTTTCTATTTTGTTTAAATTTCCTGTTAAAAGAGACATTGTGTGTGGAAGATTTGAATTTTTTTTTTTTTTTTTTTTTAATATTAAATG
>WHYT01017824.1:98405-124429 GCA_009806455.1 Tetrax tetrax
TTTTTTTTTTTTTTTTTTTTGTCTTGTGTCCTCTTTCAGCTCAATGTCCTGATCCGCCAAGCACGATACATTTGCCATGATGGATAATAATCATTCTCCTTTGTAAACCAGCCTGTTAATGTTATGGTTTACGTTGATGTAAAGTGTTTTGGGGAATTCAAGGCCTTTACAGAGCATGAAGGCGCAAGGCATCAAGATCATATGAAACAATCAAATACATTTGATTAGAATAACTTAAAAGGGTAATATATTAAAAACATATTAAAAAAGAAACTGATGGAAAATAGAATATGAATACGTGTAAGACTATAATTTTCTAACAGATATTGCAGTATTTGTGAGATCAAATATCAGTTCTGGGAAATATAAGCCAAAAAGGAAAAGTAGCAGGTGCCCAGAGCACGGACAGATATCTTCTCACTCTCTGCACTATTTTTTGACCATGATTTCACAAGTTTTTTTATGCTACAAGGTGTGCCATGCAGAAATTTTCTACAAAACTTGTGGCTCTTGGTCTTGGTAATCAAAACCTCCACAATATTGATTACATTTATTCTCACAGTATGTTTGTGAAGTTCAGTCATGGGCTAGAGCAGTACTTGAGACTTTCAGGAAAATTCAAAGCCTCCAGAAGGAACTCAACAGTTTCCCACTGTAAATTTGTGACTCTTCTGTTTCTCAGCATCCCTCTCTACAAACCTGGCATGAGTAAAAGCCTCAAAGAAAAGAAAAACAATTTGCAAACTATTTTGAAAAAAAAACCCAACAATTATTTTGCAAGTAGAAGACTCAAGATACATAGCTTTGATGAGATCTCCACAACATGCTAAAGGTTGGGAAGAACCATGTAAATAACACAGGTGGAAAAGTTGACATTAAATTGCAGTACAGGCAAATTACTGAAGACTATTTGCTCAGAGACCTGATTTGTGGCCCAGACATTTACACGTCCCTTTTTTTTTTTCAGTAATGGCTATAAGATCAGTAAATATCGCTTCAGCAAATGAATGAAAATAGAACAATTATGTCAGAATTGCAAGAGACTGACAATTTTCCTTGTTTTTCCACAAAATAGATGAAGTCCATATTTTTATTAATTTTGAATTCTCTTTGTTTTGGTTTTTTTTTTTTTTGTGTTCTCTTCTATTCTTCTATGACATCTAAGGATATTTATTTCTTGTTTTTCTTAAACTTATAAAGAAATGCTGTGAAACTTTAATAGCAGCAGTACATCCTTTCTGTCCTGTTTGACAGAAGACAGATGCATCCTGTACACCAAGCCATACAACGCAATGACATCAAAGTCTGTATAAAATCCGTGCACATAGTAGACTGATCCTACGAAAGGCATTGTGCTCTCTATTTTATGAACTTTTTTTCTCCTTTTTTAGTTGTAAATATGTTTCAATGTGATTCTCCAACTAACTTTTAATGATGAACTAGATTTCAATTCCTGTGGAAGATGTATATACACAGTCCAAAGTTTTCAAGGCAGTCATAAACCATCAAAAGCCAAATTCTGTGCTAAAACAAAAGAAGTAATTGCATTTCTTAGTACTTTTTATTCAAAGTTTCTACTTTTCTTCTCTGCCAGTCTCTTATTGCTATTAACACACTTACCATCCTACAAGACATTTTCCTACAAAGGTAGCCAAAGGCTCTGAATTGTTTCCCTTAAATTCAACTGGACTAGAAGAACGTCCTATCAATGCTCACCTATAATCTATACTTACATCAAATATTTTTCCTTTAGTAGATGCACATTGATCAAATACCATTACAATCAATATATATCTAATTGATTTTATAGTGCCTGTACATATCACCTGTGTATATACGTATATCATATACATAAGAAAAAAATAAGAGATTTTTATATGATGTGTGAAAAAGAGAATAGAACAAGATTGTAGACAAGACATATATTATAAAAGCTGGTTACAGAGACAAGATTATATAAAGAACACCACACACCTGAAATTCTATCAAAAGGAACCTTTCAATACTCGCAAAACAAGCCAATGCGTTTGGTAACAAGAGGTTACATTAATCGATGACTTATTCTGTGTTGAAACTGCGCAGTCTCCTTTCAGAAAATAAGGCTTTGGCAGCAGTAAGAACAGAGAAGTAACAACTTTGTATTCTTGTCTGGTCCCCATTTCTCTTCAAGCCTTCTGCTGAGGGACATTACGCTACGTGCAGAAAATGAGCATTATCACCATCTGTTGGCTGTTTGGTGATGTATACGGAATGAGACAACAACTCAGCTCTTAAAAGCAGGTGCCTGTATTTAAAGAAAATGACATAAACTCAAACAGAGCACTAACTTCCATACTGACTAGTGTTATAAGCACAGAGGCCAAGGGTTGGATGGATTTGATTAATCAACTACCTCTCCCATTTAGAGCAATGACAGGATAATCAGCCTATAGGATTCCTCGGATTGGAAAGATGAGGTGGTGGGGAAAGAGAAAGGAGACATATTTGCTCAGAACAAGGCAGGTCTGAAGCCCTCACTCTCTGTTTGTAACTGCCAAGACAGAAACAAATCACTCTGGTTTTACCAGATAGCTTACGAGAGCGGTAAATATTTCACTTATGAGTCTGAGTCAATACTCATTCACCACACAAGGTCCTGCTCTAGCTTTCAGAGCTACAGAGATATTGTATATCCTCTTTTACCTCCACTTCTCTCTTGTTCAAATCTTGTTACAATTCAGCAGTACAGTACCTTAAATACTAAAATTATTACAGCTACGCAACTTTAGAACAATGGAATTATGCAATAGGAAATTACATGAAGGTGAACACTTAGTGTGACTTGAATTTCGGAGACTAAACAGAAAACTTCAATTAAGTGCAGTATCCTTACACTTTAAATGTACAGTCCTTTTAAAGTCCTACTGAATTAGTCCACAGTAAGGTTGTTTACAGAATAAAATATTTAAAATGGTGACTAAATGAAGCAAAATCTAGTTCTGTAGCTCTAACTTGAGGAACTTTTAGAAATGAAACCAGACTAAAGCTATTCAACTTTGACAAGTATCTGGAACTCAAACAAGAAAAAGGAAGGAAAGGAATTGAAGAAGAGTAGCAGAAGGACATGGGACAACTAAGCAAAAGGCAATTTAGACTGAAAATTAGGAAATGTTTCCTACTGTAGATTCTTGTTGATTTTTTCCATGATAGTCCAATAGGAAACTGAACTGTAATATTTGTTCTGTAAAGACAGGCCTAATAAGATGTTTGATCACAGAACTATGTAAAGAGGATGAGAACAATGGCCTTTTTATTTTGGGTATTTCTATTGCTAGCATTTAGAATCATTTCTCTGAAGAGTGTTTCAGACTTTCACAGCTTGCCAGCTGGGAACTAGTCAATTTTTCAAAATACTTAGTGGTTTTCAAAAAGACCATGTTAATTACTTCTGTTGATCAGTCTCAGGAATCACTTCCTTAATGACTGGAAATTGCGTAATAAAACCATAGATCCGAGAGATACTGAAGGCTGCTGGAGTTATTTTACATATTTTTGCTCATTTTTATAAATTATCACCAGCCCATTTGGCGGGAAAGGGTAATCGGTATAATTCTGGATACTGGGAAAATAAGTGATTCTTCCTTCCTCAAAGTACTCCCACTTTTAAAATTTAGTGTGCGACTTCTCAAGCGCAGTTTATACTCAAGAAACAATAGAGATTAGAAAAATATGGATATATATTCTTAATAGAAGTGTGAAGAATTACAGTTTGGATTGAAGTACACACGATATTTAATGCAAATAAAAATAACTAGAAAGGTAAAGTTAAGAAATCCATTTCAGTCTAAAATTTGGTTTCATGAATTACCTGAAGTGCACAAAATTAACATAATAAAGCTAAAATTGTTAAGTATTGTCCTACTTAAAGAGGACCACTGAAATATGTAATTTTTCCCACTGTGCCTTGTAAACTATTTGCTTTTGCTCTCTAATATGCAAAATTCACTTAGAAGGCGACGTTAAACCATACCCAATTGTTACACTCATCACATTTCTCTCTCCCTAATCCTGTTCTTTGAATTAAAGGAAGGGGAAAAGAAAAAAAGAAAAATCTGCTGAACACTAATTATTTAACCTTACCTCCTACCTACTTTCTCTCTTTATTCTGAGGTTTCTTAAGGGCTGTAATGAGCTGTCCCCACACAAACAGGCCAAATTAGTGGATAATTACTGCTGGGTCTGTGAATGTTCTCACTCCTCCTTTCTTACAGTTTCACAACATTACCAGAATGGTCTGTCACCTCCCTACCAATTAGGCACAATTACTACTTTATAACATTAGTGGTGGCAGGCTTATTATGTTGGAGGATATGTAAAAAGTGAGGGAGGGTTGGGGTGAGTGGGCAGTGAATCAGGCCAGAGGAGGTCATTATCACATTGATAACTTGTATAGTCCTAGCTTTTTTTTTTTTTTAGGACAAAAGCTGTATACACAGTTAGAAAGGGAAAAATGAAGGGCTTTTTGGTTTGGTTTTGGTTTGATTTCTTTTTTTAAGTAAACAAACCATCATCACATTTTGTACCTCCAAGTTTGCCGGGTGGTGGCGCTAATGCTTGCCTGAATTTGTTGCTTCTTTCCCTGAAAAGATGTCTTTCGGCTGACAGAAAAGGATCTGTTTGTCTGGCTTTATCGGGCTGAAGTAGATGTATTAACTATGTCATGTCAAAGGGAGTTACACTGACCTCAGAGAGCACCAAAACATTCCCTTCCAATCTGTATTTAAACAAGAGAGCTCAGGTCAAGATAAATCTACGTTAAATGTTCAGAGGAGGGTAACTTCTAATCTTTTATAAACAGTACTATGTATGTAGTTAATTTTTGCCTTCCTTGAAAAACATCCCAAACCACTAACCTCCCCAAAAACCTATCCACCACTCCGTTGGACTTCCTTTTCTACACTTCACCTTTTAAATGACAGATGAAAGGAAAACTTTTATATAATCTGTTTTACAAGACACATTTCTGAGAGTGAAATGCTTCTCAGAGCTTTAAGAGGAGGACTCCACAGTTTATTCTGTGGCCTTAAAAATATAGTCTTCAATTATTCGCTTTAGAATATCTTCCATCCACCCACTTCTCTCCTTGTAGAATTTTTAGGCTCTTCTTCTGATGCTTCCAGTGATAATTACAGGATATTTACTTACAAATAATGATAGAGAAATTACAATGTTTTGGATGATAAGCATCAGGCAGGCTACTTTAATTTAAAAACACTATAGAAAAATGTTGCAAAACTCTTTAACAACATCGGAACTGAGCGAGCCTTTTCTATGCAGGTGTGATAATCTTACAGAAAATTGTCACCATTCAGTAATTAATACAATCCAATAAACCTGCAGTTGTATTTCTGATTTACAGAAACTTACCCATCTGTTTTGTGGAACATACTGAATTTTTTTTTAAGAACAAATTTTTAATTATAAACAATTATAATTTAATATAAGTGGCATTGTCATAATCACCTAATTAATTTGAGGGGAATTACCATGTAGTGGAGTGGGTAGACTCAAGATACCTGTTAAACATTTTGCCAGCACACCATCATGCAGCACTGAAATTGCAAAGGGTCTGTGAGAGCAGCCTTGTCCCACGGTGCAAATTGAGCTGAGGCAAACTGTTAAAAGTTCATCTGCTGCTCCCTCTTTTAAACTTGCTAATTGCTATTTTTATTATGGGTACGTTTTGGATACCATTATCACTTATGGAAACTACTGCCTCTAATTGCTGTTGGATTGCTCTCGGCCTACACTGATTCTTGGCAAGTTGGATTTTTCAATAGAAGAGGAAAAGAATGAGAGCGGGAGGGAATGGAGCAGAGTAAAAGACAGCTGGAGGATATGGTATCCTCTTCAAACACACTTTGAATAACACCATGAGAATATCCTTACATGGCATATTCATCATTTGTGTGCACAAAGTGTGAAAGTATCTGAGATCTTTCTTCTGAAGTAGAAAATTGTGGACTTAGATGTTTATGCTCAAAATAGCTTCTTGTTTGTTTACCTGACTCCAGTTTTATGTGTTAGTGAACAGAAATATTCCAAAATATCCATGTTACCTTATGGAGTACAAACAAGTGTGCACGTGGGAGAGGATTTGTACTACATAGAAGTCAAAGGCAAACTCATCTCAACAGCGCTCAGATCTTACTCATTGCTTCAGCATCAAAAATTTGTCTTCTGAGAAGATTATGCAACGAGTCATGTAACTGTGCAGCAACTTGTGAGCTTAAGAAAGAAGGAAAAAAAAAAAGATGCAAGGTATAAATTATTTCAGCTGTATATCATGTAAGAGTCACAGCTCAGGATATGCAAATAAAAAAAATTTGTTCAAGTTTTTATAGGGACTTACAAAAATAGTTACAAAGTATGAACTTTCCCACTGTTCTCCAGGCCTCTAGCCTATCAAGCCAAAATGACTTCTTATTTTAAAGTATGAATAACAGCCCAAGGCCATGGCAGGTTGACAGTCGTAGGGACTATAAAATCTAGATTTTTTTGGGAGGGAATCAGTGTCTGCCATAGTGAGTAGACAAAATTCCTTAAACCTACTCTGATGTTCCTCAGCTTCAACTATGAAGAGCACTAAGCTGTAGTAGCTATTGCACTGTTTAGTTGCAGTAAGCAATTGGGAGTAAAAAAGAGAAAAGGAAAGATTTCACCAGGATCTTCTGTATTTGTGAGGACTTTGTAGCAGCGGATCTACCAAACATGCAAGATCATCATGAAAATGGACATTTTATGATGGGCATTTTGGCCTGATTCCATGATCTATTCAGAGGTACTAACATGTGTATCATGAGTTGGAAAAGTGCATTAAATACAAAGGAAATACATAAAAAATTTACCACACTTGTAGCTCATTTTCCATTGTGCCCACATACTCCATCTGTTTACTTTTTTGTATTAGCTTAATATGAAGAAAAGGTAATTTCACAAGACACTTTAGAAATTGTATGGTGCAAAACTAAAAGGACAAGAGGAGAATTAAACCATCAGTTTCTGTTCTGTAAATCATTTATTGGAAGGTAGGTGCTAGGTTGAGTAAAGTACTCAATAAAAAAAAAAAAACCCAAAACTGATTAAAATCTTGCCTTCCGTTTGCTGTCCTATTCTCTGCCACTCCATGAACTGCACAAAGAACTCTTGCACTGAGATCCCAACAAAGCAATGTGTAAGAGCTCTGTCCCACTCCTTTTATGGTCCCATGTTTACGATCAGATGTTTTGGGGGATTTTAAAATATATCTTAGTGGTCAGGCTGAATCTTAGAAAAATCAGAAATCAAATAGGGAAAAATGATGAACCAGTTTTGTGCAGATTCAGAACTGCATCTGTTTCTCCACTGGAACTGAAGGAGAATAGTAGTTATGGATGAACCTTATATGGTTCACAGCAATATCTAAAATGCTTATACTTACCTAAGAGGTATGTTTAAAACTTTTCAATGTGGAAGTGTTCTAAGAACAAGTCTTCTCATGAGATTTTAACAGTACCTGGACTTCAACTAAGAGTCAGAAATAATAGGACTCATGGTCATGCTTCTGTAGTAATTCAATTTCTGGTCTTCATCAACAATAAAAAAAAAACGAACAAGCTTTGAGATTTGCTGATAAAAGTTTAAACAGAGGGAAAACATTGCTTTATTTATACTTTTATCATAAAGTGAGCTCTTGTTATTTGTAACAGTATTGGAGAGAATTTATCTTTCTACAGAATTGATCGTCTTTTTTTTTTTTTTCCAGAAATACCCAAAATTTCAGATTCAGTGCACAAATCCTATAGGTCCTGGTAGAGTGGGTTTTGTTGTTGTTTAAATTTTATTGGAGAATATTTCGTTTTTGAGATTGAAAATAAACAATTGTCTCTCATAAATAAATCCAATGACTATTTTTGTACGGATACAGGAAGACTGGCATCTTCAGACAAACTGCTGCTAGAATTAAAGTGTCTCTTAGCAGATGTATCCCTTTTATTTTGTCTGCACCAATCAGTTTAGAGACAAGTTTTACTAAATAAATACAACATCCCTGTATACATGTGAAAACCTTATTATTGCTGTGCATGAAGGGTGTTCTAACTGGGTGAGTTAGTGAGAAATTAGAACCCAGGTATTCCTACAGGTGTCAAGAAAATCGAGGTATGGTTATTGCCAGAAGACAAATCTGTGAAGTTTTGTAAAGGGATTTAGTACAAAGTTTTCATAAGCATGGATAGAGCATAGTTATCTTAGCAAAGAATATTGGTATAAATAAGCTCTCCAAAGCTTTTAACCCTGTTTTTCTTGGCAGTGGCTGGAGAAGATCAAGACCATCCCATGGTCCATCTCAGCTAGTTTACCTTACTGCAATACTGCAGCATAGCTCTTGAACTTCACGAGTTGTTTATATAGAAGTGTTTTTTATAGCACTAAAGACAAAGCCAAGAAGGTTAAGTGTTGAAGCAATGCAGCCTGTATGTCATGTTTATTTCAGCAGAAGAAAATTCCATGCTTTGCCATATTGTAACTTAAGCAGGTGCAGACCTTACCTTAACATGCCAAATTCATTTTAAATCCTTTTGTCAAAAAGGAAAAGCAATACTGTACCTAATAATAATTTACCAGAAAAAAAAATGTAGCTGTACATTGTCATGGAAGGATGAGAAATATCTGTTGCTTCTACATGTACTCCCAATTTATATGTAAACAAAACCAGTTTCTAGTGCTATCACTCCATCTCCTTTTATAAACAATAAATTCATTCCACAATTTCTGAACTTGAAAAGAAAATTAAAGTAGCCTTTCCTTAACATGAAGTTCATATCCATCTTTAATGCAACATAAAAATACGTTACTAATTTCACAGTATAGTGGTCCCAAGGAAGCTTTACAGGGCTAATTGAGAAGTTCACATATACATGTAATTTGCTTTATTGTCAAATAAATGTTAATTTAATATTTTTACAGACATTGCTTCTGTTTTTAATTTGAAAAATGACAAAGAAGTAGAAAATGTACTGTAGGGAACAATTCAGAATTGCCAGAAAGATGAAATAGGTGACCTATAAAAGTTTCTTCTTTTTAAACTTCCAGCACCATATTCTTTTGGTACAGACAATAAAAAACTACTGACAGAAGTGGTATGAATATCTTAAAATTAAATTAGCTAATTTATACTATACACTGCTAAAGCAACAAATACTCCTCAGACACCTCTCACAGCTCCACGGAACAAACTGGTATTCTCCCTTTACACCGTATCTGACAGTCCAGATGCCCAGTTTATGGTTTTGCCCAATCTCTACTCCTGGCTCCTCGCCCTAATCCCTAACCCCTAACCCTCATCCATTGTCTCCTCCCCCTTCATGGGCACCAACACAAGCATTGCTCCAGGCACATGGTTGCATGACTTGTGATTTGATTCCTCCAATAATTTAAATCTGGCAGAAACTATGACGTACTGTTTTAGAAGCTATGTGAATACCTGGTCTGCAGTGTAGATATGCACTGTAAGTAGGCAAGTGATGCCAAAAAAGAAATGTCAGTAGCAGGTATTTATGTTAAACCTTTTACGGTATCCCGGCCTGTGAATGAACATTCCTTGAGACCCCCAGATCTTCCCATCTTGTAAAGGAGAGGTCTAGCTTCAGATCTGTCCTTTTAATCATCTTTGGTTAGTCCAAAAATCTTTTAGCATCTCTGGGTCAGATTTGATATTTGATCAAGGCAGATGTCCAACCTCTAGGAATCAGGTTGCTGCAGCAGATTTGAGAAGACAGGAGGAAGTTTCTGCTTGTTTCATCCAATATTTCTTAAATACCAGCAGGAAAAATCAGAGTAGCAGGTTTTTTGTTTTTTTTTTTGTCTAAGTCTAATGAATATAGTGTATTTTGGCAATGATTAAAAAAAAAAAAAATAGTTTAAAGAGTCCATCTTTTCCATGTGGGCCAGTTAATTTGGCTCAGGACATCTGACCACAGTTCCCTCTTTCTTCTTGAGCTGCATTTTATTACTACTGGACTGTAGTAATAATCCTTTTCTTTCTGTTTTCCCATGTTCTCCCACCTCTAGCTACCAGGGAGTAAAGAGTGAGATTCAGTCTTTGGTTTTTCATTGTGTGGTTATATTTGGCTTAATTTTGCTAATTCTGGATCGCTTATTCATAACAAACCAGGTATCGCATTCACATTACTTATTTCCTTTGCCAGCAGCATAAATTTTCTAATACTACTAGGTATATTACAAAGTAAAGAGAGTCGATAAACTGATTTAGACACAATTTTCCAAAAATCAAACATGTTTCTTCAAAGAATGATAATAATGTGTTCATATGCACTGTAAAATACAAGGAAAAATTAGAATGAAAATATCAATTTTATCTGTATTTTATGCAATATAATATAGAATATATATTATTTTATCACGCTGGAGATTCATTGTCTTATAACTGCTTTCTCAATCCATAACTTATGCAGAAGTGCCCCACAAATAAAAACTAAAGATGAATTAGTCTTTTTGTTTTCAAAGTTTTGCAGGCCGAGCACTCTTTTTGTGCTATATAATCCTTTTCAGTCCTATGGTTTATGTAGAGCTGCCCTACAAATAACAACTAAGGATGAATTAATCTTCCTGTTTTCAAAGTTTTATGGGCCAAACACTCTTTCTGGAAGGCTCATAAACCTAAACTGAGTCCGTAAAATTGCACTTGAACACACACACCAACTTAAGTTGAGCTTCCTTTCAAAAAAAACTTCAAAAGAGAAACTTACAAGTTTAATACAATGAACCAGTCTGGACTTCTAGGCTTACAGAATGTTAAAAAGTGTCTGTTACCAGAGCATTGTAAGAATGTTCATGTTTTTGATCTTCATTTCAGCCCCTTCGCATCTGCTATACACAAATGCTTCCTTTCCGTTCCCATCTCACAAAAGCATTTGCATTCATTTTACCTTTATTTTGTTCATTATTGAATAATCTTAAAGAAATATTACTCAAAATCAGATTATATTCAGGCTTTCCAGCTCAAAAACTTCACCTGGCAGAAGCAATTCTGGCTACTACAGGAGAGAACACTTGTGCTATACAATATGCAACTTTTGTGGTTGCTGTGTATTCTCTCTCCAGCCTTCCCGCTCCATCACAAGACAAATCTCCAGTTAAATATCTATGTAATAAGGCATGGCCAATTTAAACATTCTTGGAAAACACCAGCATAAACTTCTCCTAACATGTGGCTGTAAACCATAATGGATAACAGCAATATTTTTTCAAAGAGAAATCAGTGATAAAACTGAAAATTTCCCTTGCACTGTAGTTTATCCTATTGTGTCCCCTCTGCAGGCTACTGGTGATATTTTGATAGATCTTCTGCTGTCATTTATATTTTACAAAATATATATATTTTAAAATTTTATTCCGTGATCTCAAAATTCTCACGAACTTTCAAATTTGTCCAACACACAGCAAACAAAAAAAAATCAAGGGCTTTCTATTAGAAAGGAAGCAAATAAATATCCATTTGTTCTAGTAAGTGTATGTCATCTCAGGGAAGAACAAGCTGAAAGTCAAAGCCATAAAATTGCACTTCAAGGGCACACCATGTGTGAGGGACAGAGACAAGAAGCGAATTTAGGAATCCAAATTCTCATTCAGCTTACATTTGATGCTGACTGTAACGTACATTTAGATGCAACCTGTACATATCAAGAATGCAAATGCAAGTTTCATCTCCTGATCTAGAAGTAGATATGCAGCATATCATAATTCAGATTTCTTGAATTTGTTAATTATGCAATCTCACCACATTGTTATGTGTGGATGGATATAGGTCTGTTTGTGGCCATATTTGTTGACTTCAAGTAAGCCTTACTACTAACCTTTCCTTTATATCTTTTAAGTCTAAACACAAAATATTTCGGGTATAAAAAAAAAATAAAATTAGTAGCTTTTTATTTTGTCATGCCTTAATTAAAATACTGTGTCTTATCTGAGGCCTCTATGAAATAGTATAAAATTGATTTATAGTGCATGCATTTCCTTTCATCTTTTCAAACAGTATTAAAATGACAATTTTCTATTATGTAGTCTGTTCGTCTTCTTGATATTTAAAGGTTGCCTTTCTGTTCCTAATTGTTAAGATTAAAACAGCAATCATCTTCTGAAATATCACTGTTCTTTCTGCTCCTAAAGCCAGAAAATATCTAACTCATTTGCAAATATTGCACTTAAACAAGTGGGTGTGCCATTTCTAAATGGATACTACATCCACAATGTGTCCAGGGAAAGCAGAGCAAGAGCATTTGCCAGGGCTGTAATTAATGCTCTTTTCTCATTTGGCCAAAAAGCAGCCCACCATAAAGTAACTGATATTGTTAATTTGACATTCTTCCCTTGATTTCCTTCAAATGGCAGCTGAAAACTTGTGAAATTAATGTAAACACTTCTTACTATTTTTCAAGCAGCAGTATCCAATTTACCTTTGCATATGCTAGGAAATAAGAGTCCCTGATATGTTGAAGCGACAAAGTACTCTGGAGTACATCAGTTTATCTTGTCACAACAACTGCTTGCTGTAGGGTAATGCAGCTGAAATACATTAACCCTCTAGCGATTTCCTACCCATCTGCAACTGGCACCCGAAGCAGGGGCTGCAAGTGGGAAGAAACTGCTAATGCTGCTTGCAAAACTGGCCCATGAAGTGCTCAGGACCATGAAAACCGTCAAGGGGGCTCATCCTCTCCCTTTTATACAAATACGCAATTATCGAGCAGTCGCAGTGTGTCCGTGAATGGGAATTGAAAGTTTCTGAGTGAAAGAAATAACGAGAATTAGCTTCACCCTGAGTTAAGGCAGAGACAGCGGATGAGGACAGCAGCTCCACAGCTGAGATGGGAAGGCAGTCTTTTGCTTGCTTCTTTTAGTTATTTTTTATTGTATGTGGCTCGGGAAGATTGCCAGGAAGAAGGGCATTGGAAGAGAGAATCTAAAAAAAAGCCAGTTTTGAGGTGTTACAAGGTGTTACAAAAAGGGATATGCCTCATCACTGAACCAACTAAAAATAATCATCTGCTCCTCTAATTCATTGTTTTCATTTATTAATTTGAAAGTACGTTTTAAGTTGCTGCCACAGTGGCATGGAGAAAGCAGTTTCAGAAACCCGCGGGGCAGGGTATTTCCACAGCCTCGGCAGAGCCTTTTGGCACAAGCGAAAGCCTCTGTTCCAACTACACTTTTCGTACAGTTTTAGCTTCAAATGTATACACAATAACTTCTTCCAGACAATCGGAAACAAATAGCTTAAAAATTTGCATCACACAGCTTTAAACATCTGGGGAAGCCAAAAGCTGGGATCAAAATAGGGCAAGGCTTGTTAATCCTGCTGTCCATGTGACGCCGCACAAAGGAAAAATGCAGATGAGCCTTGCACTTAGCATGTTCCCGTCTTCGGGACCCCATTTTGTTCTTTCTTCTTCCCTCCCTAGCGAGAACATATTGGAAAAAGCTGGACAAATACACTCAAAATACAGTTTCTTGTAATCTCAGATAGCTTTGGAGGTTTTCTTTTTTCCAGTGTGCACTCCTGTTCTTTATGGCCTGAGAACTTGTGATCTGATTTCTTTTTTCAAAATGGAATCTCATGAATTTATCAGCAATAATTACATCATAACAGTCCATGATTTGAGCCCGTTTTGGCTTTTTTTTTCTGTATAAGTACTTGTTTCAGACAAGTATACAAAGGAATTACTCTAAATTTGCAGTGGCACTATGGCAGACTCAAGCCCTGAGATGCTTTAATCCTCTGCTATTTAACACTATGAAATTCAGGCTGCCAAAGAGTACCAACGGGGGAACTCTGTCTGTGCTTTGATGTCACGTTACCTATTCTTAGCTAAAAAACATTTCCCTCTTGATTTTTCTAGCCTCGCATCAAATGTGCACAAAAAAGATAAACTTCCCAAGAGATTATTCCGATATGGGGTTGAACACAACTTAAGAAACTGCTTTATTTTGGCAGGTCCTGATATCGATGGACTATGCAAGCCTAATGGCCAAACCTTTTCTTTCCCTTTCTTTTCTATTCCTTTTGGTTTTTTATTTTTCTTTTTAAACTCAGAATAACTCATTGTAAAAATTGGCTGCCAGCCTACCATTTGAAAGTGAAGAAAACATCTTGATTTAACATCTGAGCAGGGATTTTTTTTTTGTCATCTGTAAACAATTGGACCATATGTAGTGTGATGGGAAACATGAAGGCTGTGATAGAATATAATTTAAGGAACCTGGTGTTTAATTACTGCTCTTGATTAGCTGGAATAGAAATTAGCTTTAAATGCTTGGTTTACAATATCAATTTTAAAGGTATATGAAATAGTTCTCTGTAAGTTTAAGGAGTGAAAGTGCTGATGATTGCAGTTACTCTGTGTATTTGCAAGAATAAAAAAAATAAAGTTATAGATATTTCTGCCTTTAAAGGAGAGACACATTGGTTGAAGGATAAAAGAAAACACACAGACTCTGATATCTGCTCTCTACTTCTTGAAGAGTTCCTGAACTTTCCCTCAAATTAATCCAATGTCTTCCTGTTTTCCCTCAGATCAAGCAGGAAATGCCCTTGTCTAATCAGCTCTCAAAGTCTATTCTCTTTTTTCAGCAGATAGGTTCAAAGCTGGTGCAACATTATTAATATAGCAGGAGGGAAGTACATGTCTCCCACACATCCAGAATTTACTGGTTTGTCACCAAAAGTCCCAACACACAACCTATAACTTGGGGAAGATTTTCCCCAATCCTTCTTTGGGAGTCAACACAGCTGCATTTTCATTTTGGCCCAGAGAAACTTAAAGGGAAATGTCATCTGAAGGACTACTGCTCCTCTCCTTCTTACTCCAACCCTCCTTGAACCTGCAGATAAGCTAAGGGCTCCATCGGCCCAACTTTCCTTCATGTTTTCCCATTACCAAAATTTCTTTTAGTCAGTTAAGTATCTAAAATACTGGGGCGGGGGGGGGGAAGGGGGAGGGAAGAAAGAAAAAAGAAAAGAAACAAAATTAACATCAAGACACCTACCATTTTGGCTGAGAAGGAAGAGAAAAACCTTTCCTGTGTGTCAATACAGCAGTGGTTTTATAAATACACGGTTCTGCTAAAGACAGAGAACCAGGCAGCAGCTGTAGCAATGTTTTACTATAATACTGGATAGGATTTAAACAGAAAAGAAAGAAAATACCAAGATTCTTTGCTGATTCCAGTCTAGCTTGGTAAAAGCATCAACTACATTTTGGAGTTTCGTGTCTGGGACCCTCAAAATCTGTCAGGGATAAGAAAGGCAAAGACCTTGTCTTCTGACTTCTGTATGTCAAAGAACACTCATGGTATTTCTGATGAAACACATACCATGTATTTTACATTGAAAAAAAAAGTTGAGATTTCTTGAGTTATGGATTAATTTTACAGTCAAAGGGGGGAAAATAGTTCCAACTTTGATTACTTTTGATTAATTAAACACAAGACTGAGTTCCTGAGCTTTCCTTGCCGTCCGTGTTCCCACATCACAGAAATTTTCCATTCTGCTCTTAACCAGAGCGAACAACCTATACTGGCTATGTCTCCCTGGCTGTTTTGTGAGAATATTTGAGGCCCTGAGGCTACAATGGTTGGACATGACCGTTGTAGAAAATTCACTTAACTTCCTTTTGCTGAACTAACTGCCATCTCCATAGAAACAGAAAAAGAAAGACAGTTGGCAGCCAGTAACCAGAAGTTTAAAGAATTTATTCACACCAGTTTCAGCTGTATGCTATCACTCAGAATCTGGAAATGCTGGTCACTGGGAAGACCTTGTGCTGCACATACAATATTGTAGAAGATGGACAAGTCTGTATACTAGAAGAATATATATATGTGTATTAAATAGTGTTCCTTTAATTCTGCTTACACTTGAAATTTCTTGTCAAAAATGTATTATCCTGTTGATTTAAATGCTTTTAATAGCAGAGTCAGTAATGAGAAAGTTGGGTATTAAAGGTCAGAACAAAGAAGATTAAGACTGGGAATTTTAATCCTAGTCCTAGCACTGGTGCATTACGTGATACTGAGCAAATCGCACACATGGAACTGATCAAAATTTTTCTTACAGTTCCTTGCAAAAATAGAAAAGACCCTCATCCCAGAAACTTATAAGATAATAATTGTTGACAATGTCATTGACAACATCCGTTATCTTTTAAAAGTTTCTTGCAGTTTTTAAAGTGGAAAAGTTTCAAGAGCAGCTTTCGAAATGTTTCAGGCTGAATTTGGAGTAAATAAGATATTTTCACTAAATCTTTCAATGTTTAAAAAAAAAAAAAGGAAGAGGAGAGTAAATCAACCTAGAATGCGTTCATTTTTAAGGATTTAAAATTAAACAAATTTTTAAATGAACACTAGCTTCCTCTTTTCTCATTTTCCCATATGAGAAGTGAGGATAACAGCTGTGGAGATCACAGTTTACTGTCTCTCCTCACCCCTGCTAGATAGCTATGTGCTTTATATGTAGTCTATTGTGCTTCTTCCCACACAATCCTTCTCTCTCTCCGGGCTAGCAGATGGTCCAGAGTCCAGAGAGAACAGAGAGGGTTAGAATCCATCACAACAAAGGCAGTTCAGATCCCAGTATGAAAAAAAAAGATAGGGAGTGAAAGGAGAGAGATGTAATGTGATTCTAAAACAGGAGCTACCCTTTTAGATGGCAAAAAATAGGGGGAAATATAGCCATCTTTCTAAACATACATTTTCTCACTTCAAAAGAAAAATCAACTATTTTCCAACACTTTGCGAAAGCTCTGATTTCTTCCATGAATGCACTTCTTATTAGTTGTTTCCTAACCGTATGATCATAAGTCATCCGGTATCTTGAATTTTTAACATCAATGTTCCAGTTCAAATAGAACTGGTAGGAGCATCCTGTACCCTGAAGAGCCTCTGAATGACCAAGAATGTGAACTTCAGATAAATTTTGAGGAAAGATTTAGAAGTGAAAGAAATACAGATTTTCACAATATCACTCAAAATATCTATCACAGTTTGCAGCTATCTGGAGTGCCACAGAGAAGTGTACGCCTATACACACATAAATATATTTTTCTTCTTTATCATGATTTAAAAAAAAGAAAAAAAAAACAAACCACAAAGCAATTTAAATTCTTCCATATTTCTGTTTGCATTATTTTCACAGAAATCTGAAAATAAAGTCTGGTGTTTCTATCTTCCTTTGATTTGAATAATGAGGATATACACACGTTAATATTAGGATTTGCCAATATCACAGTCCTTGTTTCCCCTAATGAATGGCATATTCTCACCCCACAGGCTGGAATTTATCCTAATGAGAAAATTCTACCTGTCTATAGTCTTTATTAGCATTGTTGATCTCAGATCACAGTGAAAATATGATTCCTTTTCCCAGGAGCTCTAGAAAGATACCAACTTATTTTTTCTTAACTCCACAGTGATATGCTGAAGTTAGAAAAAAAAAAAAAAGACATTGACAATCTAGAGAATTATGAACATCTGATCTTAACTCTTAAATTAGCCATATGTTGAGTCTCAACAGATTGACAGTACTTATTAACATGAATGTAAAGTTTTAATATTTTAAATCTGCATTTTATTAATATTTAATCCAGGGTCATAGGTAATGTCCATGTGTGTCAGATAGAAAGGAAAGAAGGAGGTATCACAGGAATCCAATTACTTCTGCTTCTAATTGCAAATGACTTTCAATATTGAGGCAATGTTCTTCTTATGTGACCTTTAGTGCATATTCTAGACTTCATTAAACACCTTTTGTTCTTGTCAATTCAGGTAAATCCCATCTTGTCCAATTCCTCTGAAAGTATTCTGTCATCTGTTCACGATCCAAAGAAAAATGATTGCGGCATCTTAAACACAGAAGTGTTTAAGATAAGTGCACAATTCAATCTACATGCAGGACAAAACTGATTCTCATATAGGTTTTCTTGCACAAACTTCAGGCAATCGAGATCAACCGATACTGTCCATGCAATTATAAGTTTTGTCTGATTTGATACAGTTTATATATAAATATTGGTTCCTATAACTGTTTAACTCTGTACAGAAGAACCATAGATTTGAAGCTTAAACAGTGTGTGCCATTCATTCCACTAAACTCTTTTCTTTTTTAAAATAAGAAACATTTGTTGAACTCAAATTTTAAATTAAAAGTAGAGAATAGAGAGTTCATGATCGGGCTAGTATCACATGAAAAAGTAAATTATATTCACTTCCTCATAAAGGAATATTCATACCATGCAATGATAGGTAGAATGCATAGGTTAATGTACAGATGAGTAGTAAAACAATAACAGTATAATAATTGTTGTAGTATAGTAATCAAGTTTTAGACTGAACACTGCCATTTTGCTAGCATTATATGTACACAATACATTACATGAGCAGTGTCTGTTATAAACATAAAAGAAAATGAAACAGTCTATTATACCTTGTGTATAAATAATAAGATAATGTAAATAAATGAATTGAGAAACATTTAACGAAATTGCTTCTGTTCTCCCTGAAACTATGTTTTGTGAGCTTCTTTTCTGTTCTGTTAGGAGTCTGCATCCACAATATGCATGTGTTTCAGCTTCTGTATTCGTAGTCGTGAAAGATATCAGGGAAACGGTAATTTTGGCTTATTTTCAAAGTGACATTCTTTTAAATGCATTGTATTTATATAGTACAAGATTGCCTTTCTGTAAAAATTTTTATATCCAGCACTTCCAGTTGATCTTTTATCTCCTTGTTGACCCAATTCAAAGTAGGTGAATCCAGACAGGTGACAGTCTTCAGAGCAACCCTGAGGAAGACAAACAGGGGTCTCCTTTTCTTTTGTGTGCACAGCTGAAGAGGCACACTGCTCAGAAGGGTCCCCTAAAGCCATCACAAGATTCAGATTTGTTTTACAAGAATTAAGTCAGCCTCTAGTTCAGGAGAAGCTCGTTTTTAGGAGTCAAGACACACTGAGGCACAAGAGCCTGCTTAAAACGAAACTCAGTTCTTTGAAAATGGTATAAAAAACTTTTATCAATCATGGTAGATTTGTAATAGTCTTGTTCAGTTTTCAAGGTCAACTTGGGTACTTCGGTTTTTATTTCACTAAAAGTTACTGGGAAGGGTATACCTTGAATGTATGTGTAGAACTGGCTTTCTCCTTAGAATCATAGAATCATAGAATCACATGGTTGGATGGGACCTATGAGGTCATCTAGTCCAACTGTCTTCCCACTACCATTGGTGCCAGAGCTACTAAACCATATCTTGTAGGTCCTCATCAAGCCGCCTCTTGAACACTGCCAGGGACGGCGACTCCACCACCTCCCTGGGCAGGCCATTCCAGTGCCTTTTCTTTGGGAGAAAAAGTTTTTCCTCACGTCCAACCTAAACTCCTCTGGTACAACTTGTGGCCATTACCTCGGGTCCTGCTTGTTGCCTGGGAGAAGAGGCCAAACCCCTGCTCATCACAACCTGCCTTCAGGAAGTTATAGAGAGCTATAAGGTCTCCCCTGAGCCTCCTCTTCTCCAGACTAAACAATCCGGACTCCCTCAGCCGCTCCTCATAAGACTTGTGCTCCAGACCCCTCACCAGCTTTGTTGCCCTTCTCTGGACACGTTCAGGGCTTCCTTGAGTTTTGTCCCTTTTGCCTTACATAGACACCTTCTAAAATGCCATGAATTCAGGCTTATTTTTTTCATCCAGAAGTATGAAACTTCCAGTACAAATCAGGATTTTGAGTAACCCTCCTCTTGACAGACACCAGCTGTAGAGGCTGGTATTATATTAATAATACGAAATCCCAGAGCTGGAACGGCTTCATCCTTTGGAACGGGTGGAAATTAAGGTTGTAGGAAAAAAAACCCCAACATTTGGATCATATGTGTTCTCTACTCCTTGCATTGATGGCAATAAAAAAATACTGTAATGGGTGAATCTAGAAAGAGTGATCAAACTTGTATTATGATACTTAATCAGGTAAATATCTTACAATGTCTGGATTTGGCAATTCAGAAATCTGATCTCTTCCTCCCTCAGTCTTCACTGCTAAGTCAACTTGACTAGCAAGACAAGCACACCTCCTTCATTTGAGTCCTCTCCACACCTGAGTTGTTCTTCCACCGCATCTTGTGCATCTCCTGGTGGGCATTGCTCTCAGCCCAGTGCAACCTTTGGCTGCAAACGCTGCTCTTCCAGCAACCTGCGGCAGGGCAGGCTCAAGCTGGGCTGAGTAGAGGAGTTACCTCAAATGTAGGTAAGGTCATGCAGCTGTGACATCATGCAATTGGGTGTGAAATGGGTCTTTGATACTTTTACAATTTTTTAAGCTGTGTTTTGAAAAATCAGGCCTTATTATGGCATCTTCGTTTTTCTATAGAATAAGAATATTAGTCTACAAAAAAGAAAGATGATATTAGTTGTTGACATGCACAAGAAGAACATATATGTATGTATTTTCAATATGAACAGGACAAATTTTAAAGTTTACCTAAAGAACAAATTAGATTGGCATCTACTGATCAGGTTAAAATCTTGAGATTTCACAAATTCTAGGGTTGGGGGGTTATTTTCTTATTTTTATGTAATTTATTTTCTTCCAGTTTCCAGAACCAAAGAATTACACATTATTATTTGAAATAATCTTAAGTTTCAGACAAGCAGTACATTTTCCTTCAAACTATAAAACCTAAACATTACTGGCATAGTAAATATGTATGTTTCAGAACAGGAAGAAAAGGAAAATGAATACCAGCTAGAATATTTACAATAAGAACTGTTTAAAGAAAAAAATGTGTTTGATCTTTGGCAAGTTCCCTGACTTTGAACTGACACTAGACAAATGATTATGGAGAGAAGATTCATGAATAGCTACTCCTCCACTTGCGGGCTCTTACATTTGAGTGTGCAGCCAGCATTCCTGACCAGGGAAGATCTTTGCTCCCACATATGTTACTAAGGTCAATTATTTTTGGTACATTAGGACAGAAAGGGGAGAGAGGGGGAAGGCCTTTCAAGCAATGTGCCTCAATTAATTTAAAACACGTAGTAATGGGCTCTAAAATAACAGCATTTTAACCAGTGAGTTCATTAAACATTTTCTCAAATGCATAAACATTATTTTGCTTGGTCAGATGTTTTCTCAAAGGAGAGTTCATTCATTTTAACTGCTTAAAATATATGATGAATGAACCAATTTGCTTTTTTATTTATATTTTAGCACGGATAATATTTTATTAAAAATACCACTACAAAGCAGCAGAGTGCAGCTTTAATCAGTGTTTAGTTTTCAGGGCAAAGCTTTCTTTAAATGTAAAGAAAATAGAATATGTGAGGTTATATTTGCAAATGAGCTACCCCAAGCTCTGATATATAGATGCTACCATAATTAGTTTTGGAAATTGTCGTAGTGTACACCTAAGATTATAAAACAATTATGTGTGTGGTAAACTATTAGGCTAAGGGAGATTCAGGGATATGGCTTATTGCTCTTAAATAGCAGTTTTGCCAGGACTGACTTTACCAGCACAGTGTAGACGTCTTAGCAACCAGCTTAATGTGTAAGGCTGTAAATAAATTTAAGAAGAAATTGCATAAAAATACAGGAGGGATGGACAGCAGCAAGACAAATGTGATGCAACCCATGTTATCTTCTGTAACAAATCTGGATGAGCACACGCGTAGCAGCTGAGGAATCAAGTATTCCAAGCGGTTTTTCCCACACTAGATGTTTCCCGTAGGACCCTGGGCAGCTCACCTAATCCTTCCAAGTCTCCATTATCTTCTAAAATTCCCATAGCAGTATTCACCTGTCCACTGAAAGAGCCTTGAGAGCCTCACAGAACTAGCTATCAAAATGTAATTTCTACAATTACTAACATTAGTGGGAGGGTGCCAGGTAGGGGGAAAGCAAGAAGTGCTGTTTTGGTGCAAAGGAATCATATCATAGTGCGCATGTGTAGATCTGCGTATCTACACACAGGCGTCAGGGAAAGAGATAGCAATACTCAAAAAATTGTATTGCCATCTCATCAACATCTGAGATGTACTGTCCAAAACCAGTCCTGGACGACCTGCCCTGAAAATGGAGAACAGGATCATCACCCTATCTGTCTCACAGCTCCGCCTCCTCCATTACTCTTTCGAAGCCAACACTTCACTAAAGTTCCTCTGGAGATGAATGTCCTATGTAAAACTACACATAACTCAAGAATTTCAGCAAGTGCATTTTGAGAGTGTACAGGGGATTTAAATGGTGGAACAGATCCTGTCTTGAGCCTCTAGAAAGGGACGAATTTCTAGAAAGAGATACGATTATTGCATAAATGTGTTGTCCCTTTTGTATTTGATTTTTGAATGAGCAGATTGGGTAAAATCCCTGTTTGTTTTGTTGACATTGGGTGCTGATGAAATCCAGAAGTTACAACTTGCAGTCTGGTATAAGAATGCTCCTGTATCAGTCATGATTTTTGTGCTTCTGTCCATGAATTAGGACAACTGTGAGCTAGCCACATTACTCCTGTTTATTAAGATAAGTTTATGGGCCAGCCAAGAGACATTCTATAGTACTTTCTGCCTTAGTTTTGGGGAATTTTGGTCACGTCAGCAGCCTAAGTGCCATTACTGGTACATTAGGGCAACTGTTGAGTTTTCAACTACTGCTACCATGCTCAAACTGAGACACATCCACTGTGTTAAAGGTTGGGCGGGCAGGTGATATTTGTTGCATGTACATTTGTAGATAAAAATAGCCAGCATAAAGAAGGATGGGATTTCCTCAGAAACTCATACTAATGACAACAGGGATCAAGATTCCCCTCCAGATGGTCTAGAGCTTTCAACTGCTTCCAGTTTTCAAAGCACTAATATAATCAAGTTACTCTCACTTTTGAGCAAAAAAGGAGGTGGCTGTCATGAAGGGAAGCAGGACCCTTGAAGAACCATAGTACTGCGGTGAGCTGGGCAGCTGCACAAAGCTCTCTTTCAGGTGGTTATATACATATATACGTGATGTATACATTGTGTACACACAGACACATTTTTGCCAGTGTTTGGGTACCTCTGATAAGTGTTTGCTCCCCTTAAGCAAAGATAAAAGTGGATTCTGCAAGGTCTATTTTTAATACCATTTTTAACTCTCTGCCTTCAGACATCATTTCACTCCCTCTCTACTTAAGCAGAGACTTCTTACTTCTTTTATGTTTAATAATTCAGAGTATCCTATTTATGTACTTCTTGAAGGCACCTTGAATTGCTTATCAAAAAAGGGGGAAAATACCTCAGAGGAAAAAAAAATCCAAGAACTAAGAAAAAAAATCCCTTTCAGCTAAGAAGGGCAAGTGAACAGCAGCTTTGTTTGATCAGCATTTACTTTAAGAAAGTTGGCAGACATCAAACCCTGGTTGTAGCGAGACAATTACACAAGAGCAAGAACCATGATCCAGGAGGATAGGGACTGGCCACCATGCATGATTGTTGTGCGCGGTGCCAGAGACCAAGCACAAATCGTACTGCCCCCAAAGACTTCTAGGAACATAAAACAAAAGAGGTGCCAAGTTACTCTTTGGCGATTACGGAAATAATTGGGGCAGCTATTGAAAAGTGAGCAAAGGCTTTCAATAATTAGCCATATGCACCTGGAACAATATGACTCAATGTAAAATAAAATGATGCTCCTGTGGAGCTATGCACTGGGATGCTATTTATCTCCTGTGGGAAAACATCGTGGTCCAGCAGTATGAACAGCTAAACGTCAATCCATCAGTAAAAGAGAAACAATCTGCAGACATCGACTAGGCGGAGGTCAACGCAACCCCATGGAAGGGTTTAACGCTGCCTCCGTGGCGTAAGCTATATGTGAGGACTAATATATTTACATATAAACAGGGTGACGACATGTAAAGATCACATAACTAAATTTTATGTATTATGCTGCAAATGTCATGCAGGAAATATACTCTCTGATTGATATGCAGAATGTTTGCCAGAACAGTGACAGCGAAAGTAAGTTCAAAGTCATAGGAAATGTTGTCATCAGCCTACTGTAAAAATGTACAATTACTTGCTATTCTCTTTCTGTTTAAAGGTGACTACTACCATCTTTTTCCCTAGGCTACTTGTTCACTGTAGCTTATTATCATTACAAAGTATTATAATGGATTAGCTTTTCCATATTGTGTTCATATTGGGAAGGGCATGTTTCAGACAGCACACTGACAAGGTTTTTGAAAAGACATTTATTCCCCCACTAAAAATTACCAGGCAGCTTGTTTTCAAGAATAAAAATCTCTAAATTGCATGCTTGCAAATTCCTCTTTCCCGATAATTCATTTAATATAAAGAAATCAGAAGGAAGAAGCAAGCAGTATCTAATTAATATCTCCTAATGCCCAACTAATGTCAAGCATGACTCCAATTTATAACTGAACTATATTTTTACATTGAAGAATTCAATTACATTTACTGACAGACTTTGAAATGCCACATTATTTATATTGGCAAACTTTGCAGTCTCCCAGTGTATTTATTAACATTCTTTCCACAGAATAAAGTGTATATACAACACAGATCACTGCATTCTTCATTTTTTAATCTTTCAAAGTGATATGTACATCTGCTAGAGTAGGACGGAGCCGCCTTGTTGCCGAATATCCAAAAGACCAGCAGTTAATTTTGCCCTCCCTTTTGATTCTCCAGGCAAAACGAGATAACCTTGACATTTCTTTTCCTTCTCTCCCTACCTCCCTCTTTCCCTCGTTCCCTCATTCCCCTCCTCTCCCGCTCTTTTTCTCACACACACCCCCCACGCCGCACTCTGTGCACACATCAACAATTTTGAGCTGTGAAGAGGTTCAATTGCCACCTTAGTGACTCACTTATAATGCACAAATCATTTAGGAGGATAGCTTGAGGACATGACAATGACAGAGAGACATCTGTTGGGTGGATGGGAGGAAAAAAAAAAAAAAGGAAAAAAAAAAAATAAGGAGGTTATTCACAGCTGGTACATTAGCCATGCTAGCCACTAGGCCACCACAGTGTCCTAGTCCTACAGCTTCACTCTCCTCCGTTCTGCCTGCTCCCTGCTGTCAGCTGCCAAAAGATATCTGTTCTCACCCTTTGCTGAATGAAAAGGTGCTAATGCATGACTTCAGGATATGTCAGAACATACAGTACTTACAAGTGTTTGGAGATGCAGCCAACCTGACCATGGGGAAAAGAAATGAGTAGCTAAAGAGTGATTTTCTTGAAAAAGAGTGACTAGAAAAATAGTGAGGGGGCTATTCCTTTTTCTAGCTGCGCCAGGCAGGACAGGTTTTTGTCTTCTTGATGCTCATCTGCATTTCTTGTAGAGTACTAAATATCCTACCAAATGTTCAAAATCGAGACTGACTTTTCCTTTGCTTACAATTTCTGCACTAAATGAACTTAAAAATGCATCCCCAAAGGAAGAAGACATGCAGAATAGCGAGATGACTCATGTAAAAATAAACAGCTTTAAGAACTATTTTTTTTCAAAAAAAAGCAAAACAGATTGAAGGAGGGGTTGAGCAAATCGTGACTGAAAAAAACAAACAAACCCCCAAACTTAGCTGTTTGTGCAGTAAAAGTGTCAGAGAGCAACAGATACCCAGAGTATTCAGGCAGCGATGTCCTCTCCTGTTACACAAGGTCTATGGTCTGCACACACTGGCATAAACTCAAGAGGGAACCAGTGGACATGTTCAGCATGCTGCTACATTTCCGGAGGGTTTATTTTCTCAAGGGAGTCTGCTGGTCAAGGTGACACGGGGTAGTTTTAAAAACACTTTAAATCCCTGTGCTAAAAATCTGTAAAAAATCTGCAGTGTGATATCAGTGAGGACAATTTCTACAGTCTGCATAATGAAATAGCCATACCCTTGTTCACTTATTTATATAGCATGGCAACAAAAAAAAAAAAAAAAAAAAAAAAAAA